>JAXQQM020072833.1:600000-950534 GCA_034641835.2 Pinus albicaulis
AAAATTAAGGTTACAGGTATTAACCTTAACCTTAAAGTAACCTAATATTAACCCTAACCTTATCCTTAACTTTAACTTTAGCCTTCCCCTAACCTTAACCCTAACCTTTATCCTTAATCTGAACCTTAACCTTAACCTTAACCTTAACCTTAACCTCACCCCCTTAACCTTAACCTTAACCTAACCTTAACGTTAACTAAAACCTAACCCTAACCTTAACCAAACCCTAACCTTAACCAAACCCTTAACCTTAACCTTGACTTTACCCTTAACCTAAGGTTCCTCACCTTAACCTTAACTTTACCTTAGCCTTGAATTTACCCTTAACATAACCTTAACCTTAACATTAACATTAATCTTATCTAACCTAACCTTAACCTTAACCTAACTATAGCCTTACCTTAACCTTGACCTTTACCTTAACATTAACTTTACCCTAACCTTAAGGGTTTAGTCAGGTTAAGGTTAGTTAGGTTAAGGTTAAGTTTAAGGCCAAGGTCAAGTTTATGGCTAGGTTATAGTGAAGGTTAAGGTTAAGGGTAAGGTTAGCATAAAGGTTCAGGTTAAGGTTAAGGTTAAGGGTAAGGTTAGGTTAAGGGGAATGTTAAGGTTAAGGGTAAGGGTAAAGTTAAGGTTAGGTTTAGGTCAAGGTCAACGTTAAGGTTAAAATTAAGGTTAAAGATTTGGTCAAGGTTACAGATAGGTTAAGGTTAAGGGTAAAGTCAAGGTTAAGGTAAAGCTAAGGTTAAGGTTAGGTTAAGGGTAATATCAAGGTAATGGTTAGGTTAAGGTTAAGGGTTTGGTTAAGGTTATGGTTAAGGGTTTGGTTAAAGTTAAGGTTAAGGTTAAGGTTGTGGTTAAGGTTAAGGTTAATGTTAAGGTTAACTTTCCTTAACTTTACCCTTAACCTAACCTTAAAATCCAGCTTAACTATAACCTAACCTTAACTTTACCCTTAACTGTAACCTTAACCTTAACCTTAACCTTGAATTTACCCTTAAATTAACCTTAACCTTAACCTTGACCTTGACCCTGACCTTGACCTTAACCTTAACCTTAACCTTAAACTTATCCTAACCTTAACTTTAACCTCAACATTAACCTGACTAAACATTAACCTTACCTCAACCCTACTTTAACCTTAACCTTCCCTTAACCTTAACCTTAACCTTAACCTATAACTTAACTTAACCTTAACCTTAACCTAACCTTAACCTTGACTTACCCTTAACCTAACCTTAACCTTAACCCTAACCTTAACGTTAACTTTACCCTTAACCTAATCTTAACCTTACCCTAAAATTAACTAAACCTTAAGGTTAAGGGTTTGGTTAAGGTTAGGGTTAGGTTATAGTGAAGGTTAAGGTTAAGTTAAGGATAAAGTCAAGAATAGGGTAAAGGTTCAGGTTAAGGTTAACGTGAAGGTTAAGGGTTTATTTAAGGTTAAGGTTAGGGTTAGGTTAGGGGAAGGTTAAGGTTCAGGTTAAGTTTAATGTTATGGCTAAGGTTAGCTGGAGGTTAAGCTTAAATTTAAGGTTAAGTGTAAAGGCTAAGGATATAGGTAAGGTTAGGTTAAGGTTAAAGTGAAGGTTAAGGTTAAGGTTAAGGGTGAAGGTAAAGGTTAAGGTTAAGGTTAAGGTTAGGTTAAGGTCAAGGTTAAGGTCAATGTTAAAGGTAAAGTTAAGGTCAAGGTTATGGTTAGGTTATAGTTAAGGTCAATGGTAAGGTTAGGTTAAGGTTAAGGTTACAGGTTGAGTCAGGTTAAAGTTAAGGTTACGGTTAAGGTTAAAGTTAAGGTTAAGGGTTTGGTCAAGGTTAAGGTTAGGTTAGGGTTAAAGTTAAGGTTAGGTTAGGTTAAAGTTAAGTTTAGGGTTAGGTAAAGGTTATGGTTAGGTTAAGGTTAGGTTAAGTTAAGGTTAAGGTTAGGTGTTACAGTTTTAGTCAGGTTAAGGTTAAGGTTAGGTTAAGGTTATAGTTAAGGTCAAGGTTAAGGTTAGGTTATAGTGAAGGTTAAGGTTAAGACCTGTAACCTTAACCTTAACCTTAGCCTTACTAAAACTGTAATATTAACCTTGACCTAACCTTAACCTCGAATTTTCCCTTAACGTAACCTTAACCTTAACCTAACCTTGCCCTAACTTTAACCCTATCTTTACACTTAAGGTTATGGTTAAGGTTAAGGTTAAGGATAAGGGTTTGGTTAAAGTTAGGTTTAGGTTATAGTTAAGGTCAAGGTTAAGTTTAAGGGTAAGGGTAAGGTTAAGGTTAAAGTTAAAGTTAAGGTTAAGGGTTTAGTTGGGTTAATGTTAAGGTTAAGGTTAACGGTGTGAGGTTAAGGTTAAGGGTAAGGTTGAGGTTAGGGTTAAGGGTAAGGTTAAGGTTAAGGCTACGTTAAGGTTAAGAGTTAAAGTTAAGGTCAAGGTTAAGGTTAAGGTTAAGGTTGAGGTCAAGGTTAAGGGTAAAGTTAAGGTCAAGGTTGGGGTTAGGTTATAGCTAAGGTTAAGGTTAGGTTAGGTTAAGGTTACGGGTTTAGTCAGGTTAAGGTTAAAGTTATGGTTAAGGTTAACGTCAATGTTAAGGGTTTGGTAAAGGTTAGGGTTATGTTAAGGTGAAGCATAAGGTTAAGGTTATGGTTATGGGAAGGTTAATGTTAAGGTTATGGTTAGGTTAAGGTTAGGTTAGGTTAAGGTTAAGGTTAAGGGTTACCAATTTAGTCAAGTTAAGGTTAAGGTTATGGTGAAGGTTAAGGGTAAGGGTAAGGTTAAGGTTTAGGGTAAGATAAGGTTAAGTTTAAGGTTAATATAAGGTTAAGTTAAGGTTAAGGGTAAGGTTAAGGTTAGGTTTAGGTTAAGGTTAAGGTTAAGGTTATATTTAAGGTTAAGTCAAGGTTAGTGTTAAGGTTAAAGGTAATCTTAACCTTACCCTTTACGATTAAAATTAACTTTACCCTTAACCTAACCTTAACCTTAACATTGACCTTGACCTTAACCTTAACCATAACCTTAACCATAACCTTAACCTTAACCTTGACTTTGACGTTAACATTAACCTTAACTCTAACCTTACACTAACCATAAACTTAACCTTACCCTAACCTTACCCTAACCTTGACCCTAACCTTAACCATACCATTAACCTTATCTTAACCTTAACTTAACCTTAACCTTGACTTTACCCTAAACCTTAACCTTAAGTTTAACCTTAACCTTAACCTTAACCTTAACTATAACCTAACCCTAACCTTAGGTTAAAGTCAAGTTTAATGTTACGTGAAGGTTAAAGTCAAGTTTAAGGTTAAGCAAAGGTTAAGGTTAAGGTTAAGGGTAATCTCAACCTTACCCTTTACCCTTAACCTTGACTTTACCCTTAACATTATCTTAACCTTAACCTTGATATTAACATTAACCTTAACACTAACCTTACCCTAACCATAACCTTAACCTTAACCTAACCTTACGTTAACC
Source organism: Pinus albicaulis (assembly GCA_034641835.2). Classification (NCBI taxonomy): domain Eukaryota; kingdom Viridiplantae; phylum Streptophyta; class Pinopsida; order Pinales; family Pinaceae; genus Pinus; species Pinus albicaulis. The sequence goes on from JAXQQM020072833.1 coordinate 603,465, forward strand.
AAACCCTTAACATTATCTTAAACTTAACCTAACCTTAACCTTGACTTTACCCTTAACCTTAACTTTAACCTTAACCTAACATTAACCTTAACCTTAAACTTAACCTTAACCTTTACCCTAACCTTAACCTTAACGTTAACCTTGACTTTACCCTTAACCTAACCTTAACCTTGACCTTAACTATAACCTAACCCTTACCTTAACCAAACACTTAACCCTAAACCCTTAACCTCAACCTTATCTTACCGTTAACCTTAACTTATCCTTCACCTTAACCTTGACCTAACTGTATCCTTAACCTTGACCTAACCGCAACCTTAACCTTAACCTTAACCTTAACCTTACCCCCTTAACCTTAACCTTAACGTTATCTTACCCTTAACCTTAACCATAACCTTAACCTTGAATTTTCGCTTAACCTAACCTTAACCTTAACCTTAACGTAACCCTAACCTTGAATTTACCCTTAACCTAACCTTAACTATAACCTATCCCTAACCTTGACCAAACTCTAACCTTAACCTTAACCTTAACTTTAACTCTAACCTAACCTTGACTTTACCCTTAACCTTAAGCATAACCTTATCTTTACCCTTAACCTTAACCTTAACCTAACCCTAACCTTAGCTTTACCCTTAACCTAACCTTAACCTTAACCTTAACCCAAACTTAACTATAGCCTTAACCTTCACATTAATATTAACATTAACCTTGACTTTACCCTTAAATTAACCTTAACCTAGCCTTAACCTTAACTTAACTTTAACCTTAACCTTACCCCCTTAACCTTAACTAACGGTAAGGGTAAGGTTATAGCTAGGTTAAGGTTTGGTTAGGTGAAGGGTAAGGTTATAGTTAAGGTTAAGGTTAAGGTTAGGTTAAGGTTAAGATAAGGTTAAGGGTAAGTGTTACACAGAAATTTGTCACTGTCCCTGCAATCCCCTTCCTACACATTGAAGGGCCTTTTCCGTGACCTGTGAGCAGTGACATGACCTGAAACCACTTTCATGGCATCCCCCTTGATAAGGAAAATCATTACTTTGAAGACATTTTCCTATGAAAAAAACCTAAAAATATCCCTTTTGGCCTTGGCGCGACTAGCTAGTTCAGCACTCGCGCCAATGGGGGAAATCCACCAAAGAGGTCGCGCCAACTGGCGCTCTGTCCCAGTGTATTACTCGCGCCAAGCTTAATAAGGAATTTTTTTTTTAAATAAATGGTGGAAGTTTGATTCCAACCAACTCTTGAACGAGTCTCTAAAATGAATTGGGAGGTTTGGCTCTGGATCTCCATGTAGGGGAAGTGGTTTTCCACCTATCATGGAATCTTCCTTGAGGATAGGACCAATCCCACCATTTTAGGGATCCCAACTCCCCTTCCACCATCTATATAAGCTTGTCATTTTCCATTTGCAAGCTAGCATGAATAGAGATGAATCAGTAGTAAGGAGACTATCATCAAACAACCTCTAAGAGACAAAGCAAAAGAGAGAGAGATTTGTCCCATTCCCAACGAGCTTTATCGAGACGTTCTCTGCTGCCGACCCACCAAAGGAAGATCCGGCGTCAGAGCTCAGGTTGTATATTTCTTTCGTTGTGATTAATAATAAATGACTTTGATTATGGTTCCATTCATATGTTCATGTCTTATGTTATGAATTATATCTTCTTTGACTGATGTATGGTTGCATGTATTAGGTTTTACGTTATGTGTTGTTTCTTAGTGTACGTTCAGGCGTTCGAACATGCTAAGCAGGAGGATTGTGATTTGCCAAAGTGAAGGACAGAAGCGCCATCTTCTCCGCAAGCAACAATAACGTAGGACTTAAAGTGGGCCTCTTGTTGCATCTTGGTATTTTGTAACTAGGAACCTACATCTTAGCGTGACTAGGTTGTTGCTAGACCCGATCTGGGCTAATAGGGATCACCTCTGTCCACAAAGGGGATTTACCTCTCCAAAAATCTGGCGACTCCACTGGGGAGACATTGATTGGAGTTTTTCTTGTCTTTCCAGTTTATTTTGGTCTTTGTCTGCTTGATCAGCTCTTTTGGTTTTCCTTTTTCTAGTGTTAAACCTTTGCTTAGCCTCACCATACCTGATCTACTCCCTATTTGCTCTCTTTTATTTTTGTCATTAGCAAACTCGACTGGCGTAGTTTTTTCCTTGAAATTCATGCCATCGAGTGCTTTTTACTAGTTCAACCCCCGTGCCAATCCTGTTCTAGCACTAGTTGCAGCCAGACAGTCGCGCCAATCCTGTGTGGTGCTAGGGTTTTCTTCTTTCTGAGCTTTTTGAGCTTGATTTGTGGTTTTGGTGTCATTTTTTCGACTACCTAAGTGTCATGAAGCCTTGGTTGACTGTGTGTGACCTCTATCCTCTGGTTGTTTGCCCTCTACTATCAGTTTTACATTCTAGCCCTAGGGCATCTAGGTGCTATAGTGTGCTGAGCCTCCCGTGGGAGTTTTTGGTTTTCGTTTGATCAGTCAATTTCATTGTTGCTTCTTTGCATTCATTTGGTGGTTTTCCATTATTTTATTGCATTATTTGAGTGATTTCCTTCTTTCTCATTCGAATTTAACTTTGTCTCATTTCAAGCCTAGATTACACGGTTCGTATGAGTTTTTGGATGCCTCTTTGATTTGAGGGATTTCTCTATCAATTTGAGGTCTGATTGTGTGTTTTGCGTTGAGTGAAATTGCTTGTCTTTACTCTTCCGCTATCATTTCTCAAATTGATCTCTCCATTAGTTTCCATTTTTTTTAGTGCATCTTGCTCTTAAACATTGAAAATACAAAAAAATCAAGTCTTTTGCTTTTGATTAGTTAATGTAAATTGAACTCTTTTCTGCGTTATTAGTGTTATATAACTATAAAGGAAAAGCTTTTAGTTTCATTAGCATGCATTAAAGACACTAGTGGTTGTTTTTTGTAATCATTTTGTTATTGTTTGAAAAGCTCTCAACCCTCCCGTAGTTAGCTATTCATCGAACAAAGTGATATATTGTGGCATGTAGTGTGCATTTAGGGGATTTTGAGACATAACATTCGGTAGGGCCTGAAAATTGAAACATAATTGAATATTAACTCTAAAATTTATTCAATTTACCTTAAGGCAGCATTGAAACATTAACGAAATATTTGGAGGTCTAGGCTAGTGACATGTTCCGGCGTCGTTAAACCTAGTAGCTGTCGTTCACCTCTTGGCTTTAGACAGCACTAGTATGGACTTGTGCTCCCCGTACCGTCATGTACATAAAGGGAGACCCCACTAGGTTTCTATCCTTTATCCGTAGGAAGCCGAGTCTACTGCCTTATACCCATGATACACCGGACACAACATTCAGGGAGATTTCATGCATGTACGTCAAGTCCTTGGTTGATTTCTCTTTCATTTTGAAACCAAGGTGTATATTGCAGTTCACGGATATCTGGTACACCCTTTGGCCTAGATTCCCAAAGTAGTCATTTAGATCTCTTATAACTCATTAAATTTGAAAGGATCATCAAGTGCTTGTCCTTTCACGCTTTTTTCCAAATTGACAGAGATAGAGTCACCTTTCATCTATTTCTCGACTCTTAAAACATGAAACGGTAAAGTTTTTAAGTTACAATGTGGTAAAATAAATCACCTGCGATCACACGCCCTTTTAGAGTTTGCTTGTTGGTTGTTTGATTGTTTGCCTTGGTTTTTGCCCGTGTGCTTTTGTTTTATCTCTTCCTCTTTTCACTACTATCACAATGGCGGAACCCTTAGTTTCATCTACTGGTAGTCCATACAAAGACGATTCATCAGAGGTCTCTCAATCCTCTACTGAACCTCAGCAGCCTATTGTCTCTAAGTTTCCCGACGGGGGACCGGTTCTGTCTGAGCTTCCCTTTGGAGGACCAGTTTAGTTCAATTGGCCCTTATCGAATGCTTGGTTTGGATTTGGAGTAGGGGAATATTTCCCTCCTCTTACATCGGGTTTGCCCTTTTTAGTTGCTGTTATTCCTCGTAGTCCTTGCCGTCTTTTAGAAGATCTAGCGACAGGGTTAGATATGGACTCATCCAATCCTTCTCCTAGTCAGGAAATTCCTACATCTGGTGAATATTACTAGCTATTCCCAGAGAACAACCCTGAATTATCTGTCATGTCTTCGCCTGGTCCTTCGCTTCTAGTGGGGTACAGATCCTTAAGTCAGATTGTGGCCATTGATGCCTCTATGGGAGTATCAACTCCATCTACGATGCCGGTTATTCCTTCATTAGGGATGTCCCCAAGGACACCCCTCATGTCATCTCCTTAGGTCACATCAGTACCTGTTAGCCCTACTGTCTGTGTAGCTGCATCTACACCCGCTGTTACTACTCAGTCCGTCAGGACCATGTCACTTCCTGAAGATGTCTACATAACATCTGCTATTCCAGATAATATCTCTCCTGAGGAGTATCGGTTGTCTCTACAACAGTTGAACTCTGAGGTTGGTCAGTCCTCCCAAGATCCCAACCGTCCACCCATTTATATTTTTCCATATCAGTACGATAAGAAAGGAAACCCTCTACATTTTCCTACTCCAGAGGCTTACCAGTATGTTCAAGGTTTTCTGTCTGCCCGGGCTGGGAAACCTTCCAACCTGCAAGGATAACCCTTTCAGGGTCAACCTTCAGGCCAACCTGGTTATCTATATGACCCGCAAGGTCAACCCTTACAGGGCCAACCTTCGGGCCAGCAAGGGTTGTTATACGATCTGCAAGGACAGTCCTACAACCCTTAAGGTAAACCTACACAACCTCACCCTTTGGTCCAACCAGGGCAACCTCAAGGACCCACAAGTCAACCGGGGTACCAACCGAGATCGTTGTATGGTCCTGGGGGGGAAATCCAACCCAATCAACCTATGGTGCAACCTCTGCAACCTCAGTTTCCTATTGGTCCGAATGTTGCACAACCAGAACCCTCTTATGGTCCTGTTATAGGTCAAACTGGTTATCAGGCACAGCCTATCCCTATCCCGCCACCAGGCCAACCAGCTCATCCAGGGTAGCCTGGTCTCCCTCTTCAGTCAATTCAATCTATTCAACCAAGGAAACCTATTCACCCAGGTCAACCTATTCAACTAGGATAGCCCGCTCAGCCAGGTCAACTTGTTCAACTAGGCCAGCCTGCACATCCTGTCAACCCTGCTCAATAGCTGATTTATTCTATGTTGCAGCCAAATCCGCTTGTGCACCCAAATCATCAGGCTCAGCAGGACCCCAATTACCAACAACCCGCTCAACCCCAAGGCGGTTATTACCTCTAAGGTCAATCTTGACCATTTTACAACCTGCCCTAAGGTTCTAATTATTACCTTCAACAACCAGGCTATACCTATACTCAACAGTGAAATCCATATACTGCTCAAACGGGTCCGACATATAATCAGGGTCCATACCTCGGCTATCAACCCCCATACACTGGTTATCATCAACCGTATCAATCTAACTATATGGCTTACACCCCCTATGGTCGAATCCCTTGGGAAAAAACTCATGGGGGAAAAGTTATGCTCAACCAGGGTGGATTACAAGTACAGGTCCTTATCGAGGGCCTGTTATGCTTTTCAATCCTCAGTTACCTTTCTTTGCTAATTGGAATTTTCAGATGTTTATAAATTGACCAATGATCCAATTCTTCACAATCCTTATTGGCCTCTGATTCCAACCAAGGTGCCCAGTGACTGTCCTAAATTTTGAAGGTAAAGCTGGAGAGGACCCCCAAGCTCATGTGATGACCTACCATCTGTGGTGTTCTTCCAACTCTTGGGTGGATGATTCAATTCATCTACGTCTTTTCCAGCACACTCTTACCGGTGGTGCCACTAAGTGGTATATAGAATTACCCAGTGGTATCTTTCAAGACTTCAATACGTTAGCTATGACTTTTCTGACACATTTCCAGTTACCGATTCATTACAAAGTTGGGACTCATCTCCTGACTTCTCTCAAGCAGGATAAAGCCACCCACATATTTGATCATATTCATGAGTGGCGACGTTGTCATAGACTGATCAATTTTGATATACCTGATCAGCTACTAACTCATTGGTTCACTACCTCCTTCATTAGCAAGATCACTCTAGATATTGCTATGGGGGCATGTGTGACTAAAGAACAAGCCATCTCACGTGCCCAGTACCTTGATCTAGTGTACTCTCAGTCTGGCATGCTTTGTGATATCTTGACTGATGCCCCACGGCCGGGGCCCTCTAAAGCACCAGCTACCCCATCGGTAGATGGTGTTAATGGTTCCATTACTTAGACTTCTCGGAATTCCTCTAATGGGAAGCAGAAGTCAAATTATTCCAATACTTCTGATCTTCCTGCCCCTCCAAATTCTGCCAAGACTGCAGAGGTTAATGTCGTTCAAGCTAATCCTATGGAAAAGGCCTCCAAAAGAAAGAAGAAGGGTAGAAGAAAATCCAAACCCAATGCCCCGAAACCAGAGTCTTCTAAACCTCATGTTGATGATGGTTCCCAATGTAAACCGAAGTACCCCTACCTTATCTGTGAAGGAGATCATTATACCAAAGATTGTCCCCGATGATCTGAAGTTAGTCAATTTCTGAAAGGCTCCAAAGGGACTTTGGAAGTTCTCAAGGAACCGTTCCCATCTCAGTAGACCCAGATGGTTGAGCAGCCTTCACCATCTGCACCATTTGGGTCCCAAGTTTTTATGATGAATGGTGCTTCACCTGTCTCAATTGCTACGCATTCAAAGGATTATTTTGGATCATGCCAAGTAGCTAGGAAGGAATTCATTGATGACCCACCTCCCCCACCTGTCTATGGTCCTTTAGAAATTGAGAAGCCTAGCGTTGAACCTATTGTAAGGCCACCTTCTAAATGTGTTCTGCAAAAATCTTCCTATAATCCAAATGCTTGTGCCGCTCAACACTATAGTAACGTTGAGGACTTGGCACAGGTGCCTTCTGAAATGTCTACATTGGAAGTGCTTCAAAGTTTCCCATCGCAACAGAAAGCTTTATTGTCCATAATCAGTGGAATCGATCCCGTCAATTCTAGTCTTCTCACCTTTGACATAGAAAATTTCATCCCCCGACTTCCACATCAAATTTCTCTTGTGGATGAAGGTGCCATCACCTGTGTTATGTGATTAGCTTGCTAGAAGGCCATTGGCTCTCCAGATCTTACTTCATCTCCTAATGCCCTGAAGGCATTTGATGGTCAGGAATCAAAACCCCTGGGTGTTCTCAAGATTTTTATGATCACATTACAGGGTAAGGAAGTCAACGTAGAAGTAGAAGTGGTTGACGCCAAGCTCAACTACAATCTCCTTCTTGGTTGTAGTTGGACTCATGCCATGCTGTGCGTTCCGTCCACCCTCTTCCGGCTTTTGAAGTTTCCTCATGAGGGAAAAATTATCACTGTTGATTAGTTGTATTTCTTCACCTCATCCTCTGAGAGAAACGTACCTTACATGGATTAGATCCCCAATCCCCCCAACAGTGTAGGACCCGGTCTTTTCAAGGACCCCGTCGTCATGGGTATTTTTCCCATGCCACCACCACACATCGTTCAAGTTAACATGATCTCTAGGTCTAATGACCCTTGGATCATCCTTTCACCTAAACAAGTGACCTCTTTCGGAGAATCGATGCCTTTAACTCTAGTCGAGATCAATTACTGCGAGATTGTCACTGCATCTAATCCTCCTCCTCTTGAACATGCTCCTTCGAGAATGGATTTAGATATATATTCTCAAACCCCTTGGCTAGGTGATACAGATTCACTTGAACCTTAAAGAGAAGTCTTCCCTTATGATGAAGCTACCATTGAAATGATGTCTCTTGAAGATCTGCCATGGATCGATGGACATCATCGTTCCTCATTCATGCCCGGCTTGGGGGCAATGTCTGATTTTCTAGAGCGCTTCACATCTCAGGTTCCCACTTCGCCTCTTCGAACACCAATTTTGACTCATGAGGTCCTTTCGGAGGGAAACCTGAGTAATATCACTCAAACCATTCCTATAGACATCTCCATCAAACCGGGGGTAGTCGAGAACATTCATGTGGGAGTTACTTGTTCTCCCGAAGAGATACAAGTTTATACAAACCTTTTTCGAGAATTCAGAGATGTTTTCGCATGGTCCTATGAAGAGATTCCTGGGATTGATCCTAGCATAGTCGTGCATGAGATTCCTACCTATCCAGGTGTGAAACCCGTGCGTCAGCGTCTATGCCCAGTGCATCCCCGAAAATCTGCAACTATAAAGGTAGAAGCTGAAAAAATTCTTAACACGGGCTTTATCTATCCAATCCCCTTCACAGAATGGGTTTCAAATATCATCCCTGTAGATAAGAAGCAGGGCACTATAAGGGTATGTGTTGATTATCGAGACATTAATCGAGCCTGTCCTAAGGAAAATTACCTCACTCCCTTTATAGAACAGATCATTGATGAATGTGTGGGGAGTGAGATTTATTCCCTTATGGATGGCTTCTGTGGGTACAATAAAATTAATATTTTACCCGCTGATCAACATAAGACTGCCTTTATCTGTCCATGGGGTACCTTCGCTTACAAAAAGCTCCCATTCGGCTTGAAAAAAATTGGAGCCACTTTCCAGCGTGCTATGTCCTATGCTTTCCATGACATACGTCATATTGTTCAGCCATATCTGGATGATTTGCTGGCCCATTCAACTCGGCGTGAGGACCATCCTGAACACCTCCGCCAGATTTTTCTCCGCTGCAGACGTTACAATATTAGGCTCAATCCTCATAAGTGCGTCTTCTGTGTAGATTATGGTTGTCTTTTGGGATTCATCGTCTCCAAAGACAGGATTCACCTCGACCCCCTAGAGGTTGAGGCTATCGTTAAACTCCCATCCCCATCCTCGTTACATCAAATGTAGAGTCTGTAGGGGAAAGCCAACTTCTTACGGTGCTTTATTCCGAACTATGTGGAAGTGGCCAAGGGCTTTACGCGAATTTTGAAATAGGACGTTCCCTTCCATTGGGACAATATTTCCCAGCAATCTTTTGATAAGCTTAAAACGTTGCTCATTAATGCTCCGTTGATACGTCCTCCGAACTATCATCGTGATTTTACCCTTTATTTGGTTGTTGCATTTAGCATGATAGCTATGGTTCTAGTACAGGATGAAAAACATGGAAATGAACACGTATTTTATTACCTATCTTAGAATCTTCTCGACACGGAAATGTGCTATGCCCATGTCGAGAATTTGGCACTCGGTGCAGTTCAGGCCGTTCAGTGATTCCGCCATTACATCCTGTTGTGTATGGTAACCATGGTTTCCGATTGCAACCCCATGACATATATCCTGTCTCGACAATTGCTGGGGGGAAAGTACTCCAAATGGATTGTAATCCTTCAGGAGTTCGATTTAGATTTCACCACTGCTAAGTCGATGAAATCATTGGTTTTTGCTAATCTTATTTGCTCTCTCCCGATATACTCTATTCCATTCGAATCTGAGGATCATATCCTAGATGAAACACTCTTTCTTATTAGCACTCATGATCCATGGTATGGTGACATCATTTTGTACCTTCAAATATCCACGTTCTAGCCCGAGTTGACAAAATATGCTCAACGTCATATTCAGCATCAATCTCAACCATACCACATTGTAGGAGATACCTTATATCGTGTTGGAGTTGATTCCATGCTCCGCCGGTGCTTGACCCTAGAAGAGGCTGAGAGAGTCTTCAATGACTGTCACAGTGGCGCCTATGGTGGTCACATGTCTGGATATGCCACCACCCAGAATATTCGGCGTGCAGGTTACTTCTGGCCATCTATATTCAAGGACTGTATTGTTGCAGTTCGAAAATGTCATGCATGCCAGGTCTTTCAGCGCAAGATGCGCGCGCCACCCCCACCCTTGCATCCTGTCATTACCATAGGCCCTTTTTCTAAATGGGGCATATATTTTATGACATGTAACCCTCACTCGGCCGGGGGGCATGCTTATATAATCGTTGCCATGGACTACTTCACTAAGTGGGCCGAAGCGATGCCTACATTAGCTGTTGATGGTAAGACAGCTACCCAATTTATTTTCAACCATGTTATTACATGTTTCGGAGTCCCTCAGGCCATTGTCACTGATCATGGCACTCATTTTCGGGATTACATGATGGCCAAGCTGACATCAAATTTGGGCATATCCAATTATTCTCAGCTCTCTGGGCTTATCGAACGTCTCTAAAGAGCACAACCGGATTCACACCTTTCCAATTGGTGTATGGTCTGGAAGCGACTGTCCTAGTTGAATGTGAAATTCCTTCTCTAAATTTGGTTGTGGAAATATTTCCCGACACTTCTCCGGAGGAAGAACATCTCTTATATTTGGAACGACTGGATGAAAGTCGTCGCTTGGATGCCTTGGTTATTAAGGCACAGAAAAAGTGGGTCAAAGCCCACTTCGATCAATTGGTTTCTCCATGTTATTTCATTGAAGGTGACCTCATCATCCTATATGACCAAGAACACAATAAACTTGGAGTGGGAAAATTGCAGCCCATGTGGCATGGGCCCTATATCATCAAACGAGTATTAAAAAATGGGGTCTATGAGCTAATCGACTACGAAGGTGTTCCTCTGGCACAACCTAGAAATGGGTCGTACCTCAAAAAGTACTACGCTTGAGTTATTCTTATGTGGTGTGTGTGCATAAGTGAGTGATTTCATTTTTGTGCATGTCTGGTGTGGTGTGCTTTGTAAGCGTCTTTCTATTGATTGGGTCTTCCTGATTGTGCAGATGTCTATTACTCCTTTTGTCGGTTTCGCAGATGGTGCCTCTCGTAGTACCAGGAATCTGTCCTCAGTAGCCTGGGTAATCAACGATCCTACTGGTGAGTTGGTCAATTTGCAAGGTGTTTTTCTAGGGCCTACCACAAATAATGTCGCGGAGTATAGTGCCATTTTGGAATTATTAAACGAGGCTGTTAACCTCAGTATTCATGCATTAATTATATATCTGGACTCACAGCTTGTAGTATTACAACTTAATGGTCATTATTCAGTTAGAAACCCATCCATTTTACGACTGCATCTACATAATCATTTACTGGAAATAAATTTTGATTACATTACATATCAACACATACCTAGACACGTGAATGCGTTAACAGATGCAATAGCTAACATGGTTTTAGATACACATCTACATAACTTGTAAAACCATCATCATATGTAAAAAGATCCATCCAGAAATATATGTGTGTGTGTGTGTGTGTGTGTGTGTGTGTGTGTGAGTGTGTGTGTGTGTGTGTCTAAATGTTTGCAATTTGTGTACATCACATATAATAAAAAAATATACATGTATGTTTTAATAATATCCAGAGACAAAATTTCTCTCAAAAATATGCATATAAAATCCCTAGATGACTAATCAGCGTGGTGCTCATGGTAGCATGTCACCGCATGCACCAATCGCCTCAGTAATTTATGGAGGCGACTAGGCACCCCCACAGTGTGCCTCTGGTAAGCCATCGGGACATCTTCTAGATGGGCATAATCTGGGATCCCTCGGGAGATACCCTCCAGGTTCTGGACTAGATCACTCCCCTCGCCACCCTCAGCCTGAGGATCGTGTGTGAGAGGGGTCCTCCGTTCAATGGGCGACATCTCGACGGGCCTCTCTAGGCCAACATCTGCATACATATAGGATTTTTTGTTAGAATAGGCATGTATCACAAAAAATCATAAATACATAAAAAATCAAAAAATAGTCTTACCCAGCTCCTCATCCTAGTCATCCCCCTCCGGGAGTGGAAGATCTGGGTCTCCCGTGAATTCGGTACCATCATAGGGCCAATCCTCAATGTCGATCAACTGTCACCATAGCCATGTAAAAAACTCGGGCCTCCATGACATTTTTTGGCCCCCTCCTAATCTGGGCATGAGTGTTGCCCATCGAGCCATCCTTGGCTCCCTCAATTATGGCTCGGCGAATATCGCCCCTTGGCCCTGGAAAATTGGTAATTTTTCGAGGATAAACGATACCAGGATGGAATCGTACCCAAACTATTTCAGTTTATCTTTCTTGCACTTCGTCAGCTGCCATTTGATGTTCATTGTTACGGCAGTGGCCTAATAAAAAAGTGTCGGGTTCATGCATTCAGATGCTAGTAGGAGTTGTGCTTTTGTTGCCTCATGTGGTGCCTATGACCCCGTAGCTTGTGTAATGGTGTGGAGCACTACTCAGAGTGCTAGATCGGGGACTGTGTGGATATTGACCTTCCCACTGCCTGATCCTGTCCGTGCCCCTGGACACACTCTTGCCATCACCATTTTAATTTTCTCACTAGACGACCTAGTACCTGTCAAGATTGGAACTGGACCTCTACGAGACAATCTAGTTATGAAATAGACGTCGGATACTTCAAGTTCCAACACTTGGTCTCGAAGCCTGAATTTTTCTTCGTTCTCATCCCAAATTCTGATCAAATACTACAGTAGCTTAGGTTGTGCTCTCAAACATGGTGTTAGGAAGAACTTTTTCAGACCACAGTTTCAGAGAGCGTTCATGCATGCTTCATTCTGCATGGCCATTTCATCTTCTTCACCATGCTCCCTTTCCTTCCACTCGATCACCATTGTGGCCATGTATCTGCACCAACATGGTCATAAACACGTCATTAGATCTCTGGAACACTCATAAATTCATTTTATTAGCTTACATTTTGATAAATTTAAGCATAAATTTGATTTGCGCCATTGGCGCGACTATTTTTCTAACAATCACGCCAGGTGGGGTTACCCCTTTGAAAAAAGGAGCCAATTGGCGCGTGTCCGTGCCCGATACCCGTGCCAATTGGTCAAGCCCTAATTTTGCAAAGGTCCCCTCAGGGATCCAAAAACACAATGGAAATCTATAAAAAATGAATAAAAAAAAAGCTATGGAGAGCGCCTCTTACCTAGAACAAACGAGAACTGGAATGACGTACTGGATTGACCACAATCGCCATCGCAACTTTGCACAGCAAAAGCTCCCGGTTGCTCTCAAAAGAGGTAAAAAGTAAAACTGAATATGTTTTTACTATTTTTGGATTATTTGTGACTTTTAAAAGTCAAAATTAAGTTTTGAAAGTCATTTTTCCAATATTTTATTATATTTTGTCGAAAAATGGATTTTACGCTTGCTTTCATGTGCAGCAACAGGTTTTCACGCAGCTTGGACGACGATGCGAGTTGTATTTTATAATTTTTCGGACTCAGTAAAAACATGAAAATTTCATTTTTGGAGTCATCTTTCAGCTCTTTTCTGACTCTCTAAACATGAAAATATTTCTGAGTCATTTGTCATTTTGATCTCGTTAAATTGGCTGCGAAACGATATCTACCCAGTATACGTTTACCCTTTTTCGGGCTGGGATATGTTGGGGTTCCCATGTTTTGGCAAGTTTGGCAATACCAAAAGATGGGACCACATCAGAACCACTTTCAGACCTCAGGATCTAGCCCTCCTGGGTCCAGAGAGGGATATCTCTATGATAGGCAAAGGTATATGTCTTTGAAGCTTTGTTTTTAGGTTTTAGCCTAGTTATAGGCATGAGTTTATTTGTTTGATTGTTTGTTTGGTTGCCAGGAAACAAGAAAGAGGGGTTCACTGTGAGACAAGACTGAATAAAGAGGGTTATAGGCAAAGGAGGAATGATTTCAGGGAACAGTCAAGACCATTGGGTAATGGAGTCAAGAAAATGGTTTACTTGCTATTCAATATGCATGCTTTCAGTTGGGCTAGTCATCTAAAGCGTTGGATCTTAAATATGCTAGTGTGGCATAAAATGGTAAGAAAGAAGGTGAAAGGCAAGGAAACCTCCAAGGTGACCATTCAAGAATCAGATCCAGGGACAGGACGTGCCATTAGACACCTATGATCTGACTCCTAAAGAGTAAACTCTTCAGACAAAGGGAACATTAAAGATTCAAACGCAAAGCTAAAGACATGAGATCAGAGAGAGACTTTGAACTCTCAATGCTTTGACATCCAGCTTAAGGGAACTTAGAAAGGCTCAATTAATCAAAAGGACCCTAGTGAGGTAGAAACAATGTTATAAACTCCCAGTATCCCGATTATTTCAATTAAAACCCAACAAGAACATCCAAAAGACTGATTCAGTAATCCATACATCAGCTAACAGTAAATTACAACCACTACACTGGTTAAATCAACTTAAATCAGCATTCAGATAACACATACAGTAGAAAAAATTGAAGGTAGGGAGAGCAGAAAATAGGGTACCATGCGAGGGTAAATCCTATGCCAGATTTCTGATGCATACTAGAAGAAATGAAATATGATGAATCACAAAGGCAAATAAAGACAGAGATAGAAAAAAATCACCACTGCTTTAAATCAGGATCCAAGGAAATGTGCTTGTCATATTAAAGAGCAACACCAGTCATGTACAAAATTTCCAACAGATTGTTATTCAGTCTCAAAACATCCTCCTCAGCCTATCTTACAACTTTACACAGAGAATTATATCTCAAGAGAACAACTTAAAATTCACACATATCCGATCAACAACCCTTGCACTAAGTTTCTTCATGAGTTTTATAGCTAAAAGAGAGGTAGAGGGGTTAGGTGAAACACTAAATGAAACATTAAAACAAAGTAGAATAAGAGGGTCAAGGCCCATTCTATATTAATATCTGAGCATTAATCTTCAGTACTCTTTGGATGAAAGAGTGGTCTTCGACAGGCTGCAATTTACTCTAGGTACGTTCTTGATGTGATTTCGCTGTAGTACTTGTAGTACTCTGGTGAATAAAAAAAAGGAAGATAAATGACTATGAGGCTTGCCATACTGTATAAAAATGTTCTGGTAGCATTAGGACTACTATCACGGGGAGATCTTCCCGGGGACACAATGTAGATTAAAGACAGTATGGGTACTGTGTCCTTTCTCAGGAGGAAACTTTTGTGGATGTGAAACACTGTCAATATTGTTTTCTGTGCTATGGGCCTCTTTAGGCCTACTGTGACGATTATGAGGTCTTCAATTTGGTACAACTTCCCTTTAAACAATGAATAAGAGCTAAAATTCTTTCATTACAAGCCTTAAACTCTCTGATTACCCACTGATACTCTTTGCCACTTCATCACTGTCTCTGTCTATGAAATTGGGAACTTTAATGGTGTTGGGGGGATTTTTTAGAATTAAAATTTGTCCTTTAATGAAAATCATATTGTAACACTTTCCCAGGATCTTCTCTATAATATAAGGCTCTGAAATTAGCCTTCTCTGTGCTTTGTGCCACTATGACAGTGACTGTGAGCAATGGAGGATTTCACCGCCTGTAACCTACAGAAACAAAAAAACATGTTAAGAAATCCATGCATGGAAGGATGGATGTGGTGGAATGTTGTGAAGATGGCATCGCAGTAGAGGTGAATGTTGCAGATGTAATGGAATGCAGTGGAAAGATGCAGTGAAATGGTGAAAATCGAACTGATGAAAGTCGAGCAAAATGAGAAACTTTAAAGTAAAACATTAAAATTTTAATGTTTGGCTAGATGATAAAATTTAATGTGAAATATAAGGTTTGGACCTTTGAATGAAATACACAGAATATGCATGGAAAACATATGAAATGGGTGGATATGGTGGGACCCTGTCATGGGTTGAGGGAGATTTAATCAGGACCGTCGAATCTCAGGAGGAAATTGACGGCTGTGATTGGATCGGAGGAGCCCAATCGAGGAACATATGGCGGAATGAGGGTGAATCCTAGCTGTTGGTTCTTGTGGATTCAATGGCTAGGATCGCGTCAGAGGATTGCAATCAGGAGGGATGGAGGACGGCTCAGTTTAAAATTTGTGATTGCGATCAGAGTGGGGAAGCGAGGACCGTTGGATTAAAAGGTGAATTGACGGTGGAGAAGGCCATCGAAGGTTTACAACGGGGTGTGATCGGGGCGCGATGGAACAAGCACAGGCTGTCAGATCTATTCAGGTCGACGGTGGGAGTTATTTCAATGCCGACAGATCTAATACACTATCGCATCAGAAGTTTTGTTTTAGAAAGAAAATACGCATGTCCCGCTCTGACTCTCCGATGCAATTAGTGCTTTGTGGGCTAGCGCCTGGTTTTAGCACCCGGGATTATGGAGGGGAAGTGTTCGGGGGCTAGCTGAAAGGTGTTTAGCCTACACATGGAAAAATATGGGTTTTTAGCCAAAACAAATCTTTTAGGGCTGCAATTAGGCTTTCAGTTAAGGGAAAGAAAAAAAAAAAAGGAAGTTGCAATCAAATGAAAGGATTTCACTTGGTTTAAAAGGAAGAATTTGATGGTTTGGGAAACTTTGGAGGGATTTTTGGGATTAAAGAGGAAATTTTACAAAGGGGAAAAAGAAAGAAAAGGCCAAGATGGGGTATTTTGCAGAGATACAAGGGCAGATGAAGGCTCTTTTAGGCATGATTTTTCACAGACAGTGAGGCTTTGGATGGAAATAGTAGTGAGGATCATTTTAAAGGAAATGAACACATAGAGGCTTCAAGGATGAGAGATTTTCCTAGTAAATATATCTCTTGAAGTCTCATAAAACAATTTAGCCACCTGTTTTCTTGACAAAAATTTCATAGGTGGCTAATAGGATAGATTATTTACGAAAAAGGAATACCCTAGCCTATCATGACTAGGAGGCTTTCTCAGACATAGTTTTCTACCTTTTTGGATCTAAGGAACTATTTACAAAAAGGGACTATTGGAGTTTACTTTTCCGCCATCTTTCCAAACTCTCTAAACATGAAAAGACGTCGTGTTCTTCCTTTGTCAAACTCATTAAACCCTGATGACATCGGATTCAGTCGTAATGACGATACTCGAGTTCCTCCTTCCTAGGGCTCGTTAAATGTACTAGGATGGATTTGTCTGAAGGACGAACTTATATCACAAGCATATGCTATCCCCTTCAAGCTTGTTTTCAAAAATAATTTGGGTACTCGCCAGAAATGGTGGGGAAAATGGAACGAGTATCATCGTCGTGCCAGCAGTATGTCACTCTTAAACATGGCACTTGTCTACATTTGTGTCGGGTTGGGGACATATCATCTCGTTCTCTGCTTGCCTCCGTGGGTTTAGGTAGTCCCTTTTGACCTCTCATATGCTCTTTGCCTCATCATCATGACCTGTGATCTTTTGATGTCAAATACTGCCAAATCCACTATCATGCTGCCGATATGTTCAAGAGAAGTTGACCTCTGTAGTTTTAGCCCTCCTCTGATTCTCATATGATCCTGATTCATGAAAATTATGTTCCTCTGTCTCGCATCGATGATGTGGGAAACACTATGGCCCACCTTCAATCAAGGTTACTTCCTGTCGACTTCAACTCATTATCCAGGAAGCTAATCTAGGGACTCTCTTCCAGTACCTTGGAGCCTACATGCCTCAATTGCAGGTTCTTCACATTAGACGCAAGGTTTTCATCATTTACCTTCAATCGGATGATTCTACGGGTGTTCGATGCCAGCTCACTGTTCGCATTCCCTGGATTGTACCTGTAGTACCTTCAGGGCCATTGTCATTATTGGTGGTTCCTCTTACGTCTATTAACAACTTTCATCATTGGCTAGTAATCAGATGATGTTCTTACATGTTCGACTTCAGCTTACTCATTCACATGCTAGAACTTGTACTTTATTCGGGTTGAGATGGAGCGCAAGACCCTGGAATTTGTCTGTTGGAATCCAGGCTGCGAATTTTGTGGATTATCATGATTGGATACATGAATCATTGATTGGATAGCTGCGACCATACCTGAGTCTATTTATTGATCCTCACTAGATGGCTGCGTCCATGCCTCGGATCTTGATTATTGTATACTCTTTTATGGATGGCTGCACCCATACCACACATCATGTATTTGAGATATCAGCTGTACTTGTCTATGAGGGTTTTCCAATGGCAGTGTTTTCAGTTGGACACGTTCTCGTAAAGATTTTCACTCCTCTCTCTCTCTCGGGCCTCATGCTTTAGGGGGTATCTGTTACACAGCAATTTTTCACCGTCCCTACAATCCTCTGTCCCACACATTGGAGGGCCTTTTCTGTGACCTATGAGTAGTGACATGACCTGAAACCACTTTCATGGCATCCTCCTTGATAAGGACAATCATTCCTCTAAAGACAGTTTCCTATAAAAATCCCTAAAAATAGCCCTTTTGGCCTTGGCATGACCATCCAGTTCAACCATCGTGCCAATGGGGGAAATCCACCAAAGAGGGTGCACCAACTGGCACTCTATCCCAGTGTATTACTCACGCCAAGCTTAATAAGGATTGTTTTTTAAAAATAAATGGGCGAACTTTGATTCCAACCAACTCTTGAATGAGTCTCTAAAATGAGTTGGGAAGTTTGGCTTCAGATCTCCATGTAGGGGAAGTCGTTTTCCACCTATCATGGAAGCTTCCTTGAGGATAGGGCCAATCCCACCATTGTAGGGATCCTAGCTCCCCTTCCACCATCTATATAAGCTTGTCATTTTCCCTTTGCAAGCTGGCCTGAATAGAGTTGAATCAGTAGTAAGGAGACTATCGCGAGACAGCCTCTGAGAGCCAAAGCCGAAGAGAGAGAGAGAGATTTGTCCCATTCCCGACGAACTTCATCGAGACGTGCTCCGCTGCCGACCCGTCGAAGGAAGATCTAGCATCAGAGCTCAGGTTGTATCTTTCTTTTGTTGTGATTAATAATAAACAACTTTGATTATGGTTCCATTCATATGTTCATGACTTATGTTATGAATTATATCTTCTCTAACTGATGTATGGTTGCATGTATTAGGTTTTACGTTGTGTTTTTTTTTCGTGTATGTGGAGGTGTTCAAACATGTTAAGCGGGAGGATTATGACCTGCCGAAGCGGAGGACAGAGGTGCCATATTCTTAGCAAGCAACAATAGCGTAGGACTTATTGTCACATATTGGTCTTTTGTAAATAGGAACCTATGTCTTACCATGACTCGGTTGTTGCTAGACCCGATCTGGGCTAGTAGGGATCGCCTCTGTCCGCAAAGGGGATTTACCTCTCCAACAGTAAGGTTATAGTTAGGTTAGGTAAAGTTAAGGTTAAGGATAAAGTCAAGGTTCAGATTAAGATTAAGGGTAAAGTTAAGTTTAAGGTTAAATTTAAGGTTAACGTGAAGGTTAAGGGTAAGGTTAAGCTTAGGGTTAGGTTATAGTTAAGGTCAAGGTTAAGGTTAGGTTAAGGTTAAGGTTTCGTCAAGTTTAGGGTTAGGTTATAGTTAAAGTTAAAGTTCAGGTTAAGGTTAGGTTATAGTGAAGGTTAAGGTTAAGACCTATAACCTTAACCTTAACCTTACCCTTAACCTTAAATTTAACCCTAACCTTAACTTTACCCTTAACTTAAACTTAACCTTCACTATAACCTAACCCTAACCTTGACCAAGCCGTTAACCTTAAAATTAACCTTAATCTTAACCTTAACCTTAACTTTAACCTTAACTTAACCTAATCTTAACCTTAACCTAACCATAAACTTAATCTTACCTTAACCTAACTTAATCTTAACCTTGATCAAACCCTTAACCTAAACCTTAACCTTGACCTTGAACTTAACCTTAACCTTAACCTTAACCTTAACCTTCCCATAACCATAACCTTAACATTGACTTTACCCTTAACCAAATCTTAACTTTACCCTTAACGTAACCTGTTCGCACCCTGTAATTAGCAAGATTGGAAAAATTCCAACTGTAGGGTGAACATTATTTCAACCACTTTGGGATTCTAGGATCTAGCCCTCCTCAATCCGGAGAGGGATCTCTCCAATAAGTGCAAAGATGGATTTGTCATTGAAGTTTGGGTAGTGATATTAGGCTAGTTATGAAGGCCGAGGGTTTTTTTTTGTTTTTGGATGGTTGAGAATGATGATTGTTTGAGGGGACAGTTCTAAATGAAAAGAGTTTCAAAGGTGTGAAGTTGCAAGAAAATAGAACAAGCTTTGACCAAGAAGATAGATAATTGCAGGTTTTATTCCATTGGGCTATGGAGTCATAATAGGGTTTAATTGAAACAATCAGGTTCAAGAGTGGTCCATGGGGCAAGTCATGTATGTCTAAGGATCTCTTTAAAGTTTGATTTATGGAATGAAATGAAACAATAAGAAGGGGAATTAAACAGATGAGAAACAAAGAGCAGCGCAGGATCTGGTAAGTACTTTGAAACTAGCCAGCCTTTGAAAAACACTTAAGAAAGAGATAAAATTAATCCAGAATCTGGTAAGTACTTCGAAACTAGCCAGCCTTTGATATACTTTCAATAGAAAAAAATTTAAAAAAACAGAGGGAAACTTGAAAGGCAACTGTTGGAGTAGAAACTAGCAAGCCGGTCTCAGCACAAATCCTCTCCTAGCTCTACTTTACTTGGTTACTTTCAAGACAAATACAAAGATAACTCAAAATGGCCTAAGATCTGGTAAGTACTTGGAAACTAGCCAACTTTTGACACATTCCAAGGGAAAATTTCAGACAGTCTTTTGGGATAAAACTAGGACCAGGGCTTACCATATCTTCCTTAGTTCATATCTACTTAACATAAACTAAAAAAAACATTCAGGAATAATATTTAGCTAAACAGGAGGACGAGGGAACGCCAGCATTCCTACTGCTTGAACTGAATCATATCATTCCTAAATAACATAATTTGGAAGAAAACATGTAGATAAATATTTTCAGTCAGAGAAAGGTACTGATATACAGTAGGTCTTAACTTTATGCATGATGTTATTTATAAGAGAAGATGAACACAGTGAAAACAGAAATAAAACAACAATTCACAATAAGAAATAACATCACCGTCGACATAGACCAGGATCCCATAAACCATCTTGTATTGATGCTCCAAACCAGTTACAGCTTTAAGTCCAATGCTTTAGTTTAGAAATCATCTACACTTCCCAGACTAACTTATCTATCACAAGCAGAGCTTCAAGAGACAGTGAACACTATTTACAATCAGAAGTTTCAGCTCAGGTATATTTCAAAGTTTAGCAACCAACCTTTTTCTCATCTTCTCCAGTAGTATTTATAGGAGAATGAGGAGGTGGGATCTAATAAAAGATCTCCCAAGATAATTAATACAGATTAATGACTTCTCTGCCTTTGTGGGGCTCAATGGAGAATTTTACAGATGTTTTATGTCTGTATTGATGTTTTTCATTTAAGATTAAGCTCTATGGGATCTCTTATTGACTTTTGAGGCTATGTGTTATTTTAAAGTAACTTTTCTGATATTTTGTCATTAAGTTTATTTGCAGAATTAACTCTCTGGCTACGCTGAGGCAAATATATGATCTTGATCAATAACTTCGGCCTCTGTTTGCATGCTTTGAGGCATAGGTGGCATGGCGGTAGCTGGGAGGAATCAATTTTCCTCAGATGTGGCAGTGGAGGCCTTCTGTCTGATAAAAAATTAAAATTTTCTTTTAATTATATCTTAATTGGGAGGATTAGGCTTTTGATAATAAATCTTAGCCGTAATCCCCATAGATCTGTCTTCAATTTCTCATTCTGGTGTGCTTTGTCTTCGACACTAATACTCTTTTATTGTGATTCATTTATATGTTTTTTTCTGTGCAGTGCTGCGCAGGGATCGTGAGGCATCAATGCCTTTGAAAAATTAATAAGACGTGGAAAATTAACCCATGGATGGCTTCCTTTTAATGAATCGAAGACGTGAGAATTAAGCCCCAGCCTTCGGCCTTTTTTAGTATAATGGAAAAAAACATTAAATCACCCTTTTTTACCAAATAATATATCTGGACTTCAAAACTTATGATAAACCAAGCTGCATAAACCATTTCGGGTCACAAAGGAGCCTGCTGACGTCAGGGTGTTTGTGACCTGAAATTTTTATGAAATCCACCATATAAAGCTCCCTGGGTCCGTTTTGGGGCATGCTGACGTCAGCCCAAGGGTGACCCAAAATTTTTATGAAATCCACCATATAAAGCTCCCTGGGTCTGTTTTGGGGCATGCTGATGTCAGCCCAAGTGTGACCCGAAATTTTTATGAAATCTGCCACATAAAGGTTATCGGGTCTGGATTTCTCGACTATGCGAGCAACCAAACTAGACCCGCTCCAATCAGTTGCTACCGCGTGGGTGCTGATGTGTATGCTAACTAGGCATTGGGGACCACTGGTACTGTGCTGACTGCTATCTGTTAGTGTCGGTATCTTCATCCCTCTGTCAGTGATCAAATTCTCTTGTTGCATTTCAAATTAGGTGTCTTGCTCAATCAGCTGCATTCCATTAGGAGCATGGATCATCTGACGGTAGTGGCATTTTATACATTTTCCCTCATGTCCTTTACCTACTAGCCCATTTCCATTCATCAAGATCATCTGTAGTCACTTTTTGTCTTTAAATTTGCAAGAGTCATTTGTAGGGTTTTCAGTCCCATTAGGTCTAGGGTTTCATCAAAAAGGTCTTCAAAATGTCCCAATAACGGTCAGCAGGCACATGAGGAGGTTGAATAAAGTTCCAGTACCAAATAAATTCCATCATCATATGCCCAGAAATTATTTTTTCCTCAAAACTCTATTTTGAGGAAAAACATAGTATTTTATCTTTTTATGTATAAATTTGATGTAGTTTCAAGTTCTCTCATACGTAAATAACTTCAATGGCAACCCTGGTCACCTTGTCAAGCTTTAGCAACTCCATTCCATGCAAGGCAAACAAAACATCAAGTCATTCAGTTAATCAGAGGCACAAATAAAGTAAACTGCCCAAAAAATAGAGTTTGAAAAGAAAGTGTCAAATGTAAACATTACAAAGTGGGTTTTTGAAGTGAAAATTTAAAGTCTTTTGTATATAAGTTATTTCTGGTGTTTAAAAGACTCATTTGCATCCAAAAGAGCAAGAGAGATTTAGAGTAAGCTTGTGGTCACAAAATCGCAACAAATAGTTTCAGTTTCAGGGGCGCGGCACATTGGGTGAGAGGCGCGGTGCATATAAGTGGTGCAGCGCATTGAGTCGGCCTCCACAGTGTAAGAAACACACAAGCACAACACATACAAGTGGCAAAGCGCATTGGGTTTGTGGCGCGACGCATAGAGCTGCAAGCCATTTTCACCACGAATTCATCCAAATCTTCAATTTTCTTGGTTTCCTCTGATCCAAAGTAAGTCAAACAACTCTGTAAATGCCAATGAAAGTGTGTCTTAAGATGTTTATGATGATTTAGTAAAAAAAATCAAACCCTACATCCTTGCAATTTTTGCTCAAGATTTTTTTTTTGTTAGTGTTATTTGTTTTATAAACTACAGATAGAGCCTGAAGTTATGCCAGGTAGCCTTCGAAACTGCACATTGCTTTGCAAGTGCATAAGTAGATAAACGATGCTTCAGTCAATCTCCGGTCTAGTCTTTTAAACGTAACACCTGACTTCCAAAGTGCCCCAGTACTTCAAATAATTCTAGACTTTTGGATGATGAGTTTAGAATCTGATAGGTTGAACAAGTTGATTTTGTCTGTTTGATTTTGGGAATAGTTCAACACACTGGCTTCCAGACGACACACCAGATAAAATCCGGATCCTGATCCACCTCTTGTGTATGAAAATCCAAATCTTGTTTTGAGAATCCTTCATCAAGAAATTCCTATGATTCCTGTGTTCAAATCTCATTCATGTCCTGTTGTTTTTTAGTATCTTGAACATCTTGAGTTTGACGAACAATTTGAGCTGTCATTGTTTGAGACCAAGTCTGAAAGTGCTTTTGATTCTACTATCCTAAGTCCATATTTTGTCGAAGATCTTGAAATTGAAAAGGCCAATAGATCATTTGGCAGTTATATCTTGAATCTTCAGACTTCCATTGTGGAAACAAACATTCCCGAATTCATAGGTTCTGAATCTGCAACTCTTGGGTCATCCGCAATTTCATCTAGTTCAGAAATTCCTACTGAGCCTCCTTTCATTCCCACTAGTCCTGTGCAGCCTTCTATCTCTGATAAAAAATCTGCAGTAGTTTCACCTCCATCCACACCACATACACCACATACATCAGCTACTCCGACTCCTCCTATATCCCCAAGACCGGTTGTAAATCCACCTAGAGCAATGGCTGCCCAATTTGCACCCCTTGTGTTGCCTCAAAATTTGGATGACATGCCCGCCGATTATCAAAGCAAAACTCCATTGATTGATGGCACTCCTCAAAGTGTTAAAGCTCAGAAACATGTGGATAGGATGACATAATTTTTTGACCTTCATGAGATTGATGCAGAAAATGTGACAATGAGACTGTTTGTACAAACCTTTGGAGGTGAATTGAGGAAGTGGTCCAGAGCTTTGCCAGCTGCAAGTATTACTACATTGCCTAATCTTCAGAGGCAATTCTTGGATCGATGGGAAGTGAAGAAAAATCCTCTTCAAATCCTTTCTGAATATGAGAATATCAAGCGGAATGTTGGTGAGTCTGTTCAAGATTATTGTATTAGATTCAGTTCTGTTTACAATGAAATTCTTGATGATATAAAGCCACCTATGGGGTTGGCTTTGATTAAGTTTCTGGACGGTTTTGATCCTGATATGGCCTATTAATTAAGAGAAAGAGATCCAGCCACTTTGGAAGACATGCAGAAAATTGCAGTCAGCATTGAAGAAAATCTGCTTGCTAGGAGAGCTAGAACGAAATATGAAAAGAAGGTAATAGTAAAGGAAGAGGTTTCCACTTCAGATCAAGTGCTCTGTAAGATGGAAAAGATGTTCGATAGATTAACAATTTACAAGTCTGAACCGCAAGTCAGAAATCCTGATTTCCGTGGCCAGCAGCAACCACAATTTAGAATCAAGCAAAGAGAGCAACGAGCATAAGACCAAGCAGTACAATAGCAAGTGAAGACACCCTTACAGCAGAATTTTGTACATGGTCCGGAATCAGATGATGAGGAGAATGTAATTGGAGAGGAGAATCATTTCTTTACACCCTATGATATGCCAATTTTTATCACTGAAGACAAGGAGTATTCTGAGAACTCATCTGTACAAAGGGATGAGAATTTCATCTTGGTAGATGAAACAGTTCTTGAAAATGAGTCTGATGAATATCAGAGGGGGTATATGAATGCCTTGATAGCCCAGAAATGACAATATTCACTCAGAGGTAGGGATGTACCCATTAATCCAATTCAAAAAATAAAGGAGGCGACAGCACCAAAGAATGATCCACTCGTTATGCAGAAAAAGGGAAAAGAGATAGCTGATCCCACCACTAGCAGACCGCCATCAAAAAATGAGAGATCCAATGAGCCAAATATATCAAAGGAGAACTGAAAAGAAGGATGTCCCAGCTAAAGAGGTAGAGAAAACTTCAGTTTTTAACTTAGAAAATGAAATTGCTAAGTTAAAAGTATCCATTCCTTTGACTAAATTGATGAAGAATAGCAGCTATAAGGGTCAAGTGTCTAATATTTTGAGTTTAGATCCATTATCTGATATGGTAAATGTGGAGGATGATCGACCTGATTTGATTTTTGGTCCAGCATTGGATGGTCAGTCTCAAGATAGTTATGTACCTCCTTTTTACATCAGCCTTAGGTTGCACGAATATGTGTTACACAATGCTATGTTTGATTCCAGAGCCTCTCATAATCTCATGCCTAAGGCAATCATGGAGAAATTGGGATTGGATATCACCATAAAGTATCATGACCTTTATTATTTCGATTCTAGTAGAGTAATATGCATTGGTATTTTCAAAGATTTGGTGGTAAGTTTGGATCAAATTTCGACTAAAAATGTTTTGATGGATGTGGTTGTGGCACATATTCCTCCTATATTGGGCATGCTTCTTTCCAAATCTTGGGGATTGAAACTTAAAGGGACATTGCATCTTGATTTCTCCTATGCTACTATTCTCGTGTTTGGTCAGATGAGGAAATTATACCGGGAGAAAAAGATGAAGTACATGATCACTAGCAAGGAGAAACCGGTAAATCATCCAATCAACTATGTACATACTAATTTAGAATCATTTTTTTTATACTCAGATAGCTTTAATGATGTAAATAGCCAAATAATTAAAGTAGAAGACATTCCAGAAATCACTGAAAATTTTAGAGAGGTCTTAAAGAAATAAATACAAAGACTTGATAGTACCGCTGAGCAATCAGCCTTCCAACAGGAGCAAAATATTGATGGATAGCAAGGAAAAGTAAAAGAGAAAACATAATTTCAGCATTTGGAAGAGGACGAAGCTGGTTTTTGGACCATGGATTTTGATGGCGCAGTAGGAAGGGAAAGTGCTGGAATTGGCATTTGGATATGCAGCCCTGTTTTCTCCCCAAACAAAGTGCCAAGTAATGTAAGGGTCTGTTCTTATAAATTGGCTTTTGACTGTTCAAATAATAAATCTGAATATGAGGCTTTAATTGCTGGTTTGAAAATTCTTAGAAAGTTAAATGCCAAAAGGATTGTAGTGTATGGTGACTCCAAGTTAGTTATCAATCAAGTGAAAGGTGAATAGCAAGCTAAGAATCCTCGAATGCGGGCCTACCACAATGCGGTACTAGATATCTTGAGATTGTTTTCATATTATTCTTTGACATGTGTCCCTCGTATTTAGAATGGCATTGCAGATGCACTTGCAACAACAGCAAGTAATTTGAGAATTCCGATGAATTCAAGTAACAAGTTTGAAATTCATGTGAAGCATCACTCGACTATCCCTGACAATCAAAGGCATTGGCAAGTGTTTCAAGATGATTAAGAAATCGATGAATTTCTGCAAAATGAAGGAAAATTCAAAGACACTTCTATTGATGGGGAGCATGATGATGGCGAGGTGGATATAGAAGTAAATCAGATGGAAGTTTTGTAGCTGAAGGAAAATGTCATTCCTAAAGGTCTAATACCTTTAGAGGAGCTTTTTGACCAAGATGATGTAGCTCGAAAACTGATCTTGGTGCCAACCGAGAAAGGAGTTGAGGATGTGAACATTGGATTAGCAGAAAATCCTAATGGTGAAATTATATAAGGCATTGTCCCCACAGGTAAAAGCAAAGTATATCAGTTTATTATCTTCATTTGTTGATGTATTTTCTTGGGATTATTCAGATTTGAAGGCATATGACACAAACATAATTCAGCATATCATCCCGATCAAGCCAAATCAAAATCCCTTTTGACAGAAGTTAAGAATAATATTTCCAAAGTTGATGCCCTCAATAGAGAAGGAAGTGAATCAATTGTACAAAGATAGTATCATAGTCCCCATAATATTTTCATATTGGATTTCTAATTTGGTGCCCGTGCGCAAGAAAACAGGTGATATTCGCTTATGTATTGATTTTAGGAATCTGAATAAAGTATCTTTGAAAGATAACTATCCCTTGCCCAAAATGGATCACATACTTCAGCAAGTAGTTGGAGCATCCCACATGTTGCTACTCGATGGTTATTCTGGATATAACCAAATTCTGGTCCATGAGGATGACAGAGATAAAACAGCATTCACTACTCCGTGGGGAACTTTTCATTATGCCAAAATGCCTTTCGGATTGAAGAATTCTGGTGCAACCTTTCAGCGAGCAATGGATATTGCATTTGCAAATGAAAAAGATGTCTTTCTAGTAATTTATCTTGATGACTTGACAATTTTTTCTAATTTAGACGAAGAGCACCTTTATCATTTGAAGATTGTATTTCAACGGTGTAGAAAATATGGTATATCTCTCAATCCAAAGAAGAGTCTGTTTGCCATGGATGAAGGCAAGCTTCTCGATCATATTATATCAAAAGATGGCATCCACATTGATCCAGCTTGAGTGGAAGCCATTCAGCAAATTGATCTGCCCCGAAGTAAAAAGGAGATCCAATCATTCAACGATAATATGAATTTCTTACGTCGCTTTGTGCCCAATCTTGGAGAACATTTAAGGGAAATCACAAACATGCTCAAGAAAGATAGTGTAGTGAAGTGGAATAAGGAAGCAATAAAGTCTTTCAATTTGGTGAAATTGGCCCTTTCTTTAGCTCCGATTTTGATCAACCTGGACTATACTCAAGATTTCATTTTGTTTTCATTTGCCTTGGATCATACTATGGCAGCAGTCTTGATGCAAAAAGGAGACCAGCTTGAGAAACCAATAGCATTTTTTAGCAGAACCATAAAACATGCAGCTTTAAAGTATAATATTATTGAAAAGCAAGCTCTTGCCTTGGTAAAGGCATTGAAATATTATCGAGTTTATATTCTGCATTCTCACATCCTTGCTTATGCTTTTAATGCTGCTGTTAAAGATGTCTTAGCACAAACTGATCCAAAAGGGAGACGAGGCAAATGGATTGCTGCCTTGTTGGAATACGATGTGGAGATAAAACCAACAAAGCTTATCAAAGGTCAGGGGCTGGCTAAACTAATGGCTGAGTCAAATTTTCATGCCTTGGATATTAATCTTATTGCTACTATGTCCGAGGAAAATGAAGAAAGTTCGCCTATTCAGGTATCAGAAATTTTTGTTCTTTCTCCTTGGTATTCGGACATTGTTTATGTACTCCAAAATCTGTCACCACCACCTGGAATGGCTAAGAAAAAAATTAGGACACTGAAATTGAAGGCTGTTAAGTTTTGTATCATGAATAATGTGCTCTGTTGGAAAGATCCTGGTGGTGTCTTACTCAATTTTTTGGTTGAAGAAGAGGCAAAGCAAGTTATCGAAGACTTTGACAAGGGAGATTACGGAGGTCATCTTTTCTAGAAGACAACAGCCAACAAAATTTTGAGAGCAGGATATTATTGGCCAAATCTCTTTGCTGATGTGTACAAAACTTTTAAAAGCTACCATGAATGTCAGATTTTCCAAGGAAGGATAAAATTTCAGCCTTTACCTCTCAAGCCCATTGAAGTAAGTGCTCCATTTCAGCAGTGGGGTTTGGACTTCATTGGCGAGATTCATCCTACTTCTTCAGCGCAGCATAAATGGATCCTTACAGCAACAGACCATTTTACCAAATGGATTGAGGCGATTCCCACTAGGCATGCCACTGATTTCGTAATCATTTCATTTCTTGAAAACAGTATTTTGTCTTGTTTTGGCTGTCTAAACAAGCTGATCACTGATAATGCAGCAACCTTTAAATCTAAAAGAATGATTGAATTTTGTAATAAGTATAAAATTACTTTGGGGCATTCAACCGCATATCATCCACAAGGTAATGGATTGGCCGAATCCTCAAATAAATCTTTGGTCAATATTATCAAAAAGCTACTGGAAACGAATAATAAAAGTTGGCACAAGAAACTAGTTAATGCACTTTGGGAAGACAGAGTAAGTCAAAAGAAATCTATAGGCATGTCCCCTTTTGAGCTCGTATATGGTGTTGACACTGTATTCTCGACCTCTCTCGCAGTTCCAGTGGTTAAACTTTTGTAGGAAGATGACAGGGAGGATGATCATTTGCAACGAAGAATCAATCAAGTGATCCATTTACAGTAGACTAGAGACGAGGTTTTTCAAAACACTTTCAGGCTGCAAGAGAGAATCAAGAAGATATATGATTGAAAGGCAAAGGCGGACAAGTTTCAACTAGAATAAGTGGTGCTAAAATGGGACATGAGAAACGAAGATAAAGGTAAGCATGGAAAGTTTGAGAATCTTTGGAAAGGACCTTTCAGAATTGTTGCATATCGAGGCCAAAATTCTTTCCTTTTGAAAGAAATGAATGGAGAAGATTGTCCAGGTGGGCTGGTCAATGGTCGGATACTCAAATGGTACTATTTTTGAAATGTTCTCTGCTGTCATATGTATCACTATACATACCAGTTTGTTTAAATTTCATTGCAAGTGTGTGTTTTCATCATTCTTTCAGTTTGGGGCCCGAGGTGAAGGCTATAAAACTGAGGGTTGATTTCAGTTTTAGTTTGGTTTGTTTGAGTCAGGTCTTTCAGTTGATTTCAATATTGAAATTGAGTCAGTCTTGAGTCAGATTTCAGTCCTGAAATTGAGTCAAGAGTCTGGTTTTATTTTTTCAAAGTTATTGACGCCATAGCCCAATGGACGAAGGCACTTCCTGCTTTCCCAGAGATCTGTAATTATTGGCACCTCCAAGGAGCTACCATCCCCATTGGAGCCAATGTTAGTGTTGATATCTTCATCCCTCCATCAGTGATCAAATTCTCTTATTGCATTGCATATTAGGTGTCTCGCTAAATCAGCTGCATTCCATTAGGAGCATGGATCATCTTAGGGTAGTGGCCTGTTGTACATTTTCCCTCATGTCCTTTACCTGCCGGCCCATTTCCATTCTTCAAGATCATTTGCAGTCACTTTTTGTCTTTAAATTTTCAAGAGTCATTTTTAGGGTTTTCAATCCCATTAGGTCTATGGTTTCATCAAAAAGGTCTTCAAAATGTCCCAATAACGGTCAGCAGACACATGAGGAGGTTGAATAAAGTTCCAGTACCAAATAAATTCCATCATCATATGCCCAGAAATGAATTTTTCCTCAAAACTCTGTTTTGAGGAAAAACAGAGTATTTTATCTTTTTATGTATAAATTTGATGTAATTTCAAGTTCTCTCATATGTAAATAACTTCAATTGCAACCCTGGTCACCTTGTCAAGTTTCAACAACTCCATTCCCTGCAAGGCAAACAAAACATCAAGTCATTCAGTTAATCAAAGGCACAAATAAAGTAAACTGCCAAAAAAGCAGAGTTTGAAAAGAAAGTGTCAAATGTAAACATTAAAAAGTGGGTTTTTGAAGTGAAAAATTAAAGTCTTTTGTATATAAGTTATTTCTTGTGTTTAAAAGACTCATTTTCTTCCTAAAGAGCAAGAGAGATTTAGAGTAAGCTTGTGGTCACAAAATCGCAGCCAATATTTTTAGTTTCGGGGGTGTGATGCATTGGGTGAGAGGCACGGCACATACAAGTGGCGCGGTGCATTGGGTTGGCCTCCACAGTGAAAGAAACACACAGGTGTGACACATACAAGTGGCATGCCGTGTTGGGTTTGTGGTGCAGCGCATAGAGATGCAAGCCATTTTCACCACGAATTCATCCAAATCTTCAATTTGCTTGGTTTCCTCGGGTCCAAAGTAAGTTAAACAACTCTGAAAATGCCAATGAAAGTGTGTCTTAAGATGTTTATGATGATTTAGTAAAAAAAATTCAAACCCTATTTCCTTGCAATTTTTGCTCAAGACATGATTGCTTAGGGTTTGTAAATTGGTTTTTTGTGGCCATCACTCCCTCACCTTTTTTCCCTCACGTCTTTCCTAGTTTCATTAACACATTTTACTATCCCCCATATCCCTAAGATTCATTCACCCCTATCCCCAATTCCCATTATCCCAAACCCTAGCTACAAAATTCCCAAACCCCAATTGCTATCCCAAAAGCCTAAAAATTGTCCCTAAAACCCTTTAATTCCCCAAATTCCAGTCAGCAAAATTCCCAAAATCCCTCTTATCCTCTCCCTTCATAGTCCTTCATACATTTTCATACACTTGGCAGCAAAAGATCAAAGACACCTAAATCTCTTCATACTCATCTAAGACAACACAAACTTTGGCAAACATGGAGTTAGATTCCTCCTATGATCGAGATGAAGAGACACACAGTGACTTTCCAACCGAAATGCATGCACTAAGGAGACCTCACAAGGGGGGTAAACATGTACGGGAGGAGCCTAATTCACTTGCCGAGCTGCAGGCTTGCCCTCTTGCTATCACATGTTTCAACAACAACCCTATTATTAGTTCTGTGAGATGGTTGCTAGAGTCCAGTACCATCATGAGTTGGCCAGGTTGTTTGTGCTTCATCTATATAATGGCCAAGTCACTCTTGCAGGTGTGACATTCACCTTGACACCGGAGTCTATTTCTCTAGCAACTGGCATTCCCAATTTCGGAGAGCAGTGGCATAAAATGCAGCAGATTGATAGGGAACATTATGAGCCATACATAAAGCCTAGTTATTTGAGACAACTTAGCAGATTTTTTCCCTTCCGGTATCTCAAAGACTCATATGCTCCCTTGATGAAACTAATAATTAAGTATTTCAACTGTGAGGGCCAGTTTTATCGCCTATATGCCTATCACATCAGATTGTTGATGAATTTTACCAGGGTGAGAATGATGAATCTCCCCTACTTCATGTGCCGAAATATTGAAAATATGACCACCCTAATGCAAAAGAAAACTCCTCAGCAGCAGTTTAACAGTATATATCATTTTTCACTCATCAAAATTATGGTCATGCATCAGCTTGGTTTGCAAGACATCTCATGGAAGTATTTCACTTCTCATGAGTTCTTCATAGCTCCTCAGGTGCCTCCAGAAGATTTTCATGAGACAGGTGGACCTTCACATCAGCAGGAGGGTCATGAGACAGAAATCGCTAGTGTGCCAGTGTTTGTCACCTATCAAAAGGGCAATAGAAGGTTGTTTGCAGCAGCCAAGTGAGTATTATCTCCACCCGGGGTGGAAGGGGTCTTGTTTCCTCCATCAGTAGAGTAGGTACAAGACAAGGGAAAGAGGCCATTACATGATGAGGGGCTCTCAGGAGGTAAGGAGACAGATTTCATTCTCATTCAGGATGATGACACCGATTTGGGCTCACCAAGCTCAAAGCTTAAAGAGATCATTCGGGAGAAACGGGCAGATATTAATGATTTGTCCCTCAACCTACAAAGATCCAAGTGGATAATCAAATATCTTGAGCAAAGAAACAAGTAGCTAGTGGATCAACAAACCATTATGGAGCTGCAAAACATACGTGAGAACCGGCAAGCCGCCAAAAGGAGCAAAACCAAATTGACATCACTTGAGAAAGAAATTGAAACTGATTGTGAAACTTGGCTTGAAAGGGTAAATATACATTTGGAAAAACTATTAGAGAAGGTAAAAAAAGAGAAAAATATGTTGAGGCACATGGCCAACCATTACTGGGCAAGAAACCATGTGTGCAAAGCAATAATCAAAATTTTGAAGGCCAAGTTGAAGAAGGCATCAAGGAGGCGAAAAGAGCATGATAAAATTCAGATATTGGTTGAGGCTTCCTTGGCCCAACATAGCACTTAATGGAGGACACTCAGCCAAAATTTCAAAAAAATTGGGACACTTTTTGCAATTTTGAAATTTTTGGCTTAAAAAACAAGTCTTTCTGCCCAATGCGTCGCGCCACTTGGCGCTCGCTTTTGATAGAGACCTCCTTTTAAGGAAAACTCAGAATTTTTGGATTTTTCATGGAAAAATACTCATGCTCATAGATTTTCAAGAAATTTTGATAGGTTTTGGGCTTCCAAAAAGGTCAAAAACACCCAAAAAATGACCTTTCTGCACCTTTTTTGACACATAGGAAGCAGTCTTGGGAGAACTCAGTTTTGGAGAGGAAAATGGAGGCCAAATTCACAAATTCCACTTGTGCTGGAAAGTAGATAGGAAGATATTTACAACAAGCCCAGTTGGAGAAAATTTGGACACCGGTAAGGCCTCTAAAATCAGCTGCAAACAGGCACTATGCATAGGGAAATCAGGTGCACTGCATTGGAGGACTCTTGCTCATTTTTGGTCAAAAACTCTATTTTTCGCCTATTTTTTCACATTTTGACTTTTTTACTTATAATTGTCAAAATCATGATATAATTTAATGTGAAATGATGGATTTTAATGTAATTTTGCTAAATTTTCACTCATATAGGTAGATTCATCCATCAAAAGGTAGTTTGCAATTGAATGAATCAGTTTCCTAGTTTATAGAGGCAAGCTGTTCCACTGCCTACTTTCTAGTTCTCAGTTTATATTTTGTTGGAACAACTCCTAAACTCATGAGCTTGACCTCTAGAAGCTAGTATGAGTTGTTGTTTGCCTATATCTTATGTTTTATCAGTCATTAGCATGGTTGGAATTTTGGGAATGCTTTGAGCATCATTGTACATTCATCTTTGCAGTTTGGCAAAGGAATAGACCAGGGTTTGCAGCACTCTATGGGATTCATGTGGCATCTTTCTTTGATATTGTGTTTCTCTCTGTAAATGTGAGTTTAATTTTTTGTTTTGTATGCCATTTTCTCTCTTGTTTCTTCTTAACTTAAACAAACAAGGATAAAGGTAGAATCCATTGAAATTGCAGTGCTCTACCTAGGGCTTGTTTAGTTATTTATGTTTTCAGTTGTTTGAAGAGGATCCCTGAAGGTTTCTTGCCATCTTCAACTCCTCACATGTCTAAAGCTCTTCATTTCATTTAAATTGAAGTTTCAAATCAATTGCCTACCTTGCCCCATTGAGATCTCTGCAAAACTAAGACTCATTCCCCAGACCCAAAATTTTCCTTTCCATTTGAGCCAACAAAACATGCTTAAATTCAATCAAACTCTTTTGCACACATACCTAGCCTAAAATCAGTTTTCATATTAATTCATCTCAAGCCTCATTGATCATATTTTGCTGAGATTGACAAGGAGAGAGCCCTCTCTCGATCTGGTAGGGCTAGCTACCAGGTTAAGCATGGTTTTATGTTACCCTAGATTCTGCCTTTCTCAACCTGAGGTAGATTTAGGCCATAATACTATCGTGGTTGTGGGGACCAGGGTGATTGATTTTGGGCCATGGATCATGCCTTGGATCAACGGCGGAGATGTTTTGAGAAATACGCCGGCGGAAAACTCTTCAAACCCTATAAAAAACACAAAAAATTAATATAAACAAAGGTTTTTATGCGTTGGGATGGTTTTATATATACGAAGTGGATAGGCACCCGACTTTGGGGCCTTGGTCTATATGGACTGATAATAGGCCCGGGGCTTAGATAAGAGGGCTAATCAGCATTGGAGTTTTTGTTTAATGCAAACAACAACGCTCTATGATTTGCTCCAATGCGATAAGCGCTCAAGACCTTAGCACTTGGTTCTAGCATTGGGGCACATGGATGGGAAGTTATTTTAAGACTTAGCCCAAGGGGGCTTAATTCTATGGTAAACAAAACTTATTTTTTATGAATTGTTTCAAGTTTTCAATGGATTTTGGGGGTTTCGGCAAAGTTCAAAAATGAGTTTTAAACATGGAAAATGATTCTCATGAATGGAAGAAGGGGAATCATGAAAAATAGAGGATTATTATGGAGGAAAAGGGGAGCAAAATGGAGGTTAGTTTTTCAAGTGAGGAAAGGGAAAAAAAGTGATTTTGTAACAGTTTCTTCTCATGAAATCAACAAAATTCCAGAGTGTAAAATGGGAACAATAGGGAAGAATTTGGACAGAGGCATGAGGCCTTCAAGAGTCTTCAAGAGAAACATTTTTTTGCAATAAAATTTGTTCCTTGAAGGCTCCAAAAATGATTTAGCCAACATTTTATATAACAAATTTTATAGCTGGCTAATAGTGGCTCCACTTGGGGATGGTGCCCTCTTGAAGGCATCAACAACTTCAGAATTGCATTCTCTGGGAGGCTGATCAGTGCCTCATCCATTGGGTTGCCTTTCTTTCCTTGATTGATCTTATTTTGCTCTGAAACCTATTAGCAGCCATAAAAAAATGGATCTTTCATCAACAAGCTTTCTACCCACCCAATCCTATAGATCTAACATTTTTCTTCTTTAGAGTGCACTTGGATTGGCAAACTCTTTTCACAACATTTTATTCTTTTAAAAGCATAAAATATAATCTATTTCAACTTCTTATTTCTCCATGGACTCAGATTAGATAGTTGAGTCCATATGATTCTCTACCTAATCTACCATCTGTTGGGATTCAATTATCCAATAGATTTTATTCACTAAATTCTAAAACAGAAATTTAAAAGCATACAAGTCAGGATTGAACAATCTGACTTGTTTTTGATCTATGGCATAAAAAACAAGTTGCACATACATATTTTTTTTTTTTACAGAAAATTAAAAAAAAAATTGAAAGCTTAGGATCTGAATTTTCAAAGCATTCCCTTCATCTTTTTTACATCTCTGTTTTGACTTTGAGTTGTCTTTCCTTTGTCAACTGGTTCAGATTTTGAGCTAATTGGAACCAGATTTACATCTTTTTTGACTCAAAATTTGAAACATATTTGAGTCATTCTCTTTTGGAAACTTAGGTTCAGATTTTGAGAATGTTTGAACCTTTGATTTCTATCATAATCTACCTACTGATAAGCCAAGATTAAACAGTTTAGAAAATCGAATTCACTAATCCTATCAGCAGTAAATTTAAAACTAATTAGTCAAGTTTAGGCTATTTGACTAACTAGGAGTGTGTTCTTTAGGAGTGGCATTTGAGCTTGCACACTTTCAGATTTGTTTCTCTTTTTGGTATGGGGTTGTACCTTTCTTGTTTTTACAATCTGCCCTCTTTTCTTTCTTTCTTTTTTTTTGTATTTTTGATTTTTATAACTTTGAACGCAATGATGGGTGAAGTATTTATAATGAGAAAAAAAGATAAAAAAGCTTCAAAACATGACATGGATCAAGAGAAGTAATGCTTAAGCATCTTGCCATTGACAGGACCTCCAAACAATTCTGCCCCATTCAACTCTTGCAAGAAATAGGCATTATTACCAGCAGCTGCATGGATAGAGTAAGGGCCATGCCATAAGTTGTCAAATTTTCCATGCTTTCCCTTGTCTTCCCTCCTTGAGTCCCATTTCAAAACTTTGTCCCCAATATTGAAATTGCTAGCCTTTGTTCTTCTATCAAAAATCTTTTTAATGCTATCTTGCTTCTGCAATGTTTTGTTATAAACCTCCTCTCTAGTTTTCTGAAGATGAATGGTCTGATTTATTCTTCTGATCATGTCATTATCTTCAGTTTGCAACTCTTGAATCAACTTCATCACTGGTAAACCAAGGCTGGTTGGAAAAACTGCATCAGTACCATACACAACTTGGAAAGGTGACATACCAATAGATTTCTTCAAAGTCAATCTGTCAGCACAAAGTGCATGACCTAGCTTTGTGTGCCAAGACTTTTTGTTTTCCTCCAACAGTTTCTTGATTATGTTCACTAAACTCTTGTTTGAGGACTCTGCAAGTCCATTACCATGAGGGTAATAGGCCGTGGAATGCCCCAATGTTATCTGATATCTGTGACAGAATTCAACCATCTTCTTTGATCTAAATGTTGTTGCATTATCGGTGATGATCTTGGTAGGACAACCAAATCTGGAGAGAATGTTAGTCTCCATGAATTTTATAATAATAGAATCATTGGCCTGCCTACAAGGTATGGCTTCTATCCACTTAGTGAAATAGTTTGTGGCAGTGAGAATTCGTCTATGCTGAGCAGAAGATGGTGGATGGATTTCTCCTATGAAGTCAAGTCCCCACTGTTGAAAAGGATCTTCAACAGTGATTGGATGTAGAGGTAGGGTGGCAGTTTTCTTTTTCCTTCAAAAAGTTGACATTTATGACAGGCAATGATCATCTTGTGTATATCAGGAAAAAGAGTAGGCCAATAGAAACCAACCCTCAAAATTTTGTTGGTTGTTGTCTTCCAGTACAAATGACCTCCACACTCTCCTTCATGGAACTCGTGCTTAACCTTCTCTGCATCATACTTAGGAAAACATTTAAGCAATACACCGCTTGCATTTTTCCAATAAAGACATCTATCTATACTGCAATAGTTTACAGCTTTTAACTTTAGGAACCTTGCCTTTTTTTTTTTCAAACCAAGAGGTGTATTTAAATTAAGCAAAACATAAATAATATCAACATACCAAGAGGAATTCATGAAATGGTCTTCAACAGTGGGAGTTGAGATTTCCTCTTGTTCGTCCAAAGCATTAATCATGTTAATATCGAGAACCCAAAAATTGGATTTAGCCATTAATCTAGCTAGACCTTGGCCTTTCATGAGTTTAGTGGGCTTTATATCTAAATCATATTCAAGAATAAAAACAATCCACTTACCACTCTTACCATCTGGGTCTAGTGTTATAATGTCTTTAACAACTGAGCTTGGGACAAAGGCAATGATGTGTGAGTGAAGGATGTATATTCTGAAGTCTTTTAAAGCTTTAACCAAAGCAAAAGCTTGCTTCTCCATAATGTTATACTTCAGAGGGGCATCCCTCAATTCCTTGCTAAAGAATGCAATAGGTTGCTCTTGTCCTTGTGTATTTTTCTGTAAAAGGACAACAACTATGGTATGTTTTGATGCAAACAAAAAAATATAAAAATATTTTGAAAAATCAGGATTTATTAGAACCAGTGTTTTGGTTAACAATTGTTTCACCAGCTCAAAGGAATTCTTTGCTTGCAAGGTCCATTTTAGCCCTTGCTCTTTCTTCAACATTTTTTCTATATTCCTAAGGAGCTCAGATAAGTTGGGTATGAACCTTCTCAAAAAGTTAATCTTTCCAATGAAATATTGCAACTCCTTGATGTTTCGAGGATGAGAGATTTGCAATATGGCCTCAATCCTTTTGGGATCTATCTTAATACCCTCTTATGAAATAATGTGCTCAAGAAGTTTACCTTATTGTAGACCAAAAAGTGTTTTCCTAGGGTTTAAAGATATACCAAACTTTCTCCATTTCTCGAAAACTTTTCTTAGGTGTTTTAAGTGCTCTTCATCTGTTTTTGAAAACACAGTGACATCATCAAGGTATATAATGATGAATAATCCCAGTTCTTCCAAGAATTCTATGTCCATGGCTCTCTGAAAATTTGCTCTAGCATTCATTAGACCGAAGGGAATTTTCACATACATGAAAGTGCCCCATGGTGTAGTAAAGGCTGTCTTTAATTGATCAGCAAGGTGAACTAAGATCTGATTGTACCCTAAGTAGCCATCAAGCAACAAAATTCTTCTAGACCCTACCACCCTTTGTAAAATATGATCCATCTTAGGTAAAGGGTAGTTATCCTTTAATGAAGCTTTGTTTAAGTCTCTAAAGTCTATACAAAGCCTGATCTCTCCAGTTTTCTTCCTAACTGACACCGGATTAGACACCCACTCAGAATATCTAATAGGGAAAATAATACCATCTTCATACATTTTCTTGATTTCCTTCTCAACCAGAGGCAGCTGAACAGGGTTTATTCTGCGCAGTTTCTATTTGACTGGTTTTTGGTTTTCTTTGAGAGGAATTTTGTGCTGGATTATTTCAATGTCGTAGGATTTCAAGTCTTCATAACTCCACGCAAAAACATCAGAAAATTCTTTAAACAGCTCTATGTATTTGATTTTAATGTGATATGTTAAAGTCTTAGACAGTTTGATCATTTTCGATTTAATTTTATTGCCTATACTGCACTCTTCCACTTCAGTCTCTACGGGTTCCAATTTTGGCTTCTTGGCCACATCGTTAAAATCAAACAACTCTTCTAAAGGTGCCAAACCACTTGGAAAACTTTGATCTTTAGAGTGTAGAGTTTCTAACTCCTCTGTTTCTAACTCTGCATTCAATTCTATTTTGTTTTTATGTTTGCTAGTTAGAAGATTAATATTGACAAGCTTAGGAGACAACTCTTCTTCACCAAGAAAATTTTCTTCACTGCAGTCTGTTTCATAATCTGAGTTTAAACCGTGTAGTTCGAATTCATTTCTGAACTGCATGAAATCTTCTATTTTTTTGTCTCCATCAAACACCTGCCAATAATTTTCATTATCAGGAATGGCTGGTCTGAATTTTATCTGAGTTGTGTAGTCTTTGGTTTCATATGGCATTAAGCATGTTCTAGCTGCAAAGGCTAAATTGTGGGCCGCAATATTTATTTTTCTTGGGAAAAAAATAATTTTGTACTCCTCAAAAGTTTTTAAAAGGTCCATGACATCGTTTCGGTAGGCCCTAATTTTGGGATGATTTGCGTTATACTCCCCATTGACTTGCCTAATGACTAACTCTGAATCCCCATATTCTTTGATTCTCTTGGCTCCTAAATTTTTCAACAAACATAAGCCTAAGAGAAGGGATTCATATTCCGCTATGTTATTCGAACACTGGAAGTTTAATCTACAAGAAAGGCTTTCTGTGTGGTTATTCTTAGTGTTGCACATCTAGACACCTGCACCAACGTTGGTCTTAGTGAAAGACCCATCGAAGTGCATACTCCATAGAGGACTAGTCTCGAGCTTATCATTTGGGTTACTATGCTCTTCAATAAGTGTGCTATCAAATTGTTCTTGGAGGTTAGCACACTGTTGAACTTGTTCTAGCTCCTTAGATTTTTTATTGGGTTGGGGACTGATTTCTATATTCTCAATGTTTAAAAGCAAAGGACACATGATTTGTAGCTCAAGACCTGTGTTTGGTTTGCTAGAGTTTATAGGTTCAGCAAACTGTTCTGACACTCCTATGTTATCTTCTTCCTCCTCTCTATCTGTCATTAAATCAGACAAGGTCACTTATTAAATGAAAGTTTCATCATTGAAAAGGATAAATGAATCCAGGCCTGTGTTTACAGAATAAAGGGGAGAGTTCTGTGGTTTGTCTTGGCTTGTAACTGTGTATTGCATATGAGACTCCCTGTAAAGTCTTCTCATCTGGTTGAAAATAGGGATAGTCGCATAGGTCATGTCCATTTGCATAGTCCCTTGTAACTTAGCCCCCCAAGATCTTGATAATAGCATTCCATACTTTGGGGGCACATCAATCAAAACAATGTCCATTACTAAGAATTTGGCTGGAATCTGGGCTAAGTTAACACAGAGGTATTTGATTAATCCTAAACATTTTACTCTGCTGGAGTCAAAGGAGTAAAGGTCTTTATAAGGTCTGGTGATTTGTAGACCAAGGCTTTCCATCACAACTTTAGGCATTAAATTATGAGAAGCCCTAGAAGAATGAATAGCGTTGTGCAAAATTTTGTCATGGATGTTTAAACTTACATAAAAGGGAGGAACAGGTCCCTCTTGATATCCACCTTCAATCTTAGGACCAAAAATAATCTCTGGATATTCATCATTAAGATTGACTGTGTCATTATTCTCTTCAATGTTTAAAGCCTTCAAAATTTGGGTCCTATATACATTCTGGGCAGCTAACTCAGTCAAGGGAACAAAGATTTTGATTTTGGAAATTTCCTGCTCTAGGCTGAAAGGAACTTGATTCTTTGAAGTACTTGTCTCAGCCTTATTAGCTGTCACTCTATCAGCAAATTTTGTTTGCTGATTTGTTCTATTTACATTTGAAAAAATGGTTTTAACAGGAGTACTAGATGAAGTGTTAGTACTACTAATGTCCGCACTCTGTTTTTCATTGTTCTGAGTGCCTTTCTCTCTACCTTTATCAGAATTAACAACCATTGTTTTTTCCCTTTGTTTGATGACTTTAGGCTTGGTTGCAATGCTGTTTTGTGAATATTTGTCAGAGGTTTTGTTGTTGGAGGTTTGTTGACTGGTTTTGCTTCTAAGCTCATATTCTCTTTGAGACTCTATGATGAAATTTTCCATGTTTTGATAATAATTTTCATCATCATCTCTTTTGTCATCATAACATGTGTATAGACCTTGTTTTCTATCATAATGAATCTCAAAGTCATCATTATCTACCCCCGACATATTGATATCATCTTCCTCTATTATCTCATCTGTTTCCTCAACCTCACTTACATAGTTTTGATGAAATGGAGGAGTGATCTGTTGATCATCTTCCCTAGGTATGTTTGGAGGTTGGTTCCTTCTAAAATTCTGATTCTGGTTCTGGTTTCTATTTTGAAGAGTAGTTTGGTTTTGACTGGTTTGTGCTCTCTCAAGGATGCTCATTTTCTTCATCATCTCCTCCATCATTCTCTCCATATTTGAGTTGGAAGTAGAGGTTGTATTTACTTCTATAAAGGACACTCTCTTCTCATTTTTCATTCTTTCTCTCTTCTCCATCAAGTTTACTTCCACAAAAAGAGCACCTTTTTGCATCTCTTTAAGAGTTTCAGGATCTCTCTCTCTCAGTTGATAGGCCATCTCAGGGTCAAACCCTTTAGGAAACTTGTTTAAAGCTGAGCCTTGTGGAGGTTTTAGATCTGGGGAAAGTGCATTATATACACTGCTAAATCCGGTATAATAAGCTTGTACACTTTCCCCCGTGTTTCTATGGAGGTTCTTGTAATCAGAAAGGACTTGGAGAGGATTCTTCTTTACTTCCCATTTGTTTAAGAATGTCTGATGGAAGGCTTGGAGATCATTGATACTATGGGGGGTCAAGCCTTTAAACCATTTTCTTACTTCTCCCCCTAGACTCTGAGAAAATAATCTAAGATTGATAGAATCATCATCAATTTCATTTCTGTCAAAGTAGTCATTCATCTTATCCACATGTTGTGATGTAGTTGTAGCATTACTAGCATCATACAATGGAATTTTGGACTGATAATCCTGTGGAAGATTGACTAATGGTACAGGAAGGACTAAGGGAGCATACCATGCAGCCATGATATGTGGTGGGGGTGGATTCACAAGAGGTGGATTAACAAGAGGGAAATTGGGTTGAAGTGGAGTGGTTTGGATAGTGAATGTAGGATGAGTAGAAGTGGATGGACCAGGAGTGGATTGCTGAGCTGATCTTGGATGAGAGACACCTAAGTTGTGAAGGAAATTTAAATCAGGAGGTGTTGTTTCTCTGCTACCAGGATGTTCACTTGTTTCAGGATATGAAAGTGAAAACTTAGAATCTAACTGATCTAAATCATCAAGAGACCTAGTTCTAAATGGATTTACTAAGTCAACTTGTGATTTTTGTAGAGCTGAAAGATTTTTAGGAACTGAATTAGCTCTCAAGGATGATCTAAAAATTGTTGATAATTTAATTCTAGGAGACTTCCTAAGGATACTTTATGGGTTATCAACTATCTCCGGTGGATCAGGGTCGATATAGGCTCTAGTATGAATCTTTCTAGGAGCCACTATGTTGTATTTTCAGACCCAAATAAACAAGAAAAGTTCAACCAGGTATGACAATCTTTTAAAATGTTAACTAATCTATTTACACAAATTTTAATCCTACAGTAATCTAACTGAGTTTGATTAATATTACAATGATAAGGGTTCTTCCTAGTGGAGTCTTAAGGTCTGTTGGGGATTGTGGAGTTGCAAAGTGGAATTTTTTAGCTCCTAAGGAGGTAAAAGGTTTTATAGTCCACCACCATGTTTATTGAATACCAATCTGAAATATTTTCATGTTTTTTGAGTTATTTTTCAGTTGTGTGGTTTCTAAGAGTGTCATAAATCTGTTTCACAACTTAGTTACGGTTATGAGACAAATACAATGCATTCTTATGGATAAGCCAGCTGATCTTTCAAGGTTTAGACAACTCTTATGAGAATCCTAGGTTTTTCCTAGTTTGTCACAGATTCAAACAAGTTTTATCATGATTACCATTTCCTGGTAGTGCTTGAAAAGGCTGCTTTTTACTCACTAAACAATGTTTGTATGAAAATTTAAGGGGAACTAGAGATTCTGGGTTCGATCCCCAATGGAGTCGCTAGAAATGTTGGCACCCTATAATTAGCAAGATTGGAAAAAGTCCAATTCAGGGAGAACATT
This sequence comes from Pinus albicaulis, assembly GCA_034641835.2. NCBI lineage: Eukaryota > Viridiplantae > Streptophyta > Pinopsida > Pinales > Pinaceae > Pinus > Pinus albicaulis. The sequence goes on from JAXQQM020072833.1 coordinate 646,928, forward strand.
ATTTCAACCACTTTGGGATTCTAAGATCTAGCCCTCCTAAATCCGGAGAGGGATCTCTCCAATAAGTGCAAAGATGGATTTGTCTTTGAAGTTTGGGTAGTGATATTAGGCTAGTTATGAAGGCCGAGGGTTTTGTTTGTTTTTAGATGGTTGAGCATGATGATTGTTTGAGGGGAAAGTTCTAAATGCAAAGAGTTTCAAAGGTGTGAAGCTGCAAGAAAATAGAACAAGATTTGACCAAGAAGATATATAATTTCAGGTTTTAGTCCATTGGGCTGTGGAGTCATAGTAGGGTTTAATTGAAACAATCAGGTTCAAGAGTGGTCCATGGGGAAAGTCATCTATGTCTAAGGCTCTCTTTAAAGTTTGACTTATGGAATGAAATGAAACAGTAAGAAGGGGAATTAAACAGATGAGGAACAAAGAGCAGCCCAGGATCTGGTAAGTAATTTGAAACTAGCCAACCTTTGACAAACACTTAAGAAAGACATAAAAGAAATCCAGGATCTGGTAAGTACTTTAAAACTAGCCAGCCTTTGATATACTTTCAATAGAAAAACATTTAAAAAAATAGAGGGGAACTTGAAAGGCAACTGTTGGAGTAGAAACTAGCAGGCCGGTCTCACCAAAAATCCTCTCCTAGCTCTGCTTTACTTGGTTACTTTCAAGATAAACAAAAAGATAACACAGAATGGACTAAGATCTGGTAAGTAGTTTGAAACTAGCCAGCTTTTGACACATTCCAAGGGAAACTTTCAGATAGTATTTTGGGATAAAACTAGGACCAGGGGTCACCATATCTTCCTTAGTTCATATCTACTTAACATAAATTGACAATAACATTCAGGAATAATATTTAGCTAAACAGGAGGACGAGGGAATGCTAGCATTCCTACTGCTTGAACTGAATCATATCATTCCTAAATAACACAATTTGGAAGAAAACATGTAGATAAATATTTTCAGTCAGAGAAAGGTACTGATATATAGTAGGTCTTAACTCTATGCATGTTTTTCTTTATAAGAGAAAATGAACACAGTGAAAACAGAAATAAAACAAAAATTCACAATAAGAAATAACATCACCGTCGACATAGACCAGGATCCCATAAATCATCTTGTATTGATGCTCCAAACCAGTTACAACTTTAAGTCCAATGCTTTAGTTTAGCAATCATCTACACTTCCCAGACTAACTTATCTATCACAAGCAGAGCTTCAAGAGCTAATGAACACTATTTACAATCATAAGTTTTAGCTCAAGTATATTTCAAAGTTCAGCAACCAACCTTTTTCTCATCTTTTCCAGTAGTATTTATAGGAGAATGAGGAGGTGGGATCTAATAAAAGATCTCCCAAGATAATTAATACAGATTAATGACTTCTCAGCCTTTATGGGGCTCAATGGAGAAGTTTATAGATGTTTTCTCTCTGTATTGATGTTTTTCATTTAAGATTAAGCTCGGTGGGAGCTCTTATTGAATTTTGAGGCTCTGTGTTATGTTAAAGTAACTCTGCTAATATTTTTTCATTAAGTGTATTTGCAGAATTAACTCACTGGCTGCGCTGAGGCAAATATCTGAACTTGATCAATAACTTCGGCCTTTGTTTGCATGCTTTGAGGCACAGGTGGCATGACGGTAGCTGGGAGGAATCAATTTGCCTCAGATGGGGTGGTGGAGGCCTTTTGTCTGATAAACACTTAGGATTTTCTTTTAACTGTATCTTAATTGGGAGGATTAGGATTTTGATAATCAATCTTAGTCGTAATCCCCACAGATCTGTCTTCAATCTCTCATTTTGGTGCATTCTGTCTTCGATATTGATACTCTTTGATTGTGATTCATTTACCATCTTTCATTGGTGTGCAGTGCTGCGCATGGATCGTGAGGCATCAATTCCTTTGAAACATTGACAAGACGTGGCAAATTAACCCATGTATGGCTTCCTTTTAATTATTCAAAGGTGTGAGAATTAAGCCCCAGCCTTCGGCCTTTTTTAGTATAATGGAAAAAACCATTAAATCACCTTTTTTTACCAAATAATATATCTGGACTTCAAAACTCCTAATAAACCAAGCTGCATAAACCATTTCAAGTCACAAAGGAGCCCGCTGACGTCAGGGTGTTTGTGACCCAAAACTTTTATGAAATCCGCCATATAAAGCTCCTCAGGTCTGTTTTGGGGCATGCTGACGTCAGCCCAAGGGTGAACCGAAATTTTTATGAAATCCACCATATAAATCTCCCCGGGTCCATTTTGGGGCATGCTGATGTCAGCCCAAGTGTGACCCGAAATTTTTATTAAATCTACCATGTAAAGGTTATCGGGTTCGGATTTCTCAATTATGGAGCAACCAAACCAAACCCGCTCCAATCAATTGCTGTCGCGTGGGTGCTGATGTGTATGCTGACTAGGCATTGGGGACCATCAATACTGTGGGATTGCTGACTGTTGTCATGGCCGTGGGGACCAGGGTGATTGATTGTGGGCCATGGATCACGCCTTGGATCAACAGCAGAGATGGTTGGAGAAATGCGCCGACGAAAAACTCTTCAAATCCTATAAAAACACAAAAAATTAATATAAAAAAAGGTTTTTATGTGTCGGGATGGTTTTATATATACGAAGTGGATAGGCGCTCGACTGCGGGGCCTTGGTCTATATGGAATGATAATAGGCCTGGGGCTTAGATAAGAGAGCTAATCGGCATCAGAGTTTTTGTTTAACGCAAACAACAGCGCTCTGTGATTTTCTCCAATGCGATAAGCACTTAGGACCTTAGCACCTGGTTCTAGCGCTGGGGCACATGGATGGGAAGTGATTTTAAGACTTAGCCCAAGGGGGCTTAAGTCTGTGGTAAACAAAACTTATTTTTTATGAAATGTTTCAAGTTTTCAATGGATTTTGGGGGTTTCGGCAGAGTTCAAAAATGAGTTTTAAACATGGAAAATGATTCTCATGAATGGAAGAAGGGGAATCATGAAAAATAGAGGATTCTTATGGAGGAAAAGGGGAGAAAAATGGAGGTTATTTTTTCAAGTGAGGAAAGGGAAACAATGTGATTTTGCAACAGTTTATTCTCATGAAATCGGCAAAATTCCAGAGTGTAAAATGGGCAGAGTAGAAAAGATTTTGGATAGAGGCATGAGGCCTTAGAGAGTCTTCAAGAGATAACACTTTTTTGGAATAAAATTTGTTCCTTGAAGGCTCCAAAAATGACTTAGCCAGCATTTGATATAATAAATTTTATAGCTGGCTAACATAACCTTAACCTTGACTTTACCCTTAACCTTGACCCTACCCTAACCTTAACCTTGATGTTACCCATAACTTAACCTTAACCTTCACTATAACCTAACCCTCACATTGACCAAACCCTTAACCTTAACCAAACCTAAACCTAACTAAAACCTTAACCTTAACCTTAAGTTAACCTTAACCATGACCTTAACTATAACCTAACGCTAACCTTAACCTTGACTTTACGCTTAACATAACCTTAACCTTGAATTTACCCTTATCCTTATCCTTACCCTTAACCTTACCCTTAATCTAATCTTAACCTGATCCTAACCTTAACCCTAACCTTACCCTTAACCTTAACCTTAACATTTTGATAACCTTAACCTTAACTTTACCCTTAACCTGAACCTTCACTTTACCCTTAACTTAACCTTAACATTCACTATAACCTAACCCTAAGCTTGACCAAACCCTTAACCTAACCTTAACCTTAACATTAACCTTCCCATAACCATAACCTTAACATTAACCTTCACCTTAACCTTAACCTTAACCTAACCTTAACCTTAACCTTAACTTTTACCTAACCTCAACCTTAACCTTAACCTTAACCTAACCTTAACCTTGACCTTGAGGTAAGGTTTGGTCAAGGTTTGGGTTAGGTTATAGGTTAGGGTTAAGGCTAAGGGTAAGTTTAGGTTAAGGGTAAAGTTAAGGTTAGGGTTAGGGTAAGGTTAGGGTAAGGTTAAGGTTATGGTTAGGGTAACGTTAGGGTTAAGGTTAATGTTAAGGTCAAAGTCAAAGTTAAGGTTAAGGTTACAGTTAAGGTTAAGGTTATGGTTAAGGTTAAGGTCAACTTTAAGGGTAAGGTTAGGTTAAGGTTAAGATAAGGTTAAGTGTAAAGTCAAGGTTAAGGTTAAGGTTATGGGTTTGGTTACTCTTAACCTTAAGTCAAGGTTAAAGTTAGGTTAAGGTTAAGGTTAAGGTTAATGTTATGGGTTTAGTCAAGTTAAGGTTAAGGGTAAGGTTAAGGTTAAGGTTAAGGGTTTGGTCAAGGTTAGGGTTAGGTTAAGGTTATAGTTAGGTTTAACCTTAACCTTAACCTTAACCTTTCCAAACCCTTAACCATAACCTTAACCTTAACCTTCACCTTCACCTTAACATTAACCTTAACCTGACCAAACCTTAAACTTAACCTTAACTGTAACCTTAACCAAACCCTGAACATTAACCTTAACTAATCCTTAACCTTCAACTTAACCTTAAACTTAACCTTAACCTTAACCTTGAACTTAACCTTAACCTTAACCTTAACTTTAACTTTACCCTTTAACCTAACCTTAACCTTAACTTTAACCTAACCTTAACCTTAACCTTAACCTTAACCTTAGCCTTAGCCTTAACCTCAACCTTAACTTTACCTTCACCTTAACCTAACCTTAAACTTGACCTTAACAATAACCTAACCCTAATCTTGACCAAATCCTTAAGCTTAGGCTATGGTTAAGGTTAGGTAAAGTTTAAGGTTAAGGTCAATGTTAAGGGTTTGGTCAAGGTTAGGGTTAGGTTAAGGGTAAGGTTAAGGTTAAGGTTAGGTTATGGTTAAGTTCAAGGTTAGGGGTAAAGTTAAGGTCAACGTTAGGGTTAGGTTATAGTTAATGTTAAGGGATTGGTCAAGTTTAGGGTTAGTTTAAGGTTAAGGTTAAGGTTAGGTTTGGATATGGTCAAGGTTAAGGTTAGGCTAAGATTAAGGTTAAGGTTACGGTTAAGGTTAAAGTCAAGGTTAAGGGTTTGGTTAAGGTTAGGTAAAGGGTAAATTTAAGATTAAGGTTAAGGTTAAGGTTAGGGGAAGGTTAAGGTTATGTTAAGTTTAAGGTTAAAGTTAAGGTTAGGTTAGGGTGAGGGTTAGGTTATAGTTAAGGTTAAGTTTAGGTTAATGGTAAGATAAGGTTAAGATTAAGGTTAGGCTAAGGTCAAGGTCAAGGTTAAGGTTAAGCTTAAGGTCAAGGTTAAGGGTAAAGTTAAGGTCAAGGTTATGGTTAGGTTATAGTTAAGTTTAAGGATAGGTTAAGGGTAAAGTCAAGGTTAAGGTTAAGGTGAAGGTTAAGGGTAAGGTTAAGGTTAAGGTTACATTAAAGTTAAGTTCAGGTTAAGGTTATAGGAAGTTTAAGGTTAAGGTTAAGGTTAAGTTAAGGTTAAGGTTAATGTCAAGGTTAAGATTATCGGAAGGTTAAGGTTAAGTTAAGGTTAAGCTCAAGGTTAAGGGTAAAGTTAAGGCTAAGGTTACGGTTACGGGTAAGGTTAAGGTTAAGATAAGGGTAAGGGTAAGGTTAGGTTAAGGTTAAGGTTAAAATTGAAGGTTAAGGTTAATGGTTAACGATAAGGTTAAGGTTAAGGTTAACCTTAACCTTACCTTAACCTAACCTAACCGTAACCTTAACCTTAACCATATCCTTAACCTTAACCTTGACCTTAACCTTAACCTTCACCCTTAACCTTAACCTAACCCTAACCTTGACCAAACCCTTAAGGTTAACCCTAACCTTAACCTTAACCTAAGCTTAACCTTGAACTTACCCTTAACCTTATCTTAACCTTAACCTTAAACTTAACCTTGACCTTAGCTATAACCTAACCATAACCTTAACCAAACCTTAACCTTGACCAAACCCTTAACGTAACCTTAACCTTGACTTTACTCTTAACATAACCTTAACCTTAACCTTAACCTTACCCTTAACATTAAGATTAACCTTTACCTTAACCTTGACTTTACCCTTAACCTAACCTTAACCTTAACCTTAACCTTATCTTAACCTTAACCTAACCTTACCCTTAACCTTAACCTTACCCTTAACCTTAAACATAACCTTGACCTTGGCTATAACCTAACCCTAACCTTAACCTACATTAACCTTGATTTTACACTTAACTTAACCTTAACCTTGAATTTACCCTTAACGTAACCTTAACCTTGACCTTAACCTTACCCTCAACCTTAACCTTAACCTTAACCTGACTAAACTTGTAACCTTAACCTGAACCTTAAGCTTACCATTAATCTTAAACTTAACCTTGACCTTAACCTCACCTTAACCTTAACCTAACCTTAACCTTAACTTTACCCTTAACTTAACCTTAACCTTAACCTAACCTTAATCTTAACCTAATCTTAGCCTTATCTTAACCTTAATCTAACCTTAACCTTAACCTTCACCTAAATATAACCATACCCTTAACCTTAACCTTCACCTTAACTATAAGGTAACCCTAACCTTAACCTTAACCTTAACCTTCCCCTAACCTTAACGCTAAGGTTAAGGGTAAATTCAAGTTTAAGGTAAAGTTAAGGTTAAGGTTAGGTTAATTTTAAGATAATGTTAAGGTTAAGGTTAGGTTAAGGGTAAGGTCAAGGTTAAGGTTAAGGTTATGGTTATGGAAAGGTTAAGGTTAAGGTTATGGTTAAGTGTTTGGTCAAGGTTAGGGTTAGGGTATATTTAAGGTTAAGGTTAAGGTTACGGTTATGTGAAGGTTAAGGGTAAGGTAAAGGTTAAGGTTAGGTTAAGGTTAAGGTTAGGGTTAGGGTTAAAGGTTAGTTAGGTTAAGGTTAATGTTGCCTTTAAGGTTGGGTAAATGTTAAGGTTAGGTTAAGGTAAGGTTATAGTTAGCTTAAAGTTAAGGTTAAGGTTAAGATAAGGTTAAGTTTAAGGTTAGGTTAAGGTTAAGGTTTAAGGTTATGGGTCTTAACCTTAACCTTCACTATGACCTACCCTTAACATTAACATTTACCTAGCCTTAACCTTAACCATAACCTTAACCTTGACCTTAACTATAACCTTAACCTTAACCTTAAACTTCACCATTACAGGTCTTAACCTTAACCCTACACTTAGCCTTACCTTAACCTCAACATTAACCTGACTAAACCCTTAAGGTTAGGGTAAAGTTAAAGTTAAGGTTAAGGTTAAGGTTAAGGTTTAGGTTAAGTTAGGGTAAGGTAAGGTTATAGTTAGGTTAAGGCTAAGGTTAAGGTTAGGTTAAGGTTAACATAAGGTTAAGGTTAAGGTTAGGTTAAGGGTAAAGTCAAGGTTATGGTAAAGTTAAGGTTTAGGTTAGGTTAAGGGTAAAGTCAAGGTTAAGGTTAGGTTAAGGTTAAGGTTAAGGGTTTGTTCAAGGTTAGATTTAGGTTATAGTTAAAGTGAAGGTTAAGGTAAGGTTAAGATTAATGTTAAGGTTATGTTAAGGTTAAGTTAAGGGTTTGGTTAAGGTTAAGGTCAAGGTTAGGGGTAAATTAAAGTTTAAGGTGAAAGTTAAGGTTAAGCATAAAGTCAAGGTTAAGGTTAATATTAGGGTAAGGTTAAGGTTAAGGGTTTGGTCAAGGTTAGGGTTAGGTTATAGTTAAAGTCAAGGTTAAGTTTAAGGTTAAGGGTAAGGTTAATGTTAGGTTAGTTTAAGGTAAGTTTAAGGTTATAGTTAAGGTTAAGGTCAAGGTTAACGTTAAGTAAAGTTTAAGGTTAAGGTTAATGTTAAGGGTTTGGTCAAGGTTAGGGTTAGGTTATAGTTAAGGTCAAGGTTAAGGGTAAGGTTATAGTTAGGTTAAGGTTAAGTTTAAGGTTAAATTTAGGTTAAGGTAAGGTTAAGGTTATGGGTTTAGTCAGGTTAAGGTTAAGGTTAAGGTTAAGGTTATGGTTAAGGGTGTAAGGTTAAGGTTAAGGTTAATCTTAAGGTTATAGTTAAGATTAGGGTAAGGTTAAAGGTTAAGGTTAAGGTTAAGGTTAAGGAAAATTTTAAGGTTAATGTTATGTGAAGGTTAAGGTTAAGGTTAAAGTCAAGGTTAGGGTTTGGTTAAGGTTAAGGGTTAAGGGTTTGGTTAAGTTTAAGGGTTAATGGTTTGGTTAAGGTTAGGGTTAGGCTATAGTTAAGGTAAAGGTTAAGGTTAGGTTATGGTTAAGGTTAAGGTTACAAGTTTAGTTAGGTTAAGGTTAAGGTTAAGAGTAAAGTCAAGGTTAATGTTAGGTTAAGCTTAAGGTTAGGGTTAACGTTCAGGTTAAGCTTAAGGTTACGGTTAGGGGACGATTACGGTTAAGGTTAAGGTTAAGTTTAAGGTTAGGTTAAGGTTAAGGGTGAAGGTTAAGGTTACGAGTCTTAACCTTAACCTTAACATTAACCTTCACCCTTAACCTTAACCTTATCCTTCATTATAAGCTAACCTTAAACTTGACCTTAAATATAACGTAACCTTTACCTTAACCTTAACCTTATATTTACCTTAACCTTAACCCTTAACCTTAACCTTAACCTTATCCTTAACCTTAACCTTAACCCTTAATCTTAACCTTAACCTAGCCTTAACCTTACCCTTAACCTCGACCTAACCTTAACCTAAACCTAACCTTGAGTAAACACTTAACCTTAACCTAACCTTAACCTTAACCTTAACCTAATTATTACCTTACCCCTAACCTTAACATTGACCTTAACTATAACCTAAACCTAACCTTGACCAAACCCTTAACATTAATCTTAACCTAACCATAACCTTCACCAAACCCTTAACATTAACATTAACCTCAACCTTAGCCTAATCTTAACCTTAACCTAACCGTAACCTTAACGTTAACCTAAACCTAAACCTTAGCCTAACCATAACCCTAAAATTAACCTTAACTTTACCCTTAACCCAACCTTAACCTAACCCTAACCTTAATTTTACCCTTAACATTAACCTTAACCTTAATGTTAACTTTAACCTAATATTAACCTTAACCTAACTGTAACCTTAATCTAACCTTAACCTTAACCTTAACCTGAACTTTAGCCTAACCATAACCTTAACCTTATCCTTAACCTAACCCTAACCTTAAATTTAACCTTAACCTAAAATTAACCTTAACCTTAACCTAACCCTAACCTTAACTTTAACCCTAACCTTAACCTTATCTTAACCTTAACCTAACTTAACCTTGACTTTACCCTTAACGTAACCTTAACCTTAACCTTAACCTGAACCTTACCTTAAGAATAACCTTAACCTTACCTTGACCTTAATGATAACCTAAACCTAACCTTGATCAAACCCTTAACCTTAACCTTAAGCTGAACCTTTACCCTAACCTTAGCCTAACCTTATCTTAACCTTAACCTAACATTAACCTTGGCTTTACCCTAAACGTAACCTTAACCTTAACCTTAACTTAAACCTTAACCTTAACCTTAACCCAAACTTAACTTAACCCTTAACATTAACCTTAACCTTAACGTTAACCTTAACCTTACCTTAACCTTAGCCTTAACCTAATCTTGATCTTAACCTTGACCTTAACCTTAATTTTAACCCTTATCCTTAACCTTTACCTAACCTTAAACTTAACCTAACCTTGACCTTAAATATAACCTAACCCTAACCTTAACCTAACCTTAACATTGACCTTAACTATAACATAACCTTTACCTTGACCAAACCTTTAATGTAACCTTAACTTTGACTTTACCCTTAACGGAACCTTAACTTTACCTTTAACCTTAACGTTAACCTTAACCTAACCTTAAACTTAACCTTGAACTTAACCTTAATATTAAGGTTAGGTTAAGGTTATGGTTAAGGTTAAGGGTTTGGCCAAGGTTAGGGTTAGGTTATAGTTAAGGTTAAGATCAAGGTTAGTGTTAACCTTAACCTAATCTTTCCTTAACCTTAACCCTAACCTTAGGTAAATTTAAGGTTAAGGTTAAGGTTTGGCCACGTTAATGTTAAGGTTAACCTTACCCTTACCTTAAAATTACCCTTAACCTTTACCCTAACCTTAACGTTAACCTTAACCTAACCCTAACCTTAACTTTACCCTTAACCTAGCTTTAACCTTGACTTTACCCTTAGTGTAACCTTACCCTTAACCAAACCCTTAACCTTAACCTGAACCTTAACCTTACCCTTAACCTTGACTTTAACCTTAACCTGAACCTTAACCTTGACCTTAACCTTAACCTTCACCTTAACCTTCCCAAACCCTTAAGGTTAGGTTAAGGTGAAGATTAAGGTTAGGGATAATGTTAAGGTGAGGTTGAGTTTAGGTTAATGTTTGGTCAAGGTTAGGGTTAGGTTAAGGTTAAGGTTAAGGTTAGGTTAAGGTTATTATTGAGGTTAAGGTTAGGTTATAGTTAATGTTAAGGGTAAAGTCAAGGTTAAGGTTACATTAAGGGTAATTTCAAGGTTAAGGTTAGGTTAAGAATAAGGTTAAGGTTAAGGTTATGGTTAAGGTTAGGTTAAGGGTAAAGTTAAGGTTAAAGTTAGCTTAAGGTTAAGGTTAATTTAAGGTTAGGTTAAGGTTAAGGTTAATGTTAGGGTGAGGTTAAGATTAAGGGTCTGATCAAGGTTATGGTTAGGTTAGAGTTAAGGTCAGGGTTAAGGTTAGGTCAATATTAAGCTTGAGGTTTGGTTAAGGTTAAGGTTAATGTTAAGGGTTTGGTCAAGGTTAGGTTTAGGTTAAAGGCAAAGTTAATGTTAAGGTTTGGTTAAGTTTAAGGTCAAGGTTAGGGGCAAAGTTAAGGTCAAGGTTAGGGTTTGGTTATAGTTAAGGTTAACGGTCTGGTCAAGGTTAGGGTTAGGTTAAGGTTAAAGTTAAGGTTAGATTAGGATAAGATCAAGGTTAAGGTTACAGGTTTAGTCAGGTTAAGGTTAAGGTTACGGTTAAGTTTAAAGTCAAGGTTAAGAGTTTGGTTAAGGTTAAGGTTAGGTTAAGTTAAGGTTAAGTTAAGGTTAAGGTTAGGTTAAGGGTAAGGGTAAGGGTAAGGGTAAGGGTAAGGTTAAGGTTAAGGTCAATGTCAAGGTCAAGGTTAAGGTTAAGGTTGGGTTAAGGGTAAAGTCAAGGTTATGGTAAAGTTAAGGTTAAGGTTAGGTTAAGGGTAAAATCAAGGTTAAGGTTAGGTTAAGGTTAAGGTTAAGGTTAAGGGTTTGTTCAAGGTTAGGGTTAGGTTATATTTAAGGTCAAGGTTAAGATAAGGTTAAGATTAATTTTAAGGTTAAGTTAAGGTTAAGTTAAGGGTTTGGTTAAGGTTAAGGTTAGGGGTAAAGTAAAGTTTAAGGTGAAAGTTAAGGTTAAGCATAAAGTCAAGGTTAATGTTAGGTTAAGGCTAAGATTAGGGTAAGGTTAAGGTTAGGGTTAGGTTATAGTTAAGGTCAAGGTTAAATTTAAGGTTAAGGGTAAGGTTAAGGTTAAGGTTAGGTTAGGTTAAGGTAAGGTTAAGGTTATAGTTAAGGTTAAGGTTAAGGTCAAGGTTAAGGTTAAGTAAAGTTTAAGGTTAAGGTTAATGTTAAGGGTTTGGTCAAGGTTAGGGTTAGGTTATAGTTAAGGTCAAGGCCAAGGTTAAGGGTAAGGTTATAGTTAGGTTAAGGTTAAGTTTAAGGTTAAAGTTAGGTTAAGGTAAGGTTAAGGTTATGGGTTTAGTCAGGTTAAGGTTAAGGTTAAGGTTATGGTTAAGGGGGTAAGGTTAATGTTAAGGTTATGGTTAAGGTTAGGGTAATGTTAAAGGCTAAGGTTAAGGTTAAGGTTAAGGTTAAGTTAATGTTAAGTAAAATGTTATGGTTAATGTTATGGGAAGGTTAAGGTTAAGGTTAAGGTTATTTGGGTAAGGTTAAGGTTAAGGTTAAGGGTAAGGTCAAGGTTAAGGTTAAGGTTAAGTTTAAGGGTTTGGTTAAGGTTAAGGTTACAAGTTTAGTTAGGTTAAGGTTAAGGTTAAGGGTAAAGTCAAGGTTAATGTTAGGTTAAACTTAAGGTTAGGGTTAACGTTTATGTTAAGCTTAAGGTTACACTTAGGGGATGGTTTTGTTTAAGGTTAAGGTTAAGTTTAAAATTAGGTTAAGGCTAAGGGTGAAGGTTGAAGTTACAAGTCTTAACCTTAACCTTAACCTTAACCTTCACCCTTACCCTTAACCTTAACCTTATCATTCACTATAACCTAACCTTAAACTTGACCTTAACTATAACCTAACCTTTACCTTAACCTTAACCTTAACCTTAACCAAACCCCTAATCTTAACCTTAACCTAACCTTAACCTTACCCTTAACCTTGACCTAGCCTTAACCTAAACCTAACCTTGAGCAAACCCTTAACCTTAACCTAACCTTAACCTTAACCTTAACCTAATTATAACCTTACCCCTAACCTTAACATTGACCTTAACTATAACCTAAACCTAACCTTGACCAAACCCTTAACATTAACCTTAACCTAACCATAACCTTGACCAAACCCTTAACATTAAAATTAACCTCAAGCTTAGCCTAACCGTAACCTTAACCTAAATGTAACCTTAACTTAATCGTAACCTTAACTTCAAGCTAAACCTTAACCTTAGCCTAACCATAACCCTAACATTAACCTTAAATTTACCCTTAACCAAACCTTAACCTTAACCTTAACCTAACCCTAACCTTAATTTTACCCTTAACATTAACCTTGACCTTAAACTTAACCTAATAATAACCTTAAGCTAACTGTAACCTTAATCTAACCTTAACTTTAATATTAACCTTAACCTTAGCCTAACCATAACCTTAACCTTATCCTTAACCAAAACCTAACCTAAAATTTACCCTTAACCTAAAATTAACCTTAACCTTAACATAACCCTAGCCTTAACTTTAACCTTAACCTTAACCTTATCTTAACCTTAACCTAACCTTAACCTTGAATTTACCCTTAACGTATCCTTAGCCTTAACCTTAACCTTAACCTTACCTTGACCATAACGATAACCTAACCCTAACCTTGATCAAACCCTTAACCTTAACCTTAAGTTGAACCTTTACCCTAACCTTAGCCTAACCTTATCTTAACCTTAACCTAACATTAGCCTTGGCTTTACCCTTAACATAACCTTAACCTTAACCTTAACTTTAACCTTAACCTTAACCTTAACCCAACCTTAACCTAACCCTTAACCTTAACCTTAACCTTAACATTAACCTTAACCTTACCTTGACCTTAGCCTTAACCTAATATTGATCTTAACCTTGACCTTAACTTTAACTTTAACCCTTATCTTTAACCTTTACCTAACCTTAACCTTAACCTAAATTTGACCTTAACTATAACCTAACCCTAACCTTAACATTGAACTAAACTATAACATAACCTTTACCTTGACCAAACCCTTAACGTAACCTTAACCATGACTTTACCCTTAACGTAACCTTAACCTTGACCTTAACTTTACCTTTAACCTTAACCTTAACCTTAACATAACCTTAAACTTAACCTTGACATTATCCTTAACCTTAAGGTTAGGATGAGGTTAAGGTTAAGGTTAAGGATTTAGTCAAGGTTAGGGTCAGGTTATAGTTAAGGTTAAGGTCAAGGTCAAAGTTAATATTATTCTAATCTTCCCCTACCCTTAACCCTAACCTTAGGTAAATTTAAGGTTAAGGTTAAGGTTAACCTTACCCTTACCTTAAACTTACCCTTAACCTTAACGTTAACCTTAACCTAACCCTAACCTTAACTTTACCCCTAACCTTGCCTTAACCTTGACTTTACCCTTAGCATAACCTTAACCTTAACCTTAACCTGAACCTTAACCTTACCCTTACCCTTGACCTTAACCTTAACATTAACCTTCCCAAACCCTTAAGGTTAGGTTAAGGTGAAGATTAAGGTTAGGGATAACGTTAAGGTTAGATTGAGTTTAGGTTAATGTTTGGTCAAGGTTAGGGTTAGGTTAAGGTTAAGGTTAAGGTTAGGTTAACGTTATTGTTAAGGTTAAGGTTAGGTTATAGTTAATGTTAAGGGTAAAGTCAAGGTTAAGGTTACGTTAAGGGTAATTTCAAGGTTAAGGTTAGGTTAAGACTAAGGTTAAGGTTAAGGGTAAGGTTATGGTTAACGTTAGGTTAATGGGTAAATTTAAGGTTAAGGTTAGGTTGAGGTTAAGGTTAATTTAAGGTTAGGTTAAGGTTAATGTTAGGCTAAGCTTAAGATTAAGGTTAAGGTTAAGGGTATCATCAAGGTTAGGGTAAGGTTAGAGTTAAGGTCAGGGTTAAGGTTAGGTTATGATTAAGCTTGAGGTTAGGTTAAGGTTAAGGTTAGGTAAAGGTTAAGGTTAAGGTTAATGTTAAGGGTTTGGTCAATGTTAGGCTTAGGTTAAGGGCAAAGTTAATATTAAGGTTTGGTTAAGGTTAAGGGTAAAGTTAAAGTCAAGGTTAGGGTTTGGTTATAGTTAAGGTTAAGGGTCTGGTCAAGGTTAGGGTTAGGTTAAGGTTAAAGTTAAGGTTAGGTTAGGATAAGATCAAGGTTAAGGTTACGGGTTTAGTCAAGTTAAGGTTAAGGTTACGGTTAAGGTTAAAGTCAAGGTTAAGGGTTTGGTTAAGGTTAAGGTTAGGTTAAGTTAAGGTTAAGGTTAGGGGAAGGTTAAGGTTAGGTTAAGGGTAAGGGTAAGGGTAAGGGTAAGGTTAAGGTTAAGTTCAATGTCAAGGTTAAGGTTAAGGGTAAAGTCAAGTTTATGGTAAATTTAAGGTTAAGGTTAAGGTTAGGTTAAGGGTAAAGTCAAGGTTAAGGTTACGTTAAGGTTAAGGTTAAGGTTAAGGGTTTGTTCAAGGTTAGGGTTAGGTTATAGTTAAGGTTAAGGTTAAGGTAAGGTTAAGGTTAATGTTAAGGTTAAGTTAAGGGTTTGGTTAAGGTTAAGGTTAGGGGTAAAACAAAGTTTAAGGTGAATGTTAAGGGTTTGGTCAAGGTTAGGGTGAGGTTATAGTTAACGTCAAGGTTAAGTTTAGGGTTAAGGGTAAGGTTAATGTTAAGGTTAGGTTAGGTTGAGGTGAGGTTAAGGTTATAATTAAGGTTAAGGTTAAGGTCAAGGTTAAGGTTAAGTAAAGTTTAAGGTTAAGGTTAATGTAAGGGTTTGGTAAAGGTTAGGGTTAGGTTATAGTTAAGGTCAAGGTTAAGGTTAAGGGTAAGGTTATATTTAGTTTAAGGTTAAGTTTAAGATTAAAGTTAGGTTAAGGTAAGGTTAAGGTTATGGGTATAGTCAGGTTAAGGCTAAGGTTAAGGTTAAGGTTATGGTTAAGGGGGTAAGGTTAAGGTTAAGGTTATGGTTAAGGTTAGGGTAAGGTTAGGTTAAGGTTAAGGTTAATGTTAAGTTAAGGTTAAGGAAAAATTTACGGTTAATGTTATGGAAAGGTTAAGGTTAAGGTCAAGGTCAAGGTTAACGTTAAGGTTAAGGTTAAGGGTTTGGTTAAGGTTAGGGTTAGGCTATAGTTAAGGTAAAGGTTAAGGTTAGGTTATGGTTAAGGTTAAGGTTAAGGGTAAAGTCAAGGTTAATGTTAGGTTAAGCTTAAGTTTAGGGTTAACGTTTAGGTTAAGGTTAATTTTATGGTTAGGGGATGGTTACGGTTAAGGTTAAGGTTAAGTTTAAGGTTATGTTAAGGTTAAGGGTGAAGGTTAATGTTACAGGTCTTAAAATTAACCTTAAACTTAACCTTCACCCTTAACCTTAACCTTAACCTTAACCTTATACTTCACTATAACCTAACCTTAAACTTGACCTTAACTATAATCTAACCTTTACCTTTACCTTAACCTTAACCCTTAACCTTAAACTTATCCTTAACCTTAACCAAACCCTTAATCTTAACCTTAACCTAACCTTAACCTTACCCTTAACCTTGACCTAACCTTAACCTAAACCTAACCTTTAGCAAACCCTTAACCTTAACCTTAACATAATTATAACCTTACCCCTAACCTTAACATTGACCTTAAATATAACCTAAACCTAACCTTTACCAAACCCTTAACATTAACCTTATCCTTACCCTAACCTTGACCAAACCCTTAACATTAACATTAACCTCAACCTTAGCCTAATTTTTACCTTAACCTAACTGTAACCTTAACCTAACCGTAACCTTAATGTTAACCTAAAACTTAACCTTAGCCTAACCATAATCTTAACATTAACCTTAACTTTACCCTTAACCCAACCTTAACCTTAACCTAACCCTAACCTTAATTTTACCCTTAACCTGAACCTTAACCTTAACCTAACTGTAACCTTAATCTAACCTTAACCTTAAACTTAACCTTGACCTTAACTTTAACCTTAGCCTAACCATAACCTTAACCTTATCCTTAACCTAACCCTGACCTTAAACTTATCCTTAACCTAAAGTTAACTTTAACCTTAACCTAACCCTAACCTTAACTTTAATCTTAACCTTAACCTTATCTTAACCATAACCTAACCTTAACCTTGACTTTACCCTTAACCTTAACCTTAACCTTAACCTTAAACTTACCTTAACATTAACCTTAACCTTACCTTAACCTTAACCTTAACCTAACCCTAACCTTGATTAAACCCTTAACCTTAACCTTAAGCTGAATCTTTACCCTAACCTTAGCCTAACCTTATCTTAAACTTAACTTAACCTTAACCTTGGCTTTACCCTTAATGTAACCTTAACCTTAACCTTAACATTAACCTTAACCTTAACCCAACCTTAACCTAACCCTCAACCTTAACCTTAACCTTAACGTTAACCTTAATCTTACCTTGAGCTTAGCCTTAACCTAATCTTGATCTTAACCTTGACCTTAACCTTAACCTTAACCCTTATCCTTAACATTTACCTAACATAACCTTGACCTTAACTATAACCTAACTCTAACCTTAACCTTAACCTGACCTTAACGTTGACCTTAACTATAACGTAGCCTTTACCTTCACCAAACCCTTAACGTAACCTTAACATTAACTTTACCCTTAACGTGACCTTAACCTTGACCTTAACTTTACCTTTAACCTTAACCTTAACCTTAACCTAACCTTAAACTTAACCTTGACCTTAACCTTAATGTTAAGGTTAGGTTAAGGTTAAGGGTTTGGCCAAGGTTGGGGTCAGGTTATAGTTAAGGTTAAGGTCAAAGTCAAAGTTAACCTTAATCTAATCTTCCTCTAACCTTAACCTTAACCTTAGGTAAATTTAAGGTTAAGGTTAAGGTTAAGGTTAACCTTACCCTTACCTTAAACTTACCCTTAACCTTAACGGTAACCTTATCCTAACCCTACCCTTAACTTTACCCTTAACCTAGCCTTAATCTTGACTTTACCCTTAGCATAACCTTAACCTTAACCAAACCCTTAACCTTAACCTTAACTTGAACCTTAACCTTACCCTTAACCTTGACCTTAACCTTAACCTTCCCAAACCCTTAAGGTTAGGTTAAGGTGAAGATTAAGGTTAGGGATAACGTTAAGGTTAGATTGAGTTTAGGTTATTGTTTGGTCAAGGTTAGGGTTAGGTTAAGGTTAATTTTAAGGTTAGGTTAACATTATTGTTAAGGTTAAGGTTAGGTTATAGTTAATGTTATGGGTAAAGTCAAGGTTAAGGTTACGTTAAGGGTAATTTCAAGGTTAAGGTTAGGTTAAGAATAAGGTTAAGGTTAAGGGTAAGGTTATGGTTAAGGTTAGGTTAAGGTTAAGGTTAATTTAAGGTTAGGTTAAGGTTAAGGTTAATGTTAGGCTAAGCTTAAGATTAAGGTTAAGGTTAAGTGTCTGATCAAGGTTAGGGTAAGGTTAGGGTTAAGGTCAGGGTTAAGGTTAGGTTATGATTAAGCTTGAGGTTAGGTTAAGGTTAAGGTTAGATAAAGGTTAAGGTTAAGGTTAATGTTAAGGGTTTGGTCAAGGTTAAGGTTTGGTTAAGGGAAAATTTAATGTTAAAGTTTGGTTAAGGTTAATGTCAAGGTTAAGGGTAAAGTTAAGGTCAAGGTTAGGGTTTGGTTATAGTTAAGGTTAAGGGTCTAGTCAAGGTTAGGGTTAGGTTAAGGTTAAAGTTAAGGTTAGGTTAGGATAACATCAATGTTAAGGTTACGGGTTTAGTCAAGTTAAGGTTAAGGTCACGGTTAAGGTTAAAGTCATGGTTAAGGGTTTGGTTAAGGTTAAGGTTAGGTTAAGGTTAAGGTTAGGTTAAGGGTAAAGTTAAGGTTAAGGTTAGGGGAAGGTTAAGGTTAGGTTAAGGGTAAAGGTAAGGGTAAGGGTAAGGTTAAGGTTAAGGTCAATGTCAAGGTCAAGGTTAAGGTTGAGGTTGAGGTTAAGGGTAAAGTCAAGGTTATGGTAAATTTAAGGTTAAGGTTAAGGTTAGGTTAAGGGTAAAGTCAAGGTTAAGGTTACGTTAAGGCTAAGGTTAAGGTTAAGGGTTTGTTCAAGGTTAGGGTTAGCTTATAGTTAAGGTTAAGGTTAAGGTAAGGTTAAGGTTAATGTTAAAGTTAAGTTAAGGGTTTGGTTAAGGTTAAGGTTAAGGTTAGGGGTAAAATAAAGTTTAAGGTGAATGTTAAGGGTTTGGTCAAGGTTACAGTTAGGTTATAGTTAACGTCAAGGTTAAGGGTAATGTTAATGTTAAGGTTAGGTTAGGCTGAGGTAAGGTTAAGGTTATAATTAAGGTTAAGGTTAAGGTCAAGGTTAAGGTTAAGTAAAGTTTAAGGTTAAGGTTAATGTTAAGGGTTTGGTCAAGGTTAGGGTTAGGTTATAGTTAAGGTCAAGGTTAAGGTTAAGGGTAAGGTTATATTTAGTTTAAGGTTAAATTTAAGATTAAAGTTAGGTTAAGGTAAGGTTAAGGTTATGGGTTTAGTCAGGTTAAGGTTAAGGTTATGGTTAAGGGGGTAAAGTTAAGGTTAAGGTTAATGTTAAGGTTATGGTTAAGGTTAGGGTAAGGTTAAAGGTTAAGGTTAAGTTAAGGTTAAGGTTAAGGTTAATGTTAAGTTAAGTTTAAGGAAAATTTTAAGTTTAATGTTATGGAAAGGTTAAGGTTAAGGTTAAGGTCAAGGTCATGGTCAAGGTTAAGGTTAAGGGTTTGGTTAAGGTTAGGGTTAGGTTATAGTTAAGGTAAAGGTTAAGGTTAGGTTATGGTTAAGGTTTAGGTTAAGGGTAAAGTCAAGGTTAATCTTAGGTTAAGCTTAAGGTTAGGGTTAACGTTTAGGTTAAGCTTAAGGTTATGGTTAGGGGATGGTTACGGTTAAGGTTAAGGTTAAGTTTAAGGTTAGGTTAAGGTTAAGGGTGAAGGTTAAGGTTACGGGTCTTAAAATTAACCTTAAACTTAACCTTCACTCTTAACCTTAACCTTAACCTTAACATTATCGTTCACTATAACCTGACCTTAAACTTGACCTTAACTATAATCTAACCTTTACCTTTACCTTAATCTTAACCCTTAACCTTAAACTTATCCTTAACCTTAACCAACCCTTAATCTTAACCTTAACCTAACCTTAACCTTACCCTTAACCTTGACCTAACCTTAACCTAAACCTAACCTTGAGCAAACCCTTAACCTTAACCTTAACCTAATTATAACCTTACCCCTAACTTTAACATTGACCTTAAATATAACCTAAACCTAACCTTGACCAAACCCTTAACATTAACCTTATCCTTACCCGAACCTTGACCAAACCCTTAACATTAACATTAACCTCAACCTTAGCCTAATTTTTACCTTAACCTAACTGTAACCTTAACCTAACCGTAACCTTAAAGTTAACCTAAAACTTAACCTTAGCCTAACCATAACCCTAACATTAACCTTAAATTTACCCTTAACCCAACCTTAACCTTAACCTAACTCTAACCTTAATTTTACCCTTAACCTTAACCTTAACCTTAACCTGACTGTAACCTTAATCTAACCTTAACCTTAAACTTAACCTTGACCTTAACCTTAGCCTAACCATAACCTTAACCTTATCCTTAACCTAACCCTAACCTTAAATTTATGCTTAACTTAAAATTAACCTTAACCTTAACCTAACCCTAACCTTAACTTTATCCTTAACCTTAACCTTATCTTAACCTTAACCTAACCTTAACCTTGACTTTACCCTTAACGTAACCTTAACCTTAACCTTAACCTTAAACTTACCTTAAGATTAACCTTAACCTTACCTTAACCTAACCCTAACCTTGATCAAACCCTTAACCTTAACCTTAAGCTGAAACTTTACCCTAACCTTAGCCTAACCTTATCTTAAACTTAACATAACCTTAGCCTTGGCTTTACCCTTAATGTAACCTTAACCTTAACCTTAACATTAACCTCAACCTTAACCCAACCTTAACCTAACCCTCAACCTTAACCTTAACCCTAACGTTAACCTTAATCTTACCTTGACCTTAGCCTTAACCTAATCTTGATCTTAACCTTGACTTTAACCTTAACCTTAACCCTTATCCTTAACATTTACCTAACCTTAACCTTAACCTAACCTTGACCTTAACTATAACCTAACTTTAACCTTAACCTTAACCTAACCTTAACGTTGACCTTAACTATAACGTAACCTTTACCTTGACCAAACCCTTAACGTAACCTTAACATTAACTTTACCCTTAGCGTAACCTTAACCTTGACCTTAACTTTACCTTTAACCTTAACCTTAACCTTAACCTAACCTTAAACTTAACCTTGACCTTAACCTTAACGTTAAGGTTAGGTTAAGGTTAAGGGTTTGGCCAAGGTTGGGGTCAGGTTATAGTTAAGGTTAAGGTCAAGGTAAAATTTAACCTTAACCTAATCTTCCTCTAACCTTAACCCTAACCTTAGGTAAATTTAAGGTTAAGGTTAAGGTTTGGCCTGGTTAGGGTTAAGGTTAACCTTACCCTTACCTTAAACTTACCCTTAACCTTAACCCTAACCTTAACGTTAACCTTAACCTAACCCTAACCTTAAATTTACCCTTAACCTAGCCTTAACCTTGACTTTACCCTTAGCATAACCTTACCCTTAATCTTGACCTTCACCTTAACGTTAACTTGAACCTTAATCTTACCCTTAACCTTGACCTTAACCTTCCCAAACCCTTAAGGTTAGGTTAAGGTGAAGATTAAGGTTAGGGATAACGTTAAGGTTATGTTGAGTTTAGGTAAATGTTTGGTCAAGGTTAGGGTTAGGTTAAGGTTAAGGTTAAGGTTAGGTTAAGGTTATTGTTAAGGTTAAGGTTAGGTTATAGTTAATGTTAAGGGTAAAGTCAAGGTTAAGGTTACGTTAAGGGTAATTTCAAGGTTAAGGTGAGGTTAAGAATAAGTTTAAGGTTAAGGGTAAGGTTAAGGTTAAGGTTATCGTTAAGGTTAGGTTAAGGGTAAAGTTAAGGTTAAGGTTAGGTTAAGGTTAAGGTTAATTTAAGGTTAGGTTAAGGTTAAGGTTAATGTTAGGGTAAGGTTAAGATTAAGGTTAAGGTTAAGGGTATGATCAAGGTTAGGGTTAGGTTAGAGTTAAGGTCAGGGTTAAGGTTAGGTTATGATTAAGCTTGAGGTTAGGTTAAGGTTAAGGTTAGGTAAAGGTTAAGGTTAAGGTTAATGTTAAGGGTGTGGTCAAGGTTAGGGTTAGGTTAAGGGCAAAGTTAATGTTAAGGTTTGGTTAAGGTTAAGGTCAAGGTTAAGGGTAAAGTTAAGGTCAAGGTTAGGGTTTGGTTATAGTTAAGTTTAAGGGTCTGGTCAAGGTT
Source organism: Pinus albicaulis (assembly GCA_034641835.2). Lineage (NCBI taxonomy): Eukaryota > Viridiplantae > Streptophyta > Pinopsida > Pinales > Pinaceae > Pinus > Pinus albicaulis. Next base: position 668,655 of record JAXQQM020072833.1, read on the forward strand.
AGGGTTAGGTTAAGGTTAAAGTTAAGGTTAGGTTAGGATAAGATCAAGGTTAAGGTTACGGGTTTAGTCAAGTTAATGTTAAGGTTACGGTTAAGGTTAAAGTCAAGGTTAAGGGTTTGGTTAAGGTTAAGGTTAGGTTAAGTTAAGGTTAAGGTTAGGTTAAGGGTAAAGTTAAGGTTAAGGTTAGGGGAAGTTAAGGTTAGGTTAAAGTTAAGGTTAAGGGTAAGGGTAAGGGTAAGGTTAAGGTCAATGTCAAGGTCAAGGTTAAGGTTAAGGTTAGGTTAAGGTTAAGGTTAAGGTTATCGTTACGGGAAGGTTAAGGTTAATGTTATGGTTAAGGTTAAGGTTAAGGTTATGGTTATGGGAAGGTTAAGGTTAATGTTATGGTTAAGGTTAAGGTTAGGTTAACGGTAAAGTTAAGGTTAAGGTTAGGTTAAAGTTAAAGTTAGGTAAGGGTAAGGTTAAGGCTAGGGGGGTAAGGTTAAGGTTAAGGTTAAGGTTAAGATAAGGTTAAGGTTAAATTTAAGATTAGGGTTATGTTATAGTTAAGGTTAAGGTTAGGTTAACGGTAAAGTTAAATTTAAGGTTGTGTTAAAGTTAAAGTTAGGTAAGGGTAAGGCTAAGGTTATGGTTAAGGTTAAGGTTAAGGGGGTAAGGTTAAGGTTAAGGTTAAGGCTAATGATATAGTTAAGGTTAAGGTGAAGATTAGGTCATAGTTAAGTTTAAGGTTATAATTAAGGTAAAGGTTTAGGTTAGGTTACAGTTAAAGTTAAGGGTAAGGTAAAGCTTAAGGCTATGGGTCTTAACATAACCTTAAACTTACCTTAACCTAATTTAACCTTAACATTGACGTTGACCTTAACTTTAACTTTAACTTTACCCTTAACATAACATTAACCTTAACGATAACCTAACCCTAACCTTGACCTTAACTTTACCCTTAACCTTGAACTTAACCTTAACCTTAACCTAGCCTTATCCTTAACCTGACTAAACCAGTAACCTTAACCTTACCCTTAACTTTAACCTTAACCTTTACCCTTAAGGTTAGGTTAAGGGTAAAGTCAAGGTTAAGGTTATGGTTATGGGAAGGTTAAGGTTAAGGTTAAAGTTAAGGTTAAGCCTTAAGCTTAAGCTTAAGCTCAACCTTAAACTAACTAAAACCAAACCTTAACCTTAACCTTCACTTTACCCTTAACCTAATCTTAACCTTAACCTTGACTTTAACCTTAACCTTACCCTTAGCCTTCACCTTAACCTCAACCTTAATGTTAACTATAACCTAATCTAACCCCAAGGTTAAGGTTAAGGTTAAGGGTTTAATAAGGTTAAATTTAAGGTTAAGGTTAGGTTAAGTTTAAGGTTAAGGTTAAACCTAACCTTGGCTTTACCCTTAACCTTATCTTAATCTTAACCTAACCTTAGCCTTTAACCTTAACCAAACCCTTAAAATTAGCTATAACCTAACCTTAACTGTAACCTTAACCTTAACCTTCACTATAACCTAACCTTATAGAGAAGGTTAAGGTTAAAGTTAGGTTAAGGTTACAGTTAAGGTTAAGTAAAGGTTAATGTTAAGGGTAGGCTATAGTGAAGGTTAAGGGTAAGGTCAATGTTAGGACCCGTAACCTTAACCTTCACCCTTAACCTTAAATTTAACCTTAATTTTAACCTGACTAAAGCTGTATCCTTAACCTTAACCTTGAACTTAACCTTGACCTTAAATATAACCTAACCTGACCTTAACCCTAAACTTAAACTTAATGTTAACCTAACCCTAACCCTAACCTTAACCATAACCCTAACCTTAACTTTAACTTAATCTTGAATTTACCCTTAACCTAATCTTAACCTTAACCTTATCTTAACCTTATCCTAACCTTAACCTTAACTTGACTAACCTTAACCTAACTAAACCCTTAAGGTTAGGGTAAAGTTAAAGTTAAGGTTAAGGTTAGGTTAAGGGTAAAGTCAGGTTAAGGGTAATGTTAAGGGTAAGGTTAGGTTAAGGGTAATCTTAACCTTAACCTGACTTAATGCATAACCTTAACCTTCCCATAACCATAACCTTAACCTTACCTTTAAACTTGACCTTAACATTAACCTTAAACTTACCTTAACCTTAACCTTAACTATAACCTAACCCTAACCTTAACCTTAACCTTAACCTAACCTTAAAATTATTTTAAACTTAACTATAACCTAACACTAACCTTGATTAAACCCTAACCTTAACCTTAACTTTACCCTTACCCTAACCTTAACCTTAACCTTAACCTAACCTTAACCTTAACCTTGACCTTGACCTTACCCTTAACCTTACCATAGCCTTAAATTTAACCCTCAACCTTAAGTTTACCCTTGAACTTGACTTTAAACTTAACCTTCTCCTAACCTTAACCCTAACCTTAACCTTCCCCTTCCCCTGACCTTAACCCTAACCTTAACCTTAACCTTAACTTTAACATTAACCCTTAACTTTAAGGTTTACGTTTGGTCAAGGTTAGGGTTAGGTTATAGTTAAGGTTAAGGTTAGGGTTAAGGTTAGGGGAAGGTTAAGGTTAAGGTTAGAGTTAAGGTTATGGTTAGGCTAAGGTTAAGGTTAAGGTTAACCTAAGGTTAGGGTTAGGTTAAGGTTAAGGTTAAGGTTAAGGTTAAGGTTAGGGTTAGATTATAGTTAAGGACAAGTTTAAGGGCATGGTTAAGGTAAAGTTAAGATAAGGTTAAGGGTAAGGTTAAGGTTAAGGTTAGGTTAAGGTTATGGCTAAGGTAAGGTTAAGGGAAAATTTAAGGTTAGGTTATAGTTAAGGTTAAGGTTAAGGGTTTGGTCAAGGTTAGGGTTAGGTTATAGTTAAGGTTAAGGTTAAGGTTAAGTTTCAGTATTTGGTCAAGGTTAGGGTTAGGTTATAGTTAATGTTAGGTTATGATTAAGTTAAGGGTAAAGTTAAGGTTAAGGTGAAGGTTAAGGTTAAGGGGTTAAGGTAAAGTCAAGTTCAAGGTTAGGGTTAGGTTAAGGTAAAGTCAAGGTTAAGGTTAGGGTTAGTTTAAGGGTAAGGTTAGGGTAAATTTAAATTTAAGGTTAATTCAAGGTGAGGTTAAGGTTAAGGTTAAGGTTAAGGTCAAGGTTAGGGTTAGGTTAAGTTAAGGTTAAGGTAACAGTTAAGGGTCAGGTTAAGGGTAAGGCTATGGTTAGGTTAAGGTTAAGGTTAGGTTAAGGTTAAGATAAGGTTAAGGTTAAGGTTAAGGTCTAGCTTAAGTTTATGGTTGAGGTTAAGGTTAGGTTAATGTTAGGTTAAGGTTAAGGTTAGGTCAAGGGGAAAGTTAAGGTTAGGGTTAGGTTAAGTTAAGGTTAAGGTTAGGGTTAAGGTTATAGTTAAGGTTAAGGTTAAGGTGAAGGTTAAGGGTAAAGTTAAAGTTAAGATTAAGTTTAGGGTTAGGTTATAGTTAAGGTCAAGGTTAAGGTTAAGGTTACGTGTTTAGTAAGGTTAAGGTTAAGGTTAAGGTTAGGTTAATGTTAAGGGTGAATGTTAAGGATAAGGGTCTTAACCTTAACCTTACCCTTAACCTTCACCCTTAACCTTAACCTTAACTTTCACCTTCACCATAACCTAGCCTTAACCTTGACCTTAACTATAACCTAACCTTAACTTTACCCTAACCTTAACGTTAGCCTTAACCTTAACTTTATTCTTAACTTTACCCTTAACCTTCACCTTAACCTTAACCTTGACTTTACCCTTAACCTAATCTTAACCTTAAACTTCACTTTACCCGTAACGTAACCTTAATCTTGACCTTATCCTTAACCTTAACCTTAAATTTACCCATAAAGTTACCCTAAACCCTTAACCTAACCATAACCTTAACCTAACCTTAACCTTACCCTTAACCTAATATTAATCTTAACCTTGACCTTAACCTTAACCTTAACATTACACTTAGGTTAACTACTAACCTTAACCTAAGCGTAAGGTCAAGGTTAAGGTTAAGGGTAAGGTTAAGGTAAGGGTTGTTAGTGTTAGTCTAGTCATATTGCCATCAATGATCAAAACTGCTCTTTAGCATTTGCATATTTGGTGTCTCATACCGAATAAAATTTCACCATTCCGCTAGGTCATGGATTCATTGATGGTAGTAATTTCTATCAGTTTTCCCTCATGAGGTACTTAGTGATTCTCCCCCTATGGTCTTCAGTCATTAGTCACTTTCATTCTCAAAATCATATCAGTAGGTCATAGGATGGGCCTCATTAGTATCTAAGGTCTCACCATGGTAAAATTAATGAGTCAAGTGTCAATAAAGATCAGCAAGGTCATGAGGAAGTCAATAAATACAACCACAACAAACAGGAAAATCAGAGATATCATTTGTTCAGTTTGATGCAAGCTTCACCTCAAAACCATGTTTTGAGGTGAAATCATGATATGTTTCCTTTCAGTCACAATTCAGAAGCTGTTATCTCCACAAATTGATGTCCCTACCTTTAGATAAGTTTTCCATAGTGTTCTTGGCACCAGATCATCTTCAAAGCAGATCCATCAGAAAGAGCTCAGAAAGAGCTTTCCAGCGATATACTACACTCTCAAAACTTACTTCTGGATTGAATTTTATGCTTAAATGAAGTAAAAGCCCTCTATTCCCTAAGCCCCCCCCTTATTTCCCATTTTCCCTTTTAAATTTATGATCATTTCCCTTTGAAAACCTCCTTTTTTCCCCTTTCCGATCATAAAAATCACATTACAAAACATGGAATACATATGTGATTTAATTAAAACCACTTCCCCTTTTCCACACAAATAGACCTTGTAAGCAAAGTTATATCATATACAAACCCCCACCGTATATATCACTTCCCCACCGCACATATAATATAAACCTTATGATATAAATTTTAAAGTCTTTGTTATAAATCGCAATCGCAAAAGTTGTTCAATCGCAAAATCGCAAGGTCCATTTGCATGCCCCGATGATCCAATTGCAAAGGTCTCAGATCCGATCAATCACAAGTCTCTTCCCCAATCCTTCGATCGCATTGCCCCCCCCCCGATTGTGACTTCCGATTAACAAACCCCTATTGGTCTAGCACTGTCGATCTTCCCTGCCAATCAGACAGCCCACGTCTAATCGCTCAATCGCAAGTCCCCCTTCGATTGTATATCCCGCTGATTACAACCTCTGATGCATATCTGACCATTGATTTCTCCCCCCGATCCGATGGTTTACAACGAATCGGGCCATCGCAATCGGCTCTCCCATAATGCCCCTTCCGATTGATCAATCACAATATTCTTCGATTGCAGCACCCTCCGATTGAAACTCCCGACTGACATCGTAACCATCGATCTTCCCTGCCGATTAGATGGCCCACAGCGAATCAGGCCATTGCAAATCGACATTCCCCGCATAGGTTAACTCTGCTCCCCTCCGATTTGCGATTGCAATTATATCCCTGGGCCCACCAAATGGTACTTACTCCCACTATAATATAAAGGCCCTTTCCCCTTTGTAAATCCCAAATCGCATTTTATTACACATCGAAACTTTTGTATGATCCATCCCAAATGCGTCCCACTTCCCGATCCTGATTGCAATTTTCATATGATTCCCGCCTCCATCTCCCTTCCCTTCTTCCATTTGAATACGTTCTTCCCTTCACGAAAGCATAAATTCACTTTTTTCAGCATTCTATAGAAAGTCACAGAATAACAGCAGATGGAAAGCGAACAGTCAGAAGGTCGAGGGCCTAAAATAAAATAAAGATATCTACAATAGTAGGAAAATAGGATCGGATTGCCTATTGTGTCTTCAATTACAATTCAAAAGATCTATGTTACAATTTTTTTCCTTCTTGCTGACCGAATGTAACACAACGCTTATTTTACGAAGAGACTGTTGGCTTTTGGCCTTCTATCTTCAGTTGTGATTTCTTCTCTTCCATCAATTTGTATTCCTGCAAAATCCGTCTATTTATTGTAAATTCTAATTATTTGAAAAAAGGCTGGAGAGTCTGAGGTCTGAAAACTTAGAAGTAGGGGAATAGTGCGGCAATGAGCTTTAGGCTCATTTTGTACAGTTTGGTAGGGAATTAATAAAGTGATGCAGCTCTGATTTGTGGGATTCATGTGGTATGAGTTTTAGCATATGTCTCTCTTTTGTGTTCATATGTACGTTTTTATGTTTCATCATTCATTTATAAACATTTCCAATTGAATTTTTCCAAGTTAGAAAGGTAGAATCCATCTTATATGCTCTTCCTTGGGGACTCATTCATACTCAATGTGTTTTCTTATGTTTGAAAAGGATCCATGTATTATGCCCTTTTCATCTTCTTAACATTCTTTCCACCTCACCTTATTTCAAGTTGATTGCTAAACCTCCTGCCTACCTTGCCCCACGAAATATCTTGTATCCTTGATTTAATTCCTCAGCTCAGGCTGTCCCTTTGTCCCATACATCCCTACAAATTTCAGTCATTTATTAAAGCCCCTTTTCACATTCATATATCTAGCCTAAAATCTGTTCATTATTGTGTTATTGAATATCTATTCTATAGAGAGAGCCCTCTCCTATCCTTGTAGGGCTAGCTACAAGGCTGAGCATGGTTTAGTTGTTACCCTGATTTGCCTTTTTCAGCCTGAGGTTCAGATTGGGTGCTAACATCTCTGGCGACTCCACTGGGGAATGCTAAAAAAATTTTGCAAGGAAGAGTCATCATCCCAGTAATATATTTTTTATAAAGTCTTGATGATGATATTTCAGAGTCTTCTAGGCTGATGTAAATATTGTACAGTAGTAAGTTGACCACACTGGCTTCAAGAAGATATACAAGGTCTAATCCTGATCCAAATCCTCCCCCTGTGTTTGAAAATCCAAATCTTATCCCCAGAATAGTCAGAAGACAAGAGGAATCGCCAAGTCCTACACCTATTCTCAGGTCCCATACTTGGCCCAATGAGTGGTTTCTTGTAGAAGAGCTTTCTTTTGACGAGAGTTTTGAGCTCTCTTTGTTTAGAAAGTAAGTCTAAAAATGCACTTGAAAACACGGTTTTAGATCCGGAGTTTCTTATAGATATCGAAGTTCAGAGAGAAAATTCTTCCATTGATGACTACATTTTGAATTCTCCTCAGTCCATCACTGTAACCTATATTCCTGAGCCTTCAGAATCATCAAGAACAACATTGCCTCCTCCTAATTCATCAGCATCCCCTTCAGTCAAATCCCGGTTATCATCTCCCCCAACAACACCTCCCTCAAATCCTGCAAATCCTGTTGTAAACCCACCCAGAGTCATGGCTTCCCGCTATGCACCCTTGGTGTTACCTCAGGTTCTCAATGATATGCCTACTGACTATCAGAGTAAAATTACTATCTTTGATGCCACTCAGGGCATTACAGCCCAGCAACATGTTGACAAGATGAATGATTTTTTCGACTTGCATGAAGTAGAAGAAGAGAATATAGCTACCAGGTTGTTTTTTCAAAGCTTTGGAGGTGAAGTTAGAAAGTGGTTTAGAGATTTACTAGCTGGCTCCATTCACACTTTACAAGAGTTGCACACATAGTTCTTAGACCGGTGGGAGGTGAAAAGGAATCCACACCAAATTATGTCTGAATATGAGAATATTAAAAGAAATGTGGGTGAAACGGTGCAAGACTATTGTTTTAGATTCAATGCGGTATACAAAGCTATTCCGGCTAACCTCAAACCTCCCGTGGATTCATCTATGCTGAATTTTCCAGATTGTTTTGATGCCGATATGGCATACCAAGTGCATGAAAGAGATCCACCTTCACTTGAAGAAATGCAAAAGATAGCAGTAAGCATTGAAGCTAATCTTCTGGCGAGAAGAGCTAGAGCCAAAGATGAAAAGAAAGTCATGGTGAAAGAGGAAGCCTCTCCTTCCGACAGCAAAATGGACACAATGATTCGTAAAATGGAAAGGATGGTTGAGCGATTGATGATTTCCGACAGACCTGAAACTCAAATAAGAAATCCAAATTTTAGAGGACAGCAGCAGCCGCAATTCAGAATTAGACAGAGAGAACAGAGGGCGTAGGACCAAGTGACACCACAGCAGTAGATTAAAACACCATTACAGCAGAACTACATGCAAGGGACTAAATTGGATGACGATGGTCCTCTGTTTGAAACCAATCATTTTTTCATAGCTGATGGTGCGCCCATTTTCCTCACAGAAGACAAAGAATACACAGTGGCAACTCTAGACATTCAAGGGGATGAAGATTTCATTCTGGCCAATGAAGTGGTGTTAGAAGAAGAATCTGATGACTACCATAGAGGGTATATGAATGCTCTAATAGCCCAACAAAGGAAGTATTCTCTGAGGAACAAAAATGTCACAATCAGTCCCATTCAAAAGAGAAAACAAATCCAAATGAAGGATGAGGCACAGCGGAAAGGGACAGAGTCGTTCAATCCTTCATCCAGCAAAGCACCTACAGTTACTAATACAGCAAATGGAAAAAGCAGAGCATAGCGAAGGAGAAAACAGAGAAGAAATACCCTCCCATTAAAGAGGTAGAAAAATCTCCTTCCTTTAATTTAGAAAATAAAATTTCCAAATTCAAAGTGTCTATGCCCCTGACCGAGTTGGTGAAGAATAGTGTGTATAAAAGTCAGGTGTCTAAAATCTTGCAAATTGACCCTCTTTCGGATATGGTTAATGTGGAAGATGACTACCCTGAACTTATTTTTGGGCCAGCCACACAAGAGTCTAAATAAAATGAAGTTCCTCCCTTTTACCTAAGTCTTAGGTTGCACGAGTTTGTCTTGCATAACGCCATGTTGGACTCCGGGGCCTCGCATAATTTTATGCCCAAAGCTGTCATGGAGAAGTTGGGCCTTGATTTTACTAGAAAATAACATGATTTTTATTCTTTTGATTCAATTAGGGTCCACTCCATTGGTCTCATCAAAGATTTAGTAGTGTCTTTAGATCAAATCCCAGCTAAAAATGTCCTGGTGGTTGTAGTTGTTGATGATGTCCCACCACGGTTTGGAATGCTTCTATCTAGGTCTTGGGGGGAAAAAATTAAGGGGACCATACAGGTTGATTTATCCTATGCCACAATCCCTGTATTTGGCCAGTTGAGGAAGTTATATAGGGAAAATAAAATGAAGTACATGATCACCAGCAAAGACAAGCCAGTAAACCATCCCATCAATGCAGTCCACACAGATTTAGAGTCTTTCGTCCTATATTCAGAGGGTGGTTTGAATGATGAGGATGTTCAATTGGTACAAGTGGAGGAGATACCTGAGATTTCAAAACATTTCAGAGAGGTCCTCAAACAGGAAAAGAAAAAAGCAGCAAGTACTTCTGAGCCTCCTGCCTGCCAGCAGAAAAAAGACACTGAACAGCCAGAAATCAACCAAGGTGAAAAGAAGGAAGAAACCAAATTTCAGCATCTACAAGAAGAAGAAGAAGGCCTCTGGGGTATGGAATTTTATGGATTGGTTGGTAAGGATGGAACAAGTATTGGAATATGGATTCAGAGCCCTGTTTTCCAGCCTGAAAAAGTCCCTAGTAATGTTAGAGTATGTGCGTATAAGTTGGATTTTGACTGCTCCAACAATGAGGCAGAGTACGAAGCTCTGATTGCAGGTCTCAAAATCTTGAAGAATTTGAAGGCAAAAAGGATTTCTGTGTATGGTGACTCTGAGTTAATAATCAAGCAGGTGAAAGGGGAATACCAAGCTAAACATCCAAGACTAAGGGCATAAAGAAATGCAGTTTTAGACATTTTGAAGACATTCCCAAAGTACACCTTGACAGCAGTGCCCAGGATGCAGAATCTTATTGTTGATTCCCTTGCCACTACTGCAAGTAACTTGAAGATTCCGATGAAATCAAGCAACAAATTTGAGATCCATGTAAAACATAGGCCTGCTGTTCTTGACAATTTAAGGTATTGGCAAGTATTTTGGGATGACAATGAGATAAATGCATTTTTTCAAGGTGATGGAAAATTCAAGGACACTCCCATAGAAGGTGAGTATGTGGTTGATGATCAAGAATTGGAAACAAACCAAATGGACTATTGCAGCTGAAAGATAATGTAATTCCTAGAGGTCTCATACCTCTAGAGGAGCTGTGTGATCAAGATGATGTGGCAAAGAAGCCAAGCTTGGTGCTCATAGAGAAAGGAGTTGAATATGTGAATATTGGAACAGCTAATCAGCCCAAGTTTGTCAAATTGTCAAAAAAATTGTCCCCTGAAGTGAAGGAGAAATATGTGAAGTTTCTTTCCGAATTTTCTAATGTATTTGCAAGGGATTATTCATACTTGAAAGTGTACGATAAGAACATAATGCAGCGTACTATTCCTATCAAGCCAGATCAAAAGCCATTCAGACAGAAGCTGAGAAGAATCAATCCAAAGTTGTTGCCATCAATTGAAAAGGAGGTAACCAGGTTTTACAAAGCAGGAATCATAGTTCCTATTATATTTTCTGATTGGATTTCGAATTTGGTCCCGGTGCGTAAGAAGACTGGAGAGATAAGGTTCTGTATAGATTTTCGGAACTTGAATAATGCCTCCTTAAAGGATAATTATCCACTTCCAAAGATGGACCATATTCTACAGAGAGTAGTTGGAGCATCCAGGATGTCACTACTTGATGGCTACTCAGGCTACAACCAAATCTTGGTGCATGAGAAGGACCAAGATAAAACTTCCTTCACAACACCCTGGGGAACCTTCCAGTATGCCAAAATGCCTTTTGGACTGAAGAATGTAGGAGCTACTTTCCAGCGTGCAATGGACATCGCTTTTGCAAATGAAAAGGATGTTTTTTTGGTCGTTTATTTGGATGATTTGATAGTGTTTTCAGGATCAGATGATGAGAATTTTCACCATTTGAGGGTTGTTTTTCAGCGATGTATAAAATTTGGAATTTCTCTCAATCCCAAGAAGTGTCTCTTCGCCATGGATGAAAGAAATCTGCTGGGGCACATCATCTCCAAAGATGGTATTCGCATCAACCCAGCTAGAGTGGAGGCAATTCAGTGCATAGACCTGCCACAAAACAAAAAGGAGATCCAAGAATTCAACGGTAAGATGAACTTCTTACGTCGATTTATACCCAATCTGGTAGAACATTTGAGGGAAATTACTAATATGTTGAAGAAAGACTGCACTGTTAAGTGGAGTGAGGAGGCTATCAAATCATTCAATCTGGTAAATTTTACTTTGTCCAACGCCCCAATTTTGATCAGTCCTGACCACACTCATGACTTCATCATATTTTCGTTCACATTGGAGCATACTTTAGCTTCTTTTTTAATGCAAAAGAGAGACGAGGTCGAAAATCCAACTGCCTTTTTTAGTAGAACTATTAGAGATGCTGCTTTGAGGTATAACATTATTGAAAAATAGGCATTGGCTCTTATCAAGGCATTGAAGAATTTCAGGGTCTATATTCTGCATTCACACACTATAGCTTACGTCCCTAACGCAACAGTGAAGGATGTGTTGACGCAAACTGATCCAGAAGGTCGAAGAGGTAAATGGATAGTGGCTATGTTAGAATATGATCTGGAGATCAAGCCCATGATATTAATCAAAGGCCAAGGCTTGGCGAAAATGATGACCCAATCAAACCTGCATGATTTAGATATAAACCTCATAACAGCAGTGGTAGAAGATGAAAATGAAGGTTTGCTGGTTCCAATTGCAGACATCTTTCTACAATCCCCATGGTATTCAGATATCGTCTATGTCCTTCATCATTTTTCACCTCCTACGAGTATGTATAAGGGTAAAGGTAGATCTCTGAAGCTAAAATCTGCAAAATACTGCATTTTAGATAGCGCTCTGTATTGGAAAGATCTGGGAGGTGTTTTTCTCAATTGTTTGGTTGAAGAAGAAGCGTAGAAGGTAATGCACGAGTTTCATAAAGGCGACTGTGGCGGTCACTTGTTCTGGAAAACTACAGCTAACAAGATATTGAGAGCAGGATATTATTGGCCCACACTATTATCTGATTTATATAAGACCGTGATGAAATTTCATGAGTGCCAAATCTTCCAAGGGAAGAAGAAATTTCTTCCACTCCCTTTGAAATTAGTTTCAGTAAACGAACCCTTTCAGCAGTGGGGGCTCGATTTCATTGGAGAAATTCATCCCGCATCCTCAGAACAGCATCGATGGATATTGATGGGGACAGGTTATTTTACGAAATGGATCGAGGCCGTCCCAGCCATGCAAGAAACAGACACGGTAATCATTCAATTCCTGGAATTGAATATTTTATCTCGTTTTGGCTACCCGTGCAAAATCGTAACAAACAATGCAGCGGCGTTTAGATCCAAGAAAATGATCAATTTTTGTGACAAATACAACATCGCGTTGGGCCATTCAACAACGTATTATCCACAAGGAAACGGCCTGTCCAAGTCCTCCAACAAATCACTGGTGAATATAATTAAGAAAATGCTGGAGGCAAACAAAAGAAACTGGCATTAAAATCTCATCAACGCACTATGGGAAGACAGAGTTAGCAGTAAAAGATCAATAGGTATGTCACCATTTGAGATGGTTTATGGTACTGATGTTTTCTTTCCTACATCCCTTACAGTACCAGTTATAAGATTATTGCAAGAAGTTGGCAGCGAGGACAATGACGATCAGAGAAGAATCAATCAAATGATCCACCTTCAGCAAACAAGAGAGTAGGTGTCACAAAATGCTATTCAGTTGCAGGAGAAAATAAAGAAAATCTATGACAGGAAAACAAAAGCAGAAAAGTTTCAGCTGGATGATATAGTGTTGAAATGGGATGCCAGAAATGAAGACAAAGGGAAGCATGGTAAGTTTGATAATCTGTGGAAAGAACCATATAGGATTTTAGCTTACAGAGGAAAAAATGCCTTCTTTCTTTTAGAAATGGATGGCCAAGATTTCCCTGGAGGAGTGGTAAATTGTAGGCTTTTAAAGCACTACCATTGCTGAAAACAAAGGATCAGAATCTATGTCATCATCATTGTATATATCATGTTATGTTTATCAAAGTTCAAAGTACACATTCATTGAAGTTTGGGGCCCGAGGTGAAGGCTATAAAACTTGAATGTTATGTGTATAGTTTGGTTTAATGTCAGTCTTTCAGTCTTGAGCTAGTGTCAGTTTGCATTGTGTCAGTTTTTCAGTACTTTTGACTCCATTCCCAATGGATAAAGCTACTTGTTCTAAGGTGTTCTTGGCACCTCCAAGGAGATACCATCCCCATTGGAGCTGATGTTAGTGTCAGTCTAGTCATACTGCCATCAGTGATCAAAACTTCTCTTTAGCATTTTCATATTTGGTGTCTCATACTGAATAAAATTTCACCATTCCGCTAGGTCATGGATTCATTGATGGTAGTAATTTCTATCATTTTTCCCTCATGAGGTACTTACTGATTCTCCCCCTATGGTCTTCAGTCATTAGTCACTTTCATTCTCAAAATAATATCAGTAGGTCATAGGATGGGCCTCATTAGTATCTAAGGTCTCACCACGGTCAAATTAATGAGTCAAGTGTCAATAAAGATCAGCAAGGTCATGAGGAAGTAAATAAATACAAGCACAGCATACAAGAAAATCAGAGATATCATTTGTTCAGTTTGATGCAAGCTTCACCTCAAAACCACGTTTTGAGGTGAAATCATGATACATTGCCTTTCAGTCACAATTCAGAAGCTGTTATCTCCACAAAGTGATGTCCCTGCATTCAGAGACGTTTTCCATAGTGTGCTTGGCACCATATCATCTTCAAAGTAGATCCATCAGAAAGATCCCGGAAAGATATTTCCAGCAGTATACTACACTCTCAAAAATGACTTCTGGATTGAATTTTATGCTTAAATGAAGTAAAATCCCTCTATTCCCTAAGCCCCCCCCCTTATTTCCCATTTTCCCTTTTAACTTTATGATCATTTCCCTTTGAAAACCTCTTTTTTTCCCCTTTTCGATCATAAAAATTGCATTACAAAACTTGAAATACATATGCGATTTAATTAAAACCACTTTCCCTTTTCCACACCCATAGACCTTGTAAGCAAAGTTATATCATATATAAACCCCCGCCATATATATCACTTCCCCACCACGCATATAATATAAACCTTATGATATAAATTTTAAAGTATTTGTTATAAATCGCAATCGCAAAAGTTGTTCAATCGCAAAATCACAAGGTCCATTTGCATGCCCCGATGAGCCAATCGCAAAGGTCTCTGATCCGATCAATCGTAAGTATCTTCTCCAATCCTCCGATTGCATTCCCCCCGATTGTGACTTTCGATTAACAAACCCCTATTGGTCTAGCACCGTCGATCTTCCCCGCCAATTGGATGACCCATGTCTAATCTCTCAATTGCAAGTCCCCCTCCGATTGTATATCCCGCCGATTGCAACCTCCGATGCATATCTGAATGTTGATTGTTCTCCCTGATCCAATGGTTTACAACGAATCGGGCCATCGCAATCGGCTCTCCCATAATGCCCTTTTCGATTGATCAATCGCAATATTCTCCAATTGCAGCACCCTCTGATTGAAACTCCGGACTGACATCGCAACCATCGATCTTCGCCGCCGATCGGACGACCCACAGCGAATTGGGCCATCGCAAATTGGCATTCCCCGCATAGGTTAACTCTGCTTCCCTCCGATTTGCGATTGTGATTATATCCACAGGCCCACCAAACGATACTTACTCCCATTATAATATAAAGGCCCTTTCCCCTTTGTAAATCCCAAATCGCATTTTATTACGCATCGAAACTTTTGTATGATCTGTCCCAAATGCGTCCCACCTCCCGATCCCGATTGCAATTTTCATATGATTCCCACCTCCATTTCCCTTCCCTTCTCCCGTTTGAATATATTCTTCCCTTCACGAAAGCATAAATTCATTTTTTTCAGCATTCTATAGAAAGTCACATAATAATGGCAGATGGAAAGCGAACAGTCAGAAGGCCGAGGGCCTAAAATAAAATAAAGATATCTACAACACCAAGAAAATAGAATCGGATTGCCTATTGTGTCTTCAATTACAATTCAAAAGATCTGCGTTACAATGTTTCACCTTCTCGCTGACCGAATGTAACACAACACTTCTTTTACGAAGAGACTGTTGGCTTTTGGCCTTCTATCTTCAGTTGTGATTTCTTCTCTTCCATCGATTTGTATTCCTGCAAAATCCGTCTATTTATTGTAAATTATAATTATTTGAAAAAAGGCTGGAGATTCTGAGGTCTGAAAACTCAGAAGTAGGGGAATAGTGCGACAGTGAGCTTTAGGCTCCTTTTGTACAGTTTGACAAGGAATTAATAAAGTTATGCAACTCTGATTTGTGGGATTCATGTGGTATGAGTTTTAGCATATGTCTCTCTTTTGTGTTCATATGTACATTTTTATGTTTCATCATTCATTTATAAACATTTCCAGTTGAATGTTTCCAAGTTAGAAAGGTAGAATCCATCTTATATGCTCTTCCTTGGGGACTCATTCATACTCAATGTGTTTTCTTCTGTTTGAAAAGGATCCATGTATTATGCCCTTTTTATCTTATCAACAGTCTTTCCACCTCACCTTATTTCAATTTGATTGCTAAACCTCCTGCCTACCTTGCCCCACTAAATATCCTGTATCCTTGATTTAATTCCTCAGCTCAGGCTGTCCCTTTGTCCCATACATCCCTACAAATTTCAGTCATTTATTAAAGCCCCTTTTCACATTCATATATCTAGCCTAAAATCTGTTCATTATTGTGTTATTGAATATCTATTCTATGGAGAGAGCCCTCTCTTGTCCTTATAGGGATAGCTACAAGGCTAAGCGTGGTTTAGTTGTTACCCTGATTTGCATTTTTCAGCCTGACGTTCAGATTGGGTGCTAACAAGGGTAATGTTAACCTTAAACAAACCTTAACCTTAAACCTGACTTTAACTATAACCTTAACCTTAACCTGACTAAACCTGTAACCTTAACCTTACCCTTACCATAATATTAACCTTAATGTTAAGATTAACGTTAATGTTAAGTTGAAGGTTCAGGGTAAGGTTAACGTTAAGGTTAGGTTAAGATTAAATTCAATTTGAAGGTTAAGGTTAGGGGAAGGTTAAGGTTAGAGGAAGGTTAAGGGTAAAGTCAAGGTTAAGGGTAAAGTCAAGGTTAAGGTTATGTTAAGGTTAAGGTTAAGAGTTATTTCAAGGTTAGGGTTAAGTTAATGTTAAGGTTAAGGTTAGGTTAAGGTTAAAGGTAAAGGTTAAGTTTAAGGTTAAGGTTAAGGTTAGGTTAAGGTTAAGGTATGGTTAAGTTAATGGTAAAGATAAGGTTAAGGTTAAGGTTAAGGTTAAGGGTAAGATACGGTTAAGGGTTAAGGTTAACCTTAACCTGACCTTAACCTTAACTTTACCCTTAACCTAACCTTAACCTTAACCTAACTTTCATCTTAACCTTGACTTTAACCTTAACCTTCCCCTAACCTTAGCCCTAACCTTAACCTTAACCTTAATCTTCCCACAACCATAAACTTAACCTTGACTTTTCCCTTAACCTAATCTTAAGGGTTTGGTCAAGGTTATGGCTAAGGTTAAGGTTACGAGTTTAGTCAGGTTAGGGTGATAGTTAAGGTCAAGGTTAACGTTAGCCTTACCCTTAACTTAACCTTACACTTAACCTTAACCTTAACCTTGACCTTAACCTTACCCTTAAACTTATCTTAACCTTAACCTAACCTTAACCTTAACTTTACCCTTAACCTTACCTTAACCATAACCTTGACCTAACCTTAGCCTTAACCTTACCTTTTACCTTATCTTAATGTTACCTTAGCCATAACCTTAACCTTGACCTTAGCTATAACCTAACCCTAACCTTGACCAAACCCTTAACCTTAACCTTGACCTTAACTTTACCCTGAACCTTAACCTTAACTATAGCCTAACCCTAACATTAACCCTAACCTTAAACTTAAGCTTAACCTTAATCTTAACATTAAGTTTAACCTTAACCTTCCCCTAACCTTAACCCTAACCTAAACCTGAACCTGAACCTAAACATAACTTGCACCATAACCTTAACCTTAAATTTACCCTTAACCTAACATTAATGTTACCCTAACCATACTAATCATGTAACCTTAAACTTAACCTTAAATTTACCCTTAACCTAAACTTACCCTTAACCTTAACCTGACTAAACCCACAACCTTAACCTTAACCTTACCTTGAACTTAACTATAAGCTAACCATAACCTTGACCAAACCCTTAACCTTAACCTTAACCTTAACCTTTACCCTAACCTTACCCTAACCTTAACCTTAACTTCACCTTAACGTTGACTTTACCCTTAACCTAACCTTAACCTTAACCTTATCTTAACCTTAACCTTAACCTAACCTTAACCTTAACTTTACCCTTAAACTTAACCTTAACCTTAGCCTAACGATAACCTTAAACTAACCCTAACCTTAACTTTACCCTTAACCTAACCTTAACCTTAACCTAACCCTAACCTTAACTTTACCCTTAACCGAACCTTAACCATAACCTTAAACTTAACCTTATCTTAACCTTAACCTAACCTTAACCTTATCTTTAACCTTAGCCTAACCCTAACCTTGACTAAACACGTAAACTTAACCTCAACCTTTAACATTACCCTAACCTTAACCATAACCTTAACCTTCACCTGAACTTTACCCTTAACCTAACCTAACTATAGCCTAACCTTAAACTTAACTTCACCCTTGACATAACCTTAACCTTAACTTTAACCTTAACTTAAACTTGACCTTGACCAAACCCTTAACATTAACCTTAACGTTGACCTTAAATTTAACCTTAACCTTAACCTTAAACTTAACCTTCACCTTAACTATAACCTAACCCTAACCTTAGGTTAAGTTCAAGGTTAGGTTAAGGGTAAAGTTAAGGTTAAGGTTAAGGTTAATGTTACATTGAAGGTTAAGGTTAAGGTTAAGGTTAGGTTATAGTGAAGGTGATGGGAAGGTTAAGGTTTGGTCAAGGTTAGAGTTAGGTTATAATTAATGTCGAGGTTAAGGTTAAGGTTACGGGTTTACTCAGGTTAAGGTTAAGCTTAAGCTTAAGGTTAGGTTAAGGGTAAAGTCAAGGTTAAGGTTATGGTTATGGGAAGGTTAAGGGTAAGGTTAAGGGGTTAAGGTTAGGTTGAGGTAAAGTCAAGGTTAAGGTTAAGGTTAAGTTAAAGTTAAGGTTAAGGTTATGGTTATGGTTATGGGAAGGTTAAGGTTAAGGTTTAGGTTATAGTTATGTTCAAGGAGAAGGTTAAGTTTATGTTTAAGGTTAATGTTAACGTTAGGTAAAGGTTAATTTTAAGGGTAGGTTATAGTGAAGGTTAAGGTTAAGACCCATAACCTTAAACCCTGACCTTAACCTAACATTAAACTTAATCTTATCTTAACCTTAACCTTAACCTAACTATAACCTTACCTTAAACTCACTTAACCACAACCTTAACCTTAACCTTAATGTTAAACTTAACCTTAACGTTAGGTTAAAGTTAATGGTAAGGTTAGGGTAAAAGTTCAAGTTAAGGGTTTGGTCAAGGTTAGGGTTAGGTTATATTTAAGGTCAGGTTAAGGCTAAGGTTAATATTAGGTTATGGATAAGGTTAGGTTAAGGTTAAGGGTAAATATAAGGTTATGGTTAAGGTTAAGGTTAGGGTTAGGTTATAGTTAAGGTTAAGGTTACGCTAAGGGTAAATTTAAGGTTAAGGTTAAGGTTTGGTAAGGTTAAGGTTAAGGTTCAGGTGAAGGTTAAGGTGAAGGATAAGGGTAAGGTTAAGGTTAAGTTTAAGGTTAAGGTTAAAGTTAGTTTAAGGTTAATTCTAATTTTAAGGGTTTGGGAAGGTTAAGGTTATACGTTAGGTTATAGTTAATGTTAAGGGTAATGTTAGGGTTAAGGTTAGGGTAAGGTTAAGATTAGGTTAAGGGTAAGGTTATGGTTAACCGAACCTTATATTAACCTTAACCTTAACCTTAACCTAACCTTAACCTGGCTAAACCCATAACTTGAACCTTAACCTAACTTTAACCTTGACTTTACCCTTAACCTAACCTTAACCTTAACCTTATCCTTAACGTAACCTTAACCTTAACCTTAAATTTACCTTTTACCTTACCCTTAACCTAAACCTTTACCCTAACCTTACCCTAACCTTAACCTTAACCTTGACCTTGACCTTGACCTTGACCTTGACCTTGACCTTAACCATAACCATAACCTTAACCTTAACCGTAACCTTAAAGATAAGGTTAATGTTAAGGGTTCGGTCAAGGTTAGGGTTAGGTTATAGTTAAGGTTAAGGTTAGGTTAAGGTTAAGGTTATAGGATTAGTCACATTAAGGTTGTGGTTAAGGTTAGGTTAAGGTTAAGGTTAAGTTTAAGTTTAGGTTAAGGTTAATGTTATGGTTAAAGTTAATATTAGGTTAATATTAAGGTTAAGGTTAGGATAAGGTTAAGATTAGGTTAAGGTTAAGGTTAACGTTAAGGTGAAGGGTTTGGTCAAGGCTAGGGTTAGGTTAAGGTTAAGGTTATGGTTAGGTTAAGGTTATGTTAGGTTAAGTTTAAGGTAAGTGTTATGGGTTTAGTCAGGTTAAGCTTAAGCTTAACGTGAAGGTTAAGGGTAAGGTTAAGTTTAAGGTTAAGGTCAAGGTCAAGGTTAAGGTTAAGGTTAGGGTTAGGTTAAGGGTAAGGTTATAGTTAAGGTTAAGGTTAAGTTAAGTTAAGTTAAGATTAAGGTTAATGTTAAGGTTAAGGTTAAGGTTAGTTGAAGGTTAAGGTTAGGTTAAGGGTGATGTTAAGGTTATGGTTAGGGTTAAGGTTAAGGTAAGGTTAGGGTTAGGTTAAGGTTAAGGTTAAGTAAAGGTTAAGGTTAAGGTTAAGTTTAGGTTAAGGTTAAGGTTAGGTAAGGGTAAGGTTAAGGTTAAGGTTAAGGTTATGGTTATGGTTAAGGTTATGTTAACGGTAAATATAAGGTTAAGGTTAGGTTAAGGTTAAGGTTAAGGTTACGGGTTTAGTCAGGTTAAGGTTAAGGTTACGGTTAAGGGTAAGGTCAAGGTTAAGCTTAATTTTATGGTTATGGGAAGGTTAAGGTTAAGGTTATGGTTAAGGTTAAGGCTAAGGGTTTTTTTAATGTTAGGGTTAGGTTATATTTAAGGTCAAGGTTAAGTTTAAGGTTAAGGGTAAGGTTAAGGTTAAATTTAAGTTTAAGGTCAAGATTAAGGTTAAGATTAGGTTAAGGGTAAGGTTAAGGTTAAAGTTAAGCTTAAGGTTAAGATTAAAGTTAATATTAGGTTAAGGGTAACGTTAAGGTTAGGTTAAGTTAAGTTTAAGGTTAAGGTCAATGGTTTGGTAAGGTTAAGGTCAAGGTTAAGTTAAGGTTAAGGTTAGGTTACGGTTATGTTTATGTTAAGGTTAGGTTAAGGTTAAGGTCAAGGTTAAGGTTAAGGTTAAGGGTTTAGTTAAGGTTAAGGTTAGTTTAAGGTTAAGGGTAATGATAAGGGTTTGGTAAAGGTTAGGGTTAGGTTATAATTAAGGTCAAGGTTAAGGTTAGGTTATAGTGAAGGTTAAGGTTAATACCTGTAACCTTAACCTTAACCATAACGTAACCATAACCTTGACCAAACCCTTAATCTTAACCTGACTAAACCCATAACCTTAACCTAAATTAACCTTAACCTTGACCTTGACCTTAACCTTAACCTTATCCTTAATCTTCACCTTAACCTAACCTTAACCTTGACCTTAACTATAATTTAACCCTAACCTTAACCTTTACCTAACCTTAACCTTAACCTTAATCTTAACCTTTACCTTAACATTAACCTTAACATTAACATTTACCTTGAACTTAACCTTAATTATATCTTACCCTTAACCTTAACTTATCCTTAACCTTAACCTTAACCTTGACCTAACTATAACCTTAACCTTAACCTTAACTATAACCTAACCCTACCCTTAACCTTCACTATAACCTAACCTTAACCTTAACCTTACCCTAACCCTAACCTTAACCCTAACCTTACCTGACTAAACCATAACCTTAACCTTACCTTAACCTAACTTTAACCTTAACCTTAACGTTAACCATAACCCGAACCTTGACCAGACCATTAACCTTTACTTTAACCTGATTAAACCCATAACCTTAACCTTAACTGGACTGAATCCATAACCTTAACCTAAATATAACCTTACCCTTAACCTAACTAAACTTAACCTTAACCTTTCCATTAACCTTAACCTTAACCTTACCCTTAACCCTCACCTTAACCTTCACCTTACTAAACCCGTAACCTTAATCTTACCATTAACCTTAACCTAAGCCTTTACCCTTAACCTTAACCTTATCCTTAAACTTACCCCCTTACCTTTAACCTTATCCTAACCTTAACCTTAACTAAAACCTAACCCTAACCTTAACCAAACCCTTAACCTTAACCTTAACTTTAACCTAATGTTAACCTTGACTTTACCCTTAACCTAACCTTAACCTTAACCTAACCTTAACCTTAACTTTACCTTAACCTTGACTTACTCTTAACTTAACCTTAACCTTAACCTTAACCTTAACCTAACTATAACCTTACCTTAACCTAACTTAACTTTAACCTTCACCTTGACCTTAACCTTAAATTTAACTTTACGCTAACCTTAAGGGTTTAGTCAGGTTAAGGTTATGGTCAAGGTTAAGGTTAGGTTATAGTGAAGGTTAAGGTTAAGAGGGTAACGTTAGTGTAAAATTTCCTGTGAAGGTTAAGGTTAGGGTTAAGGTTAGGGTTAGGCTAAGGTTAAGATAAATGTAAGGTTAAGGTTAAGGCTAGGTTAAGGTTAATGTTAACGTTAAGGTGAAGGTTAGGATTAGGTTAAGGTTAAGATAAGGATAAGGTTAAGGTTAAGGTTAGGTTAAAGGCTAAGGTTAAAGTTAAGGTTAAGGTTAATTTAAGGTTAATATTAGGTTAAGGTTAAGTTAAGAGTAAATTCAACACATAACCTTAACCTTAACCTTCACTATAACCTAACCCTAACCCTGAAAAAACCATTAACCTTAACTATAACCTAACCTTAACCTTATCCAAACCCTTAACCTTAACCTTGAATTTACCCTTAACTTAACCTTAACCTTAACCATACCTTAATCTAACTCAACCTTAACATTGACCTTGACCTTAACCTTAACCTTAACTTTACCCTAACCTTACGGGTTTAGTCAGGTTAACGTTAAGGTTAAGGGTTTGGTCAAGGTTAGGGTTAGGTTGAGGTTAAGGTTAAGGTTAGGTCAAGGGTAAAGTTAAGGTCAAGGTTAGGGTTAAGGTTAGGGGAAGGTTAAGGTTAAAGTGAAGGTTAAGCTGAAGGTTAAGGGTAAGGTTAAGGTTAAGGTCAAGGTCAAGGATAAGGTTAAGTTATGTTAAGGTAAGTTTAAGGTTACGGTTAGGTTAAGGTTAAGGTCAGGTTAAGGTTAAGGTTAAGGTTAAGATTAGGTTAAGGGTAAAATTAAGGTTAAGGTTAGGTTAGGGTCAGGGTTAAGGTTAGGTTAACGGTAAAGTCAAGGTTGAGGTTAGGTTAAGGGTAAGGGCTTGGTCAAGGTTAATTTTAGGTTATAGTGAAGGTCAGGTTAAGGTTAAGGTTAAGGGTTTGGTTAAGGTTAGGATTAGCTTATAGTTAATGTTAATGTTAAGGTTAAGGGTAAAGATAATGCTTTGGTTAAGGTTAAGGTTAGTGTTAGGTTATAGTTAAGGTTAAGATTAGGTTAAGGGTAAAGTTAAGGTTAAGGTTAGGGTTAAGGTTAGGGTAATGTTTTAGTTAAGGTTAAGGTTAAGGTTTAGGTTAGGTTAAGGTTAAGATAAGGTTAAGGATTAGGTTAAAGCTAAGGTTAAAGTTAGGTTAGATTAAGGTTAAGGTTAAGGGTTTGGTCAATGTTAGGGTTAGGTTATAATTAAGGTTAGGTTAAGGTTAGGTTAAGAGTAAATTCAAGGTTAAGGTGAAGGTTAAGGGTAAGGTGAAGGTTAAGGTTACGGGTTTAGTCAGGTTAAGGTTAACGTTAAGGGTTTGGTTAAGGTTAGGGTTAGGTTAAGGTTAAGGTTAAGGTTAGGTTAAGGGTAAAGTCTAGTTTAAGGTTATTGTTAAGGTTAAGGGTAAGATAACGTTAAGGTTAATGTTAGAGGGGTAAGGTTAAGGTTAAGGTTAAGGTTAAGGTGACTGTTAGGTGAAGGTGAAGGCTACAGTTAGGTCAAGGTTGAGGTTAAGGTTAATTTAAGGTTAAAGGTAATATAAGGTCAAGGTTAAGATTACATTTAAGATTAGGTTAAGTATAAAGTCAAACCCTAACTTTAACCTTATGTTTAACCTTAACCTTTTCCTAACCTTAACCCTAACCTAAACCTTAACCTTAACGTTAGCCTAAACTTAACCATAACCTTAACCTTAACTTTACCCTTAAACTAACCTTAAACTTACCCTAACCATAACCTTAACTTTAGTCTTAACCTAATCTTAACCTTAACCTAACCTTAACCTTGACTTTACCCTTAACTTAACCTTAACCTTAACTTAACCTTTACCTAATCTTAACCATAACCTTAACCTTAAACTTAACCTTAACTTAACCATAACCTAACCTTAACCTTGACCTTAACTATACCCTAACCCTAACCTTGACTAAACCCTTGACCTTAACCTTAACCTGACTAAACCCGTAACCTTAAGTTTAAGGTTAAGGGTTTGGTTAGGTTACGAGTTAAGGTTAAGGTTAAGGTTAAGGGTTTGGTCAAGGTTAAGGATAGATTAAGGTTAAGGCTAAGGTTAATGTTAAGGTTAAGGTTATGGTTATGGTTATGGTTAAGGTTAAGTTAAGGTTAAGTTCAAGGTTAAGGTTAAGGTTAAGGTTAGGTTAAGGGTGAATGTTAAAGTCAAGTTTAAGGTTAAAGTTATGGTTAATTTTAGGTTAAGGTTAAGGTTAAGGTTAGGTTATAATAAAGGTTAAGGTTAAGACCTGTAACCTTATCCTTGACCTTGCCCTTAATCTTAACCTTAACCTTAAATTTAATAACCCCATAACCTTAACCTTAACCTCAACTGTAACTTTAACCTTAACTATAGCCTGATCCTAGCCTTCACAAAACCCTAATCTTAACCATAACCCTAACCCTAACCTTAATCCTAAACCTAACCCTAACCCTAACCTTATGCATAACCCTAACCCTACCCTTAACCTTGACCTTAACCTTAACTTAACCTAACCTTAAACTTGACCTTAACTATAACCGAACACTAACCTTGAACAAACCCTTAACCTTAACCTTATCCTCCTTAAAATTAACCTAAATATAACCTTACCCTTAACCTTAACCTTGACCTTAACTATAACCTAACCCTAACCTTGAAAAAATCCTAAACCTTAACCTTAACCTAACTAAACCTGTAACCTTAACCTTAACCTTGACCTTGACCCCTTAACCTTAATCTTAACCTAATCTTAACCTTAACTAAAACCTAATCCGAACCTTAACCAAACCCATAACCTTAACCTTAACCTTAACCTTAACCTCAACCTTAACCATAACCCTAACCTTAACTTAACCTTAACCTAACCTTAACCTTAACCTTAATCTAACTTTAACCTTAACTTAACCTTAACCTTAACCTTAACCTAACTATAACCTTACCCTTAACCTTAACCTTGATATTAACTATAACCTATCCCTAACCTTTACCTTAACCTTAACCTTAACCTTAACCTTAACCTAACATTGACCTTAACTTTACCTTAACCTTGAATTTACCCTTAAACTAACCTTAACCTTAACGTAACCCTTAACCTTTACCAAACATTTAACATTAACTTTACCCTTAACCTTAACCTAACCTTAACCTTGACTTCGCCCTTAACATAATCTTCACCTTGACCTTAACCTGAGGTTAAGATTATGGTTAAGGTTAAGGGTAAGGTTAAGGATATGGTTAGGGTTAAGGTTAAGGTAAGGTTAGGATTAGGTTAAGGTTAAGGTTAGGTTAGGTTAAGGTTAGGTTAAGGTTAATGTTAATGTTAAGGTAAGGTTAATGTTAATGTTAAGGTTATGGTTAGGGTTAAGGTTAAGGTTAGGTTAAGGTGAAGGTTAGGTTAATGTTAAGGTTAAATTTAAGGTTAGGTTATGGGTAAGGTTAGGGTTATAGTTAAGGTAAGGTCAAGGCTAAGGTAAGGTCAAGGTTAAGGTTAAGGTTAGGTTAAGGTTAAGGTGAAGGTTACAGGTTTAGTCAGGTTAAGGTTAAGGTCAAGGTTAAGGTTAGGTTATAGTGAAGGTTAAGGTTAATGGTAACGTTAGGGTAAAAGTTCATGTTAAGGTTAAGGTTAAGGTTAAGGGTTTCGTCAAGTTTAGGGTTAGGTTGAGGTTAAGGGTAAGGTTAGGTTAAGGCTAAATTTAAGGTTAAGGTTAGGGGTAAGGATAGGGTAAGGCTAAGGTTAAGGTCAAGGTCAAGGTTAAGGTTAAGTTAGGTTAAGGTAAGGTTACGGTTATGGTTAGGTTATGGTTAAGGTTAAGGTTAGGTTAAGGTTAAGAATAGGTTAAGGGTAAAGTTAAGGTTAAGGTTAGGTTAAGGTCAGGGTTAAGGTTAGGTTAAGGGTAAAGTCAAGGTTAAGGTTAGGTTAAGGATAAGGGTTTGGTCAAGGTTAAGGTTAGGTTATAATTAAGGTCAGGTTAAGTTGAAGGTTAAGGGTTTGGTCAAGGTTAGGATTAGGTTACAGTTAAGGTTAAGGTTAAGGTTAAGGGTAAAGATAATGTCATGTTTAAGGTTAAGGATAGGGTTAGGTTATAGTTAAGTTTAACATTAGGTTAAGGGTAAAGTTAAGGTTAAGTTTAGGGTCAAGGTTAGGCAAAGGTTTTAGTTAAGGTTAAGGTTAGGTTAAGGCTAAAATAAGGTTAAAGATCAGGTTAAGGTTAAGATTAAGGTTAGGTTAAGGGTAATGTTCAGGTTAGGCTAGGTTAAGGTTAAGGTTAGGTTAAGGTTAAGTTTAAGGGTTTTGTCAAGGTTAGGGTTAGGTTATAATTAAGGTTAGGCTAAGAATAGGATAAGGGTAAATTCAAGGTTAAGGTGAAGGTTAAGGTTAAGGTTAAGGTTAAGGTTAAGGTTACAGGTTTAGTCAAGTTAAGGTTAAGGTTAAGGGTTTGGTCAAGGTTAGGGTTAGGTTAAGGTTAAGGTTAAGGTTAAGGTTAGGTTAAGGGTAAAGTCAAGTTTAAGGTTATGGTTAAGGTTAAGGGGAAGATAAATTTAATGTTAATGTTAAGGTTAAGGTTAAGGGGGTAAGGTAAAGTTAAGGTTACGGTTAGGTGAAGGTGAAAGATATGGTTAGGTCAAGGTTAAGGTTAAGGTTAAGGTGAAGTTAAAGTTAAGGGTAATACAACGTTAAGCTTAGGATTAAGCTTAATATTAGGTTTAGGGTAAAGTAAAACTTTAATCTTAACCTTATGTTTAGCCTTAACCTTCCCCTAACCTTTACCCTAACCCGAACCTTAACATTAACCTTAACCTAACCTTAACCATAACCTTAACCTTAATTTTACCCTTAAACTAACCTTAACCTTACCCTAACCATAACCTTAACTTTACCCTTAACTGTTGTGTAACCATCTCCAAAAATAGAAGAAAAGAGATGTAAACGCCTTAGAAATGAGCCACTTCGAGGGGGCAACCTCCAATACATTACATAAATGAACAATTCTTGGATGATACAATTCACAAAACCTCCTTTCTATATATAGGAGTCCATGGGGCCATAATGTAATCCTAGTGGGCTACAATGTAATCCTAGCCGACCTAACAATAATAATTTAAGGGCACAATAATAACAAAATGGGGGTTACAAGGGTACAATAATAACAATAAGGGGTTTACACTAACAATAATAAAAGGCTATACTAGTGATATAGGGACCTAACATGCCCCTCTCCTTCAAAAAAGTGTTGTCCTCAACACTCGAGTAGCTTCGGGTGCTTCTGTATAAAATTCTCATCCTCCCATGTAGAATCTTCAGTGGGTAAGTTCTTCCACTTGATGAGATACTCTGAAATTGATCGATTCCGTAGTTGTCGAGTTATTTTTGCCATGACTGCTTCAGGTTACAATATGATTTTCAATAAGCCACTTCGAGGGGGCAACCTCCAATACATTACATGAATGATCAATTCTTGGATGATACAATTCACAAAACCTCCTTTCTATATATAGGAGTCCATGGGGCCATAATATAATCCTAGTGGGCCACAATGTAATCCTAGCCGACCTAACAATAATAATTTAAGGGCACAATAATAACAAAATAGGGGTTACAAGGGTACACTAATAACAATAAGGGGTTTACACTAACAATAATAAGGGGCTATACTAGTGATATAGGGACCTAACATGCCCCTCTCCTTCAAAAAAAAAGTGTTGTCCTCAACACTTGAGTAGCTCCGGGTGCTTCTGTATAAAATTCTCATCCTCCCATGTAGAATCTTCAGTGGGTAAGTTCTTCCACTTGATGAGATACTCTGAAATTGATCGATTCCGTATTTGTCGAGTTCTTTTTTCCATGACTGCTTCAGGTTCCAATATGATTTTCCCTTCCCCATCAAGTTCTGGCAATACTGTTTGAACTGGAAGATTTTCACCTATAACCTTCTTTAAGCATGAAACATGGAAAACTGGATGTACTCGCGAAGAAGCAGGAAGCTCCAATTTGTATGCCATAGTACCAATCTTTTGTAACACCTTGTAAGGACCATAGTACTTTGGCGATAATTTATTATCCTTCTTAGCTTGCTTGAGGGACATTTGTTTATATGGTTGTAGCCGTAAAAATACCCGATCTCCTACATCAAAACTTCTCTCGCTGCGATGTTGATCTGCCTGTTGTTTCATTCGATTTTGTGCCAAATTCAGGTTATCCTTTAAGAGTTGGAGAACTTCTTGCTGATGCTCGATGTGATCTTCCACTGCTGGAACCTTCGAATTTTCCCTTAAAGATGATGTGATGGATGGTGGATGATATCCATAAAGTGCCATAAATGGGGTCATTTTTGCTGCAGTATGGAAGGAAGTGTTATACTACCATTCAGCGAGAGGTAACCACTTGACCCATTGTGTTTGTTTATCAGATACAAAACAACGAAGATATCCTTCCAAACATTTATTTACTATCTCGGTTTGACCATCGGATTGAGGATGATAAGATGAGCTATGAGCTAATTGAGTACCCAAACAAGAAAATAACTCCGTCCAAAAATTTCCAGTAAAAATGGGATCTCTGTGGCTCACAATAACCCTTGGGCTTCCATGTAGCTTTTGAATTCTGTCCATAAATGTAGTAGCAACTGTACTTGCTTTAAATGGATGAGATAATGCACAAAAGTGTGCATACTTGGTAAGTCTATCAACTACCACCATGATGACATTCTTTCCTTCGGACTTAGGTAAACATGTGATAAAATCCATTGAAATCTCCTCCCAACGTTGACTTGGAATGGATAAAGGTTGTAGAAGTCCTGGGGTCTTAATTGTTTCCACTTTATTCTGCTGGCAAACCAAACATTCCGCCACAAACTTTCGAATATCGGATTTAAGGCCATTCCCAAAAAAATTCTTTCTTCACCCCTGTGGTAAGTTTTTAAAAAATCCCGAGTGTCCTCCTAAAAGGGAGAAGTGTGCAATTCCAGGAAGAATACTTTTTGTTTTAGTTGGGAATTCTTACAAAGATATAAGCGATCTTTGTACCATAAGGGAATCATTTTTTCCAACTAAATGTATATATATGTACTAGGGATCTTCTTGAAAATTTTGAATGAGTATCCATACATATTTTGTTTCCCTTCTTCAATTCATCTCTTGCTTGGTTATCCAATCGCGGGTTGGATAATAGAAATGGCACAAAGCAATGCTTCCACCTCTTCATTCTTTCTTGAGAGTGCATACGCAGCAACATTCCGACTTTCCTAACTTTTTTGTAGATTATTTCAAAGTCATAACCCAACATCTTTGTGACCCATTTTTGCTTGTTCTTCGACGATAGTATTTGTTCCAAAAAGTGTTTAAGACTATCATGATCGGTTTTTACCTTGAAGTGTCTTCCCATTAGGTAAGTTCACCTCATTTCTTTAGTGCATGTAGTATTGCTAACATTTCCTTCTCATAAATAGGTTCTTCGTAAATACTTTCCTTTGATTGGACGACTTTCAAAAGCAATGGGTCTTCCTTCTTTTCGCATTAAAAGCGCACCAATTCCCATTTCACCGAGGCATCACATTCCACAATAGAGTTTTTGTGAAGTCACGGTGTAGCTAAGACCGGTGCTAGGCACATTGCCTCTTTAAGACGTTCAAAGGCCTTAGTTGCTTTCGGGAGTCCATGAAAATGCATCTTTCTTCAATAATGTTGTTAGAGGTGTTGCTATTCTCCCATAATTCTTAACAAACTTGCGATAATACCCCTGTTAACCCGAGAAATCCTACTTAAGTCGCTTTATGGTTTTGGGAACTTTCCATTCCTTAATGGCTTTAATTTTGTTAGGGTCCACTTTAACACCTTCATGAGATACAATATGACGGATATTCCACCTCTTCGTGCTCCAAAGAAACATTTGGATTTTTTGTGTATATAATTGTTTCTCCTACAATAGTTTGAGCACCACCGTCAACATGTTCAACATGATCCGTTTCCAAGACCTCGCCGTAGATTAGTATATCATCCAAAAAATACTAGCACAAATTTTCTAAGGAAGGGGTTTGAAAATGGAATTCATCAACCCTTGAAATGTGAAGGTGCATTAGTAAGGCCAAAAGGCATGACCAAAAATTCATAATGACCCTCATGAGTTCGAAATGTTGTTTTTGGAATATCTTCGGTCTTCATTCTAATTTGATGATATCCCGAACGAGAGATCCAACTTGGCTAAAATAAATTGCTCCATGTAATTCATCCAATAATTCATCAATCAGCGGGGAATGGGAAATTTGTCTTTAATGGTGAGCTTATTGAGCTCCCTATAATCCGGACACATTCACCATGATCCATCCTTCTTGTGTACCAATACTACGGGAAACGAGAGAAAGAACTTTGACTTTGGGTTGAATTATACCCGCCTCACTAACATTTTACGCAATCATACGTTCAATTTCGCTCTTTTGGGAAGTAAGGATATCTATAAGGCTTTCGATGTTTGGAGGAACACTTCACGGGAATCAAATGAATAGCATGATCATGATCACGAATAGGTGGGAGTCCTTTTGGGAGTTTCAAACACCTTGGAATGCTTGTCCAAGACTTGTTGGAGATACGTTGATAATAGCATGATTTTGATGTTGGAACTTCTAGTGAGCATAATTGTGCAATTACGCCTCGTCGCTGTTCTTTCTTTAGAAGCTTTGTCATGACATTAGAGCTGTATTATCCTTCACCGCGCTTCTCGCAATACCCCGTAATTCGACTTCCTTTCCTTCTGAAAAACATTTCAAGAAAAGTTCTTGAAAATTAAAAGCTACCATCCCCAAAGATTGTAACCATTGTACTCCTAGTACAACATTAGCACCTCCCATAGGAATGTCAAGCATTGGACTAGTCAATACATATTCCCCCATGGTTAGCTTTATATTATGGCATTTTCCAGAGCAATTTATAGTTCCTCCATTTGCAACCATCACTTGACATTCGAGTGTGAGTATAGGGAAAACAATTTAATTCCCTTGGCTACCTTATAATGAATAAAATTATGGGTGCTACTGAATCAATCAACACTATTACCCCTTTTCTTCTTTATATGTCCTTCTATCTTGAGAGTTTGAGGAGTGGTAATTCCTGCCGATGCA
This sequence comes from Pinus albicaulis, assembly GCA_034641835.2. Lineage (NCBI taxonomy): Eukaryota > Viridiplantae > Streptophyta > Pinopsida > Pinales > Pinaceae > Pinus > Pinus albicaulis. The sequence continues at coordinate 699,544 of JAXQQM020072833.1, forward strand.
TTACACGATATGGTCGGATTCATTTCTTCTTCTTTCCAGGGGTGGTTCCCTGGTGTATATCCTCTTCTTGTTCATTTTCTTCTTCTTCTTCACAATCTATGTAAAATAATTTCTTCTCAGAGCACACTTATGACCTTTAGTGTATTTGCTATCACAAGCTGTAGCAAAGCCCTTTTTGCTCTTTTTTCTTCCAATTGTTATGGTGTCAACCTTGTAGGTTGTGTGGAAATCTAGGTGTATCAACACTTCCTTCTTTATAGAATTGAGTGGTAGGTTTCCTTGTCGCCATAATTTTACATTCAACTTTTCTTGCCAACCCGAATGCCTTCTCCAATGAATCGGAGTTCCAAAACGTGAACTTCATGTTGGATGTTATCCTTTGAAAGTGCCTAGGAAGAGATCAATCCCGTGTTCCTCTGTAAGATCAGACTTTACCCTTATATTCAATTTTTGGAAGTCCTCAATGTCGCCGCCCACTAAACCCTTTTGTTTGAGATTTATCAATTGGGTAAAGAAGGTGTTGCTCTTTGTATCCTCATAATGTGCTATCATTTTCCTCCGTAAAAATTCGACCAAGTGACAATTTTTTTACGGGAGCAAAAGCCATTGATACCATACAAATGTATTTTGTTCTAAATGTAAAGTTGCAATGCATACCTTTTGTGTGTTTTTGCACGTTATAGGAGAGATCAAAAATATTGCTCCATCCGTAGTATCCATGTTACGAGGATCCTTTCCATCAAAACTTCCTCATATCCATTTTTGGAATATGGTGGTTCTTCCGCAAACATTCGAGTTTTATGAAATCACAATTAACATTTATTTTGTTCTCATCGGAGGTTCTTCTCCTATATTTCCGCCATTAGGAATCATTTACGGTTTTAAGCTTCTCATCAAGCCTTCCATGTATGCTTTTTAGATCACTCTTCATGTTTTCCATGTTGTCTTTCATGTCATCCATCTTAGCTTCCACGCCTTTCTTCAAGCTCGTCCATCTTCACTTCCATGCCTTTCTTCAAAACTTCCATTTCATTTTTTGTTGCTCTTTGCGAGAGTGAAAACGGTTGCATTTGCTCTTGTAATTTTGATAGATCATGTTGCAATTCTTCATATTCATGAGTCATAGTAGAGCCTTCTGAAGGCTTTATGGGTGTTGAATTATTTTAGGGGCCATTTTAGAATCCAATATTGATATCTATTCTACAAGATTCCCTTGGAATCAATTCAACTTGATTCTTCAAACAAGACTTATGCAATTCGGAGAAAAAATACACACCTTTTACTAGCTTTTAGGAGATCGATATTGAAATTGAATTATCTATGTAATTGAAAATATTCGATATCTGAAATTCAGCCCTGTAGTAGCCCTCTGAAGCTTCTTTCAAATGCCATAGGTCTGACCTGATTTTTATTCTCCAAGACAAAGTTGTGTCCAATCTCCCACAATGACCTAATTCTGGACTGGTTCAGTAGAGCGAACTTGTACGACTTGCCACGTGTCATTGTTTTGTCCTTTGTCTCTGAAATTGATAGCGAAGAAACTAAAAGCCGTGTACTTGTAACCAATTTTGACGGAACTCCAATCCAATCTTCAGAGAGAGAGTTATTGAACTTTTCCCACGATCACCTCTTTGAGATGAAATTCAGGAGCCTGAAAAAGCACTACCTTCTACAGATCATATCTCCAAAAATATTGCGAACCAAGCTCTGAAATTTTTTGATGAATTTCCTCAGGATTTAAGCTTCGTACCATATGAATTTCCAATTCTGAACCTTCGTATAAAACAATTTATAGCACAAATCCCACGATGACCTGTTTAGGATCCTGAAACAATACCTGACTTCCACAGATCATATCTCTGAAATTATTGCGAACCAAACTCTGAAATTTTTATACACGCTTCCTCAAGATTGTTTCTTCGCACCCTAAAAATTTCAGCTTCTGAAACTTCATAGAAAAAAAGTTATAGCGAAAATGCCACGATGACCTGTTTGGAGCAGCGAAACCCTAGAATCCAAAGCTCTGATACCAAATGTTGTGTAACCAGCTCCAAAAATAGAAGAAAAGAGATGTAAACGCCTTAGAAATGAGCCAATTCGAGGGGGAAACCTCCAATAAATTACATAAATGAACAATTCTTGGATGATACAATTCACAAAACCTCCTTTCTATATATAGGAGTCCATGGGGCCATAATGTAATCCTAGTGGGCCACAATGTAATCCTAGCCGACCTAGCAATAATAATTTAAGGGCACAATAATAACAAAATGGGGGTTACAAGGGTACAATAATAACAATAAGGGGTTTACACTAACAATAATAAGTGGCTATACTAGTGATATAGGGACCTAACATTAACCTAATCTTAACCTTAACCTAACCTTAACCTTGACTTTACCCTTAACCTAACCTTAACCTTATCTTAACCTTTACCTAACCTTAACCTTAACCATAACCATAACCTAAACCCTAACCTTAACTTTAACCTAACCTTAACCTTGACCTTAACTATAACCTAACCCAAACCTTGACCAAACCCTTAACCTTAACCTTAACCTGACTAAACCCATAAACTTAACCTTAACCTCACCCTTAACCTTAACTTATCCTTAACGTTAACCTTAACCATAATATTAACCTCGGGTTAAGGTTAAGGTTATGGGTAAGGTTAGGGCTGTGGGTAAAGGTTAAGTTTAAGGCTACAGGTTTAGTCAAGTTAAGGTTAAGGTTAATGGTTAGGTTCTAGTTAAAGTCAAGGTTAAGGTTATGCTTATGGTTAAAGTTAGGTTAAGGTTAAGGTAAAGGTGAAGGTTAAGGTTTGGTTAAGGTTAAGGTCAAGGTTAAGGTTGAGGTTATGGTTTAGCTTAGGTTAAGGTTCAGGCTAAGGTTAACGTTGAGGTTAGGTTATAGTTTAGGTTAAGTTTAAGACCCATAACCTTATCCTTGACCTTACCCTTAATCTTAACGTTAACCTTAACCTTACTAACCTTGTAACCTTAACCTCAACCTTAACTATAACCTAACCCTAACCTTGATAAAACCCTAACCTTACCCTTAACTTTACCCTTAACCTAACCTTAACCTTAAATCTACCCTTAACCTAATCTTAACCTTAACCTTAACTTAACATAACCTTAAACTTAACCTTAACTGTAACCTAACACTAACCTTCACCAAACCCTTAACCTTAACCTTATCTAAACCTTATTCAAACCTTAACCAATCTATAACCTTACCCTTAACCTTAACCTTGACCTTAACTATAACCTACCCCTAACCTTGACCAAACCCTTAACCTTAACCTGACTAAACCCATAACCTTAACCTTAACATTCCCCCCTTAACCTTAATCTTAACCTAATCTTAAACTTAACTAAAACCTAACTGTAAGCTTAACCTTAACCTTAACCCTAACCCTAATCTTAACCTTAACCTTAACCTTAACCATAACCCTAACTTTAACCTAACCCTAACCTTAACCTTAACCTAACTTTAACCTTAACCTAACCTTAACATTAACCTTAACCTAACTATAACCTTACCCTTAACTTTAACCTTCACATTAACTATAACCTATCCCTAACCTTGACCTTAACCTTAACCTTAACCTTAACCTAACCTTAACCTTAATGTTACCTTAACCTCGACTTTACCCTTAAACTAACCTTTACCTTAACCTAACCTTTAACCTTGACCAAACATTTAACATTAACCTTAACATTAACCTTACCCTTAACCTAATCTTAACCTTAACCTAACCTTAACCTTGACTTTACCCTTAACATAACCTTAACCTTGACCTTAACCTGAGGTTAAGATTATGGTTAAGGTTAAGGGTAAGGTTAAGGATAAGGTTAGGGTTAAGGTTAGGGTAAGGTTAGGGTTACATTAACGTTAAGGATAGGTTAGGTTAGATTAAGGTTAAGGTTAAGGTTAAGGTTAGGTTAAGGTGAAGGTTAGGTTAAGGTTAAGGTTAAGGTTAAGGTTATGGGTTTGGTCAAGGTTAGGGTTAGGTTATAGTTGAGGTCAAGGTTAAGGTTAGGTTATAGTGAATGTTAAGGTTAAGATAAGGCTAAGGTTAAGGTTAAGGTTAAAGGTTAGGTTAACGTTAGGTAAAGGTTAATGTTAAGGGTTTGGTCAAGGTAAGGGTTAGGTTATACTTAAGGTTACGGGTTTATTCAGGTTAAGGTTAAGGTTAAGGTTAAGAGTAAGGTTAGGTTAAGGGTAAATTTAATGTTAGCGGTAAATTCAATGGTTTAGTCAGGTTAAGGTTAAGGTTTAGGGTTTGGTCAAGGTTAGGGTTAGGTTCAAGTTACGGGTTTAGTCATGTTAGGGTTTGGTTTAAGGTTAAGGTTATGGTTAAGGTTAAGGTTAAGGGTAAAGTCAAGGTTAAGGTTAAGTTTAAGTTTAGGTTAAGGGAAAACTTAAGGTTAAGGTTAAGGTTTGGTCAAGGTTAGGGTTAGGTTATAGTTAAGGTTAAGATAAGGTTAAGGTTAACATTAAGGTTAAGGTTATGGTTAAGGTTAATGTTAGGTTAAGTTAAGGTTAAGGTTAAGGTTTGGTCAAGGTTGGGATTAGGTTATAGTTAAAGTTAAGGTTAAGGTCAATGTTAAGGGTAAGGTTAAGGTTGGGTTAAGGTTAATATTAGGTTAAGGGTAAAGTTAAGATTATGGTTAGGGTAAGGTTAGGGTTAAGGTTAGAGGAAGGTTAAGGTTAAGGTTAGGTTAAGGGTAATGTCAAGGTTAAGGTTAGGTTAAGGGTAAGTGTTTTCTCAAGGTTAGGGTTTGATTATTGTTAAGGTCAAGTTAAGGTTAAGGTTAAGGTTTTGGTCAAGGTTAGGGTTAGGTTATAGTTAAGTTTAAGGTTAAGGTTAGGGAAAGGTTAAGGTTAATGTTAAGGATTTGGTCAAAGTTAGGGTTAGGTTATAGTTAAGGTTAAGGTTAGGTTAAGGTTAAGGTTAAGGTTACGGGTTTAGTCAGGTTAAGGTTGAGGTTAAGGTTAGGTTAAGGTTAAGGTTAGGTTAATTTTAAGGTTAAGGTTAAGGTTAATGTTATGGTTAAGGTTAATATTAAGTTAAGGTTAAGGTTAAGGTTAGGATAAGGTTAACATAAGGTTAAGGTTAAGGTTAAGGTTAGGTTAAGGTTAAGGGTAAAGGTTAAGGGTAAGGTTAAGGTTAAAATCAAGGTTAAGCTAAAGGTTAGAGGAAGGTTAAGGTTAATGTCAAGGTTAAGCTGAAGGTTAAGGGTAAGGATAGGGTAAGGTAGAGGTTAAGGTCAAGGTCAAGGTTAAGGTTAAGTTAAGTTAAGGTTAAGGTTACAGTTAGGTTAAGGTTAAGGTTAGGTTAAGGTTTAGGTTAAGGTTAAGATTAGGTTAAGGGTAAAGTTAAGGTTAATGTTAGGTTAAGGACAGGGTTAAGGTTAGGTTAAGGGTAAATTCAATGTTAAGGTTAGGTTAAGGGTAAATGTTTGGTCAAGGTTAAGGATAGGTTATAGTTAAGGTCAGGTCAAGGTTAAGGTTAAGGGTTTGGTCAAGGTTAGGATTAGGTTATAGTTAAGGTTATGGTTAAAGTTAAGGGTACAGATAATGTTAAGGTTAGGGTTAGGTTATAGTTAAGGTTAAGATTAGGTTAACAGTAAAGTTAAGGTTAGGGTTAGGGTTAAGGTTAGGGGAAGGTTTTCGTTAAGGTTAATGATAAGGTTGGGTTAAGGTTAAGGATCAAGTTAAGGTTAAGGTTAAGGTTAGGTAAAGGGTAAAGTTAAGGTTAGGTTAGGTTAAGGTTCAGGTTAAGGTTAAGGGTTTGGTCAAGGTTAGGGTTAGGTTATAGTTAAGGTTACGTTAAGGTTATGTTAAAGTCAAGGTTAAGTTAAAGGTTAGGGGAAGGTTAAGGTTAAAGTCAAGGTTAAGCTGAAGGTTGAGGGTAAGGATAGGGTAAGGTTAAGGTTAAGGTCAAGGTCAAGGTCAAGGTCAAGGTTAAGGTTAAGTTAGGTTAAGGTAAGGTTAAGGTTACGAATAGGTCAAGGTTAAGGTTAGGTTAAAATTAAGTTAAGGTTAGGTTAAGGTTAATATTAGGTTAAGGGTAAAGTTAAGGTTAATGTTAGGTTAAGATCAGTTTTAAGGTTAGTTTAAGGATAATGTCAAGGTTAAGGTTAGGTTAAGGGTAAGGGTTTGGTCAATGTTAAGGTTAGGTTATATTTAAGGTCAGGTTTAAGTGAAGGTTAAGGGTTTGGTCAAGGTTAGGATTCTGTTATAGTTAAGGTTAAGGTTAAGGTTAAGTGTAAAGATAATGTTATGGTTAAGATTAAGGTTAGGGTTAGGTTATAGTTAAGGTTCAGATTAGGTTAAGGGTAAAGTTAAGGTTAAGGTTAGGGTTAATGTTAGGGGAAGGTTTTAGTTAAGGTTAAGGTTAGGTTAAGGTTAAGATAAGGTTAAGGATCAGGTTAAGGTTAAGGTTAAGGTTAGGTTAAGGGTAAAGTTAAGGTTAAGTTAAGTTAAGGTTAAGGGTTTGGTCAAGGTTAGGGTTAGGTTATAGTTAAGGTTAGGTTAAGGGTAAAGTCAAGGTAAAGGTTAGGTTAAGGGTAAGGTTAAGGTTAAGGTTATAGGTTTAGTGAGTTTAAGGTTAAGGTTAAAGGTTTGGTCAAGGTTAGGGTTAGGTTAAGGTTAAGGTTAAGGTTAAGTTGAGGGTAAAGTCAAGTTTAAGGTTAAGGTTAAGGGTAAGGGTAAGATAAAGTTAAGGTTAAGGTTAAGGGGGTAAGGTTAAGGTTATGGTTAGGTGAAGGTGAAGGTTATGATTAGGTCAAGGTTAAGGTTAAGGTTAAGGTTAAAGTTAAGTTAAGGTTAAGGGTAATATAAGGTTAAGGTTAATATTAAGCTTAAGACTAGGTTAAGGGTAAAGTAAAACCTCAACCTTAACCTTATGTTTAACCTTAACCTTCCGCTAACCTTCCCCTAACCCGAACCTTAAACTTAACCTAACCTTAACCATAACCTTAACCTTAGCTTTACCCTTAAACTAACCTTAACCTTACCCTAACCATAACCTTAACTTTACCCTTAGCCTAATCTTAACCTTAACCTAACCTTAACCTTGACTTTACCCTTAACCTAACCTTAACCTTACCTTAACCTTTACCTAACCTTAACCTTTACCTAACCTTTACCTTAACCTTAACCATAACCTTAAGCTTAAGCTTAAGCTTAACCTTGACCTTAACTATAACCTAACCCTAACCTTGACCAAACCATTAACCTTAACCTTAACCTGAGTAAACCCGTAACCTTTACCTTAACCTTACCCTTAACCTTAACTTATCCTTAACCTTAACCATAATCTTAACCTCAGGTTAAGGTTAAGGTTATGGGTAAGGTTAGGGTTAAGGGTAAAGGTTAATTTTAAGGTTACAGGTTTGGTCAGGTTAAGTTTAAGGTTAAGGGTTTGGTCAAGGTTATGGTTAGGTTATAGTTAAAGTCAAGGTTAAGGTTAGTGTTAGACCCCACTATGAAATTCTTGACAAGCAAGCTGGGGGGCTATGTCATTTTGGAGACCTTCAAGGAATGCATCTCCCTTGAAGACACATCATCCTTGAGGTCTCTATGTGCTTTGCCTTATACAACTCCCCTCTGCTGTTTCCCTAGCTCAAAGCCTTCATTTACCCCTTGTACCCCTGAAAAATGTCCCTTTTCCCTTTTTTCTCCTTCTGTCAAAGTGTCTCTGCTCCCCTCATTTCCCCCTATCAACCCTCTAAACCCCTCCAAAATCCCCTTCAAATTTTTCCCACACCCTTTGTTTCCCCATTTCCCCCCCATCTCCCTATCGTTACCCTTTGGGCCTCAAAATACATTAGAAATGGGTTAAAAACCCACTCCCGACCCTATAATAGGCCTAAGGCCCCTTCTCCACTAGCCCCGTGCCTTTCCGCTCCATATAGCCTAACGCCGTGACCAAAGCTTTTCCCCTGCGGAGACTCTTCTCCATCCGTAGATTCAAACCATGGAGTCCCCGCAGTTGACTCCTCGGGATATGGGATGACTCAAATCAACGGTTGTTATTCACTACGGAGGGTTGCTCCAAAATTCCCGTACCCATACACCTTGGCCCCCCACAGTCCATCTCCACTGTCTGTTTAAATCTGCAGATCAACGGTTCATAGCCAGAGTGCTTTGGGCGCATTTTCCACCATTGATCTATTCCAGATCTAACGGCATGGAAACCGCCCACCACGGTGGTCCCACTCCCCACTTTCACTGTTCACAAACCTCTGGTTTATTCCGCACCACCCTTGCGCGCTTGGCAGTTTTTCCCCTGAGGCCAGCGATTCCACTCACCTTTCGCCACCTGTCCTTCTGTACGATTTTGAAACCACCTTTCCCACCCGTTAACTCCATCCCCCACGCATTATCCTTCAGACATGGACGCCCAGTGAAATCTTTGTAGACCATCCGATCTGGGACGGGCCATCCAATGGCCATTGCCCGCTCAAGATGCACGAAGTCTAATTAAGTTGCATGCGTGATAGCTCATGCCATGGCCCGCCGTCCGTCATCCTTCACCGTTGATCTCTGCCACGATCAACGGTCTAGTTTCGTCTGCCTGTTGTTGACCATTCCACTGTCGCCCTGGCCTCCACATCATCCGTCCATGTGTCTTCACCGTACGCCGCGTCACCCTACGTGCATCCTCTGTACACCCTCCCGTTCCATTGCATATATTTGGTGAATTTGCGTGTTTTTTCATTTTTTTCATTCATTATTCGCTCTGCAAGACCGCCACCTCCACCAGAACGGATTTCCACTATGCCTCTGCATTTTTCTCCACCATGTCACCGTTTGCACCACCTTTCTCCTCCTCCACATCATCCACCACCCCATCCATGATTTCCTTAACCTATTTGTGTGTTTTGCAGGGTTATCAAAGGTTAATGGCCACCATACCGCACGATCTCTGCTACAACGACAGAAGCATCAATGAGACCATGTGCAGAGGCTGTGTTCAAAGCCTGATGTTACAGGAAGCGTATGAGGGCTACTTGTGCCATAAATTCATCAACGGACAGAGTTTAAACTCTAGCAACCCTCCGACACCATTAAAGCTCAAACTTCTCAGACAAGGTCAGCAGAGAGCTCGAGGCAAGAAATAGAAGACTTATGAGCTTCTACATGGATTTTTAGAAGGCAAAGGTACATTTAGAAGACCCCGAGGATCGAACAGACGATCCAATGCACAGAGAGATATAATATTATCACGGTTCCCGTATCAGCAGAGCATTCTTCCATGAAAGGACATAGTACACGTCATTTTTCAGTCTACATTGTGCCTCAAATGAACATCTACGCCCTTTCAGTAGTCCTACATCATCAAGAAGCATTTGCTACATACTATGGATACCCTAGCATCATTATTTCACTAGTTTTTCCAGTCAACAGAGAATGGCAGTAGTTCTGCAGCCAGAGTACCAGAAGTAATTGCACAGATTTAAAGCAGAATGGGTTGCGGCCTTCCTCCTCTTCTGAGCGTTAATTATTCATTTAATTCTTCACCTACCATCTTCTGCTCTGTTTCTCCTATAAGAATCCAGAAGAACACATTGTAAATGTTTTTGTTGCTCAGTTGTTCAACTGTTGCTGTTAGAGGGATTTAGTTTGACTGTTAGAACAGTCTTGGGAGGGAGTTACAGAGTAGTTTGTATGTAATAGGCTAGCAGGAGAAAGTTTGGATTGTATTAGCCATTGAGCTTATTGTACATTACTGGTTTTGCATCAATTAATCAAAGCACATTTCACAGGATCCTGGTCTATTACTATTGGTGATGTCTTTCTTAACTCTGTTATTTATATTTTCATACTGTTTCATGTTCTTCTGGTAGGCAACAGAAGTGTAACATAGGATTCACCCTTGATAGGTGCCCTATTTTCGTGCTCTCCCTACTTTTAATGTTTCTCTTCTTAAATGTGTTATCTAAGGATTGCTTTCAGTCAATTTAACTAGTGTAGTGGATGTCATTGCCTGCTCTCTGAAGTATGAATTGGATGGATCAGTTCTTCGATGTTCTTGTTGAGGTTTAAGCTGGAAGGTTTGGCAACACTGGGGATTAGAGTTAGGCCTATCCACTAGGATCCTTGCATAACTAGCTTGCCTTTCTAAGATCCCTTTGTTAATCTTATCTCTGTTTTCCCCTTGGATTTGCTAAAGCAGACCTGGAGTTAAATGACCTCTGGTCCGATCTATAAGCAGCCCCTTTGTCCCTCTTTGAGAGCTGCCTTAGAGTATGTCCAAGCAGGTATGGAGTTAAATGACCTCTGACCTGATCTATAGAAAGAAATTTGGTTGTATTTCCTTCTTCCACTTTCTTTCCTTAGTGTTCCATCCCATCATCTATCTAAAAGATCCTTTAGTATAGATGACTTGCCCTCTGGAAGCCTTGGCTAGTTGTTGCATGTAATTTCCTTTCATGAATCCATAGCCCAATGGATGGCACTTTCTTGACCTATCCCCTCTGCTAAAATATCCTACTGCCTTGTTCCTTTCTCCCATTACCTTCTCATTTTATGATCTCCTAACCAACCCAACAACCAACAAACCAAATCAATTTAAACCCCCCCTCTGTGCTTCATAACTAGCCTAATACCTCAGTTTAAGCCTCAAAGATACATCATTCTTTTCTTTACTAGAGAGATCCCTCTCCAGGTCCAGGAGGGCTAGATCCTAGGGCCCAAAAGTGGTTCTGATGTTGTCTCATCTTTTGGTCTTGCCAATCTGGCCAAAACATGGGAACCCCAACATAATGGCGACTCCACTTGGGAACTAGACCACTTTGCCTTCAGATTGGATTTTCAATTGCTGATGGTGGACAACAACCTGCTTCAAATAGTCAAATTCATCCACCTGGAGACTCCAGACTCCATAATCCTCAAAATACTCCACTAGAGGAAGAACCTAAAAGATGGCTATACCTCATAGAAGGGTAGAGCATACTGGTTGGATTTGGTTTAAAGAATTCATTGTCTTTATCTACCACTATGTTTTGTCCTACTTCAAGCCAAATCAAATATCCAGAGTTGAGACCCACAATGAGTATGGGGAAGATCTCAAGCCTCAGTCTTCTGACCGTGAGCAGACCTGTACTCCTGTGAAGAACCTAGTGGAACAAGAAGCTCATGTTGTATCTCCCACCCTTAAAGAAGCTTCAAGCAGCCATCAGCCCATTGTTACACCATCTACACCTACAAAGGTCATAGAAAGATATAAGCCTCTGGTTTTACCTCTTATCTTCCAACCCCTCCCTTCAGAATTAATAAACCAGCTACCTCATTTTGATGGGGAAAATAAAGGGTCCACTGTTGAAGAGCATGTTCAAAACCTTAAGGATTTACTTGAATTGTATGAAATAGAAGAAGATGATGTGTGTACTAGAATGTTTGCCTTGTCATTACAAGAAAATGTTAAGAGGTGGCTCAAAGGCCTTCTAGAGGCAAGTATCTTCAGCTTTCATCAATTTTCTCAAGTTTTCCTTGGTAGATGGGCAGCCCCTAAGAATGTTCTTCTCATACTAGAAGAGTATCAAGGTTTGAAAAGGAAGCCAGGAGAGACAGTGCAAGATTTTTCAGCCAGGTTTAATAAGGTATATGATGCAATACCCTCTGATATAAAACCACCTTTGGGATGGGCTTTAGATCACTATCCAAGTTCTTTTGACCCCGAGGTGGAATTCTATATAAGACAAAGAGAACCTTGGAGCCTGGAGGAAATGCAGAATACAGCAATCACTGTCGAGTATAACATAAAGTGTAGGGAGGAAAGATTAAAAGCAGCAAGGAAAGATCAAGCAGGGAAAATAAGGCAGCTCTCTTTGGAAAGCAAGCTGGAAAGATTGATAGAGACTGCCAAAAACCTGCTAAACACATAAGAGGAAAAATATGAGGCCGAAACCAGAGAGGATGATTGGAGAAGACCCAATCCTTGTCCTCAAAAGAGACAAATCAGATCATTGCAAGACAGAAGTTACATGCAAAGAATGTATGAGGAACCAGAGCTTGAATCAGAAAACGAACTTGCAGATTATTTTGTGGAAAGACTCGATGAGAGTTCTGAAGACTTGGTGGATAGAAATGCTTGTAATTATGATTTCTTTGATGATGATCTGACTGATGATAATTTTTTCCAAAGGGAAACTGAGCTTGTAGGGCCATCATCAGTAGATTCATGGGAGGAAGATCATGACCATCAACTTCAGGAAAGCGATGAGCTAATGCAGGCCATCTATGATACTGATGGAGAAAGCATTGAAAGCATGATAGCAGACCAAGATTCTTTGAATCTTCTATCTGCTTCATATTCGAACATCAGTTATACTTGCCGAGAGGACGGAAGCCAGTAGCTCTTCAGCATAGAGGATGAGGAGGAAAAATATGAAGAAAGTCTTAAGTGGAATGAATCTCCTGAGCCTTCTCCCAAAAGGATTAAGGTGATCAAAGAAACCCCCGCTCAAGAATGTGTTATTTTTTTCACAGAGTTCCAGCAGAACCAGCCTGCATTACCAGAGGACAACACAGTCGCATATAATGAACCCTCTAGCTCAAGCTGCAGTGAAGATGAGGTGGATCTCCTTTCCCACAGACATATTTTTCTAGATCAGGAAGAGAAGGAGTGCGATTACAAAGGTCTCACTGCAGATGCAGTGATTGAAACTACCTAGGATGCAGGCAGCCTACCAGCCATGGGAGTTTTTGAAGAAAAAGGTTTACATCATGTTGTTGTTGATCCTGTGGCAGAATATATGGAGGCCTTGATTGGCTCAGTTCCTGAAGCATGGATTTTCTGTAGGATCCATACATATCAGAAGTGGTCACTACTGATGGTGACCTCTATTTTGAAGAACCACATGCAGAGCACCTTGTGGTTATCTCTGATGGACAGTCAGTGCTTATACCTTTTTTTGTTGCTTCTTGACTGGCTGCATTGGCATTATCGTATCACCTAGAATATCAGAGATGTCCAAGTAGAGTAGGGTAGGTAGGAAAAGCTCAATAAAGCTTAGTCTATGAGTATGTACTTAGTTGTTTCAATTTCTGTCTTAGAATGTAGAGAAGAAACCTGCTAGACAGTCTAATCCTAGCAGGTAGTAGTGTAGGTAGAGAAACATGTGATACCAATAGTCTAATCTGGTCTCATGGAGAAATAAGGGTAGAAGTAGAATAGGTTTGTTTTCTTGTTTGCAAATAAAATGATGTAAAGGGTTTTCTAGCTCAAATGCACCCTAAAGGAAGAAAAAATGCTAGGATTGTAGTGTGGGTAGGTAGATTGATTGGTAAGAATGTTTCTGCTGATGTAACATGTTCATTTTGTGGCAGCTGATCAAAGAAAGAGGATGTGCCAAGCAACAGGCAACTGGCCTACTCCAAAGATCGCTTCTGGTTTCTTGACTCCTTCAAGAAGAAGCCATCCCCATGTGGAGCCACTGTTAGCCCCCCCTATGAAATTCTTGACAAGCAAGCTGGGGGGCTACGTCATTTTGGAGACCTTCAAGGAATGCATCTCCCTTGAAGACACATCATCCTTGAGGTCTCTATGTGCTTTGCCTTATACAAATCCCCTCTGCCGTTTCCCTAGCTCAAAGCCTTCATTTACCCCTTGTACCGCAACAAAATGTCCCTTTTCCCTTTTTTCTCCTTCTATGAAAGTGTCTCTGCTCCCCTCTATTTCCCCCTATCAACCCTCTAAACCCCTCCAAAATCCCCTTCAAATTTTTCCCACACCCTTTGTTTCCCCATTTTCCCCGCCATCTCCCTATTGTTACCCTTTGGGCCTAAAAATACATTAGAAATGGGTTAAAAACCAACTCCTAACCTTATAATAGGCCTAAGCCCCCTTCTCTGCTAGCCCCGTGCCTTTCCGCTCCATGTAGCCTAACGCCGTAACCAAAGCTTTTCCCCTGCGGAGGCTCTTCTCCATCCGTAGAGTCAAACCATGGAGCCCCCGCAGTTGAATCCTAGGGATATGGGATGACTCAAATCAACGGTTGTTATTCACTACGGGGGGTCGCTCCAAAATTCCCGTACCCATACACCTTGGCCCCCCGCAGTCCATCTCCACCGTCCGTTTAAATCCGCAGATCAACGGTTCATAGCCAGAGCACTTCAGGCGCATTTTCCACCGTTGATCTGTTCCAGATCTAACGGCATGGAAACCACCCGCCACGGTGGTCCCATTCCCCACTTTCACTGTTCACAAACCTCGGGTTTATTTCGCACCACCCTCGCGTGCTTGGCAGTTTTTCCCCTGAGGCCAGCGATTCCACTCACCTTTCGCCACCTGTCCTCCTGTACGATTTTGAAACCACCTTTCCCACCCATTAACTCCATCCCCCGCGCATTATCCTTCAGACACAGAAGCCCAATGAAATTGCTGTAGACCGTCCGATCTGGGACGGGCCATCCAACAACCATTGCCCGCTCAGGATGCATGAAGTCTAATGAAGTTGCATGTGCGATAGCTCACGCCATGGCATGTCGTCCGTCATCCTTTGCTGTTGATCTCCGCCACGATCAGCGGTTCAGTTTCGTCTGCCTGTCGTTGACAATTCCACTATCGCCCCGGCCTCCACATCATCCGTCCATGTGTCTTCACCATACGCCGCGTCACCCTACGTGCATCCTCTGTACACCCTCCCATTCCATTGCATATATTTGGTGCATTTTCGTGTTTTTTCATGTTTTTCATTCATTATTCGCTCTGCAAGACCGCCACCTCCACCAGAACAGATTTCCACTATGCCTCTGCATTTTTCTCCACCATGTCACCATCTGCACCACCTTTCTCCTCCTCCACATCATTCGCCACCCCATCCATGATTTCCTTAACCTATTTGTGTGTTTTGCAGGGTTATCAAAGGTTAATGGCTGCCATACTGCACGATCTCTGCTACAGTGACAAAAGCATCAATGAAAACCATGTGCAGAGGCTATGTTCAGAGCCTAATGTTACAGGAAGCGTCTGAGGGCTACTTGCGCCATAAATTCATCAACGGACAGAGTTTAAACTCTACCAACCCTCCGGTGCCATTAAAGCTCGAACTTCTCAGACAAGGTCAGCAGAGAGCTCGAGGCAAGAAATAGAAGACTTATGAGCTTCTGCATGGATTTTTAGAAGGCAAAGGTACATTTAGAAGACCCCGAGGATCGAACAGGAGATCCAATGCACAGAGATATATAATATTATCAGGGTTCCCATATCAGCAGAGCATTCTTCCATGAACGGACACGGTACACAACATTTTTCAGTCTACATTGTGCCTAAAATGAAGATCTACGCCCTTTCAGCAGTCCTACATCATCAAGAAGCATTTGCTACACAGTATGGATACCCTAGCATCATTATTTCACCAGTTTGTCCAGTCAACAGAGAATGGCAGTAGTTCTACAGCCAAAGTACCAGAAGTAATTGCACAGATTTAAAGCAGAATGGGTTGCGGCCTTCCTCCTCTTCTGAGCGTTAATTCTTCATTTAATTCTTCACCTACCATCTTCTGCTCTGTTTCTCCTATAAGAATCAAGAATAACACATTGTAAAGGTTGTTGTTGCTCAGTTTTTCGGCTGTTGCTGTTAGAGGGATTTAGTTTGACTGTTAGAACAGTCTTGGGAGGGAGTTACAGAGTAGTTTGTATGTAATAGGCTAGGAGGAGAAAGTTTGGATTGTATTAGCCATTGAGCTTATTGTACATGACTGGTTTTGCATCAATTAATCAAAGCACATTTAACAGGATCCTAGTCTATTACTATTGGTGATGTATTTCTTAACTCTGTTATTTATATTTTCATACTGTTTCATGTTCTTCTGATAAGCAACAGAAGTGTAACATAGGATTCACCCTTCATAGGTGCCCTATGTTCCTGCTCTCCCTACTTTTAATGTTTCTCTTCTGAAATGTGTTATCTAAGGATTTCTTTCAGTCAATTTAACTAGTGTAGTGGATGTCATTGCCTGCTCTCTGATGTATGAATTGGATGGATCAGTTCTTTGATGTTCTTGTTGAGGTTTAAGCTGGAAGGTTTGGGAACAATGGGGATTAGAGTTAGCCCTGTCCACTAGGATCCTTGCGCGACTATCTTGCCTTTCTAAGATCCCTTTGTTAATCTTATCTCTGTTTTCCCCTTGGAGTTGCTAAAGAAGACCTGGAGTTAAATGACCTCTGGTCCGATCTATAAGCAGCCCCTTTGTCCCTCTTTGAGAGCTGCCTTAGAGTATGTCCAAGTAGGTCTGGAGTTAAATGACCTCTGACCTGATCTATAGAAAGAAATTCGGTTGTGTTTCCTTCTTCCACTTTCTTTACTTAGTGTTCCATCCCATCATCTATCTAAAAGATCCTTTAGTATAGATGACTTGCCCTCTGGAAGCCTTGGCTAGTTGTTGCATGTAATTTCCTTTCATGACTCCATAGCCCAATGGATGGCACTTTCTTGACCTATCCCCTCTGCTGAAATATTCTTCTGCCTTGTTCCTTTCTCCCATTACCTTCTCAGTTTATGATCTCCTAACCAACCAAGCAACCAACCAACCAAATCAATTTAAACCCCCCCTATGTGCTTCATAACTAGCCCAATACCTCAGTTTAAGCCTCAAAGATACATCATTCTTTGCTTTACTGGAGAGATCCCTCTCCGGGTCCAGGAGGGCTAGATCCTAGGTCCCAAAAGTGGTTCTGATGTTGTCTCATCTTTTGGTCTTACCAATCTGGCCAAAACATGGGAACCCCAATAGTTATGTTAAGGTTAAGGTTAAGGTTATGGTTACGGTTAAGGTTAGGTTAAGGTTAAGGTCAAGGTTAAGGTTAAGGTTAGTTTAAGGTTAAAGATGAAGGTTGAGGTAAAGGTAAAGGTTAAGGTTATGGTTAAGTTTAGGTTAAGGTTTAGGTTAAAGTTAAGGTTGAGGTTAGGTTATAGTGAACGTTAAGGTTAAGACTCGTAACTTTATCTTTGACCTTACCCTTAATCTTAACCTTAACCTTAACCTTAACCTTAACCTTACTAACCCAGTAACCTTAAGCTTAACCTCAACCTCAACCTTAACCTTAAATATATCCTAACCGTAACCTTGAAAAAACCCTAACCTTAACTCTAACCCTAACCCTAACCTTAACCTTAACCTTAACCTTAATCTTAACCTAATCTTATCCTTAAATAAAACCTAACCCTAACCTTAACCAAACGCTTAACCTTAACCTTAACCTTAACCTTAACCATAACCCTGACCTTAACCTAAACCTTAACATTAACCTTAACCTAACCTTAACCTTAACCTTAACCTAACTATAACCTTACCCTTAACCTTAACCTTAACATTAACTATAACCTATCCCTAACCTTGACCTTAACCTTAACCTAACCTTAACCTCCACTTTACCTTAACCTTGACTTTACCTTTAAATTAACCTTAACCTTAAACTAAACCTAAACCTTGACCACACATTTAACATTAACCTTAACATTAACTTTACCCTTAACCTAATCTTAACCTTAACCTAACGTTAACCTTGAATTTACCCTTAACGTAACCTTAACCTTGACCTTAACCTGAGGTTAAGGTTAGGGATAAGGTTAGGGTAAGGTTAGGGTTAGGTTAAGGTTAAGATTAAGGTTAAGGTTAAGGTTAAGGTTAGGTTAAGGTGAAGGTTGGGTTAAGGTTAAGGTTAACGTTAATGTTATGGGTTTGTTTAAGGTGAGGATTAGGTCATAGTTAAGGTCAAGGTTAAGGTTAGGTTATAGTGAAGGTTAAGGTTAAGATAAGGTTAAGGTTAAGGTTAGGTTAACGTTAAGGTTATGGTTAAGGTTAAGGTTAATGTTAGGTAAAGGTTA
Organism: Pinus albicaulis; assembly: GCA_034641835.2. Taxonomy (NCBI): domain Eukaryota; kingdom Viridiplantae; phylum Streptophyta; class Pinopsida; order Pinales; family Pinaceae; genus Pinus; species Pinus albicaulis. Next base: position 717,392 of record JAXQQM020072833.1, read on the forward strand.
AGGTTAAGGTTAATGTTAAGGGTTTGGTCAAGGTTAGGGTTAGGTTATAGTTAAGGTTATGCGTTAATCAGGTTAAGGTTAAGGTTAGGTTAAGGGTAAATTTAAGGTTAAGGGTAAAGTCAAGGTTTTAGTCAGGTTAAGGTGAAGGTTAAGGGTTTGGTCAAGGTTAGGGTTAGGTTCAAGTTATGGGTTTAGTCAGGTTAAGGTTAGGTTTAAGGTTAGGGTTATGGTTAAGGTTAAGGTTAAGGGTAAAGTCAAGGTTAAGGTTAAGGTTAAGGATACGTTAAGGGTAAACTTAAGGTTAAGGTTAACATTTAGTCAAGGTTAGGGTTAGGTTATAGTTAAAGTTAAGATAAGGTTAAGTTTAAGGTTATGGTTAAGGTTAATGTTAGGCTAAGTTAAGGTTAAGATTAAGGTTTGGTCAAGGTTAGGGTTAGGTTATAGTTAAATTTAAGGTTAAGGTCACGATTAAGGGTAAGGTTAAGGTCAGGTTAAGGTGAAGATTACGTTAAGGGTAAAGTTAAAGCTATGGTTAGGGTAAGGTTAGTGTAAGGTTATGGTTAAGGTTAGGTTAATGGTAAAGTCAAGGTTAAGGTTAGGTTAAGGGTAAGCGTTTGGTCAAGGTTAGGGTTTGGTTATAGTTAAGGTCAGGTTATGGTTAAGGTTAAGGGTTTGGTCAAGGTTAGGGTTAGGTTATAGTTAAGGTTAAGGTTAAGGTTAGGGAAAGACTAAGGCTAAGGTTAAGGTTAAGGGTTTGGTCAACGTTAGGGTTAGGTTATATTTAAGGTTAAGGCTAGGTTAAGGTTATGTTAAGGTTAAAGGTTCAGTCAGGTTAAGGTTAGGTTAAGGTTAAGGTTAATGTTAGGTTAAGTTTAAGGTTAAGGTTAAGGTTAATGTTATGGTTAAGGTTAATATTAAGTTAAGGTTAAGGTTATGGTTAGGATAAGGTTAAGATAAGGTTAAGGTTAAGGTTAAGGTTAAGGTTAAGGTTAGGTTAAGGTTAAGGGTGAAGGTTAAGGGTAAGGTTAAGGTTAAGGTTAAGGTTAAATTCAAGGTTAAGCTGAAGGTTAGGGGAAGGTTAAGGTTAAAGTCAAGGTTAAGCTGAAGGTTAAGGGTAAGGATAGGGTGAGGTTAAGGTTAAGGTCAAGGTCAAGGTTAAGGTTAAGTTAGGTTAAGGTAAGGTTAAGGTTACGGTTAGGTTAAGGTTAAGGTTAGGTTAAGGTGAAGGTTAACTTTAGGTTAAGGTAAAGGTTAAGGTTAGGTTAAGGTTAGGATTTAAACTAACCTTAACCTTAAACTAAACCTTAACCTTGAACAAACATTTAACATTAACCTTAAAATTAACTTTACCCTTAACCTAATCTTAACATTAATCTAACCTTAACCTTGAATTTACCTTTAACGTAACCTTAACCTTGACCTTAACCCGAGGTTAAGGTTAAGGGTAAGGTTAAGGATAAGATTAGGGTTAAGGTTAGGGTAAGGTTAGTTTAGGTTAAGGTTAAGATTAGGTTAAGGGTAAAGTTAAGGTTAAGGTTAGGTTAAGGTCAGGGTTAAGGTTAGGTTAAGGTTAGGTTAAGGGTAAGGTTTTGGTTGAGGTTAAGGTTAGGTTATAGTTAAGGTCAGTTTAAGGTTAAGGTTAAGGATTTGGTGAAGGTTAGGATTAGGTTATAGTTAAGGTTAAGGTTAAGGTTAAGAGTAAATATAATGTTAAGGTTAGGGTTAGGTTATAGTTACCGTTAAGATTAGGTTAAGGGTAAAGTTAAGGTTAAGGTTAGGGTTCAAGTTAGGGGAAGGTTTTAGTTAAGGTTAAGGTTAAGGTTAAGGTTAGGTTAAGGTTAAGATAAGGTTAAGGATCAAGTTAAGGTTAAGGTTAGGTTAAGGATAAAGTGAAGGTTAGGTTAGGTTAATGTTAAGGGTTTGGTCAAGGTTAGGGTTTGGTTAGAGATAAGGTTAGGTTAAGGTTAGGTTAAATTCAAGGTTAAGCTGAAGGTTGGGGGAAAGTTAAGGTTAAAGTCAAGGTTAAACTGAAGGTTAATGGCAAGGATAAGGTAAGGTTAAGGTTAAGGTCAAGGTCAAGGTTAAGGTAATTTTAAGGTTACGGTTTGGTTAAGGTTAAGGTTATGTGAAGGTTAAGTTAAGGTTAGGTTAAGGTTAAGATTAGGTTAAGTGTAAAGTTAAGGTTAAGGTTAGGTTAAGGTCAAGGTTAAGGACAGGTTAAGGGTAAAGTCAAGGTTAAGGTTAGGTGAAGGGTAAGGGTTTGGTCAAGGTTAAGGTTACGTTATAGTTAAGGTCATGTTAAGGTGAAGGTTAAGGGTTTGGTCAAGGTTAGGATTAGGTTATAGTTAAGGTTAAGGTTAAGGTTAAGGATAAGGGTAAATCTAATGATATTGTTAAGGCTAAGGTTAAGGTTAGGTTATAGTTAAGGTTAAGATTAGATTAAGGGTAAAGTTAAGGTTACGGTTACGGTTAAGGTTAGGGGAAGGTTTTAGTTAAGGTTAAGGTAAAGGTTAAGGTTAGGTTAAGGTTAAGATAAAGTTAAGGATCAGATTAAGGTCAAGTTTAAGGTTAGGTTAAGGGTAAAGTTAAGATTAGGTTAGGTTAAGGTTAAGGTTAAGGTTAAGGGTTTGGTCAAGGTTAGGGTTAGGTTATACTTAAGGTTAGGTTAAGGTAAGGTTAAGGGTAAATTCAATGTTAAGGTGAAGGTTAAAGTTAAGTTTAAGGTTAACGTTATGGGTTTAGTCAGGTTAAGGTTAAGGTTAAGGGTTTGGTCAAGGTTAGGGTTAGTTTAAGGTTAAGGTTAGGTTAAGGGTAAAATCAAGTTTAAGGTTATGGTTAAGGTTAAGGGTAAGATAACGTTAAGGTTATGGTTAAGGGGGTAAGGTTAAAGTTAAGGTTAAGGTTACAAATAGGTGAAGGTGAAGGTTACGCTTAGGTCAAGATTAAGGTTAACGTTAAGTTAACATTAAGGGTAATATAAGGTTAAGGTTAAGCTTAAGCTTAAGAATAGGTTAAGGGTAAAGTAAAACCTTAACCTTAACCTTCACCTAATCTGAACCCTAACCTAAACCTTAACCTTAAAATTAACCTGACCTTAACCATAACCTTAACCTTAACTTTACCCTTAAACTATCCTTAACCTTACCCTAACCATAACCTTAAATTTACCCTTAACCTAATCTTAACCTTGATTTTACCCTTAACCTAACCTTAACCTTACCTTAACCTTTACCTAACCTTAACCTTATCCATAACCTTAACCTTAACCTAACTTTAACCTTGACCTTAACTATAACCTAACCCTAACCTTGACCAAACCCTTAACCTTAACCTTTACCTGAGTAAACCTGTAACCTTAACCTTAACCTTAATATTAACCTTAAATTATCTTTAACCTTAACCTTAACCATAATCTTAACCTCAGGTTAAGGTTAAGGTTAGGGTTAAGGGTAAAGGTTAAGTATAAGATTACAGGTTGAGTAAGGTTTGTTAGAAAATTAAATATTACAGAGAAATGAAACACATAAAATATGTGGAAAATAGAAGCACACAAAACACATAAAACCAGAGAGACACAAATATATGTGGTTCACCTAGTTTGGGCTACTTCCATCTCGAACAGCCAGTCCTTCCTTTCCATTATCCAGCAAAATGAAGAGACACAACCTACAACAAATCCACTGTAATATCCTCTATTCTCTCTCACAATCTCCCTATCTATTTGTCACTCTGAGAATACACCTACAATACACAGTTGTAATACAAATACCCTCATACAAGTGAGGGGTTGCCTTCTAGGGCAAAAGACCGTAAACTAAACATAAATTCTACCGTCAGATCATCTGCTTAATGAACGACCCAGATTGACTAGAAATTACTATATTTTTACAAGGCAATTCTACATCTATTTTTAGCTTCGGGGCCGCCCCCCTGGACCCCCCAGGAAAAATTTAATTACGGGCAGCATTGTCGGCCCCATAAAGGTACAGGGGTCCAATGTTGTGATACAAAATAAACTAGGTAATCAGGCTCCACACCCAACAAGGTTAAGGTTAAGGTTAGGGGTTCAAGGTTAGGGTTAGGTTATAGTTAAAGTCAAGGTTAAGGTTACGTTAAGTTTAAGGTTAAGGTTAAGCTTAAGGTTATGGTTATGGTTAAGGTTAGGTTAAGGTTAAGGTCAAGGTTAAAGTTAAGGTTAGTTCAAGGTTAATGGTGAAGGTTAAGGTAAAGGTTAAGGTTAAGGTTATGGTTAAGTTTAGGTTAAGGTTAATGTTAAAGTTAAGGTTAGGTTATAGTGAGCATTAAGGTTAAGACCCGTAACCTTATCCTTGACCTTAAAATTAATATTAACCTTAACCTTAACCTTATCCTTGACCTTACGCTTAATATAACCTTAACCTTAACCTTAACCTTAACCTTACTAACCTTGTAACCTTAACCTTAACCTCATCCTTAACCTTAACCTTAACTATAACCTAACCCTAACCTTGACAAAACCCTAATCTTAACCCTAAAATTAACCCTAAACTTAACCTTAACTTTACCCTTAACCTTAAATATACCCTTAACCTAATCATAAACTTAACCTAAGCTTAACCTTACCCTTAACCTTGACCTTAACCTTAAGTTAACCTAACCTTAACCTTATCCTTTGTTGGCTCCCTGTGATTTACAAGATTGGGAAGAATAAGCACTACAGGGGGCCACATCAGAGCCACTTTGGAATCCTAGGACCTAGCCTTCCTAGATTCAGAGAGGGAACTCTCTATTAAGTGTTTTTAAAGGATATATATTTATACTTTGTTTATGATATTAGGCTAGTTACGAAGCTCAGAGAACTTGTTTGTTTTGTTGGGATGGATATCATTAACTGAAGAAGTTAACTGAAGGGTGAAGGTGATAGCAGATTGAAGAATGTTTTAGCTGAAAATATAGGTTATGAAATAATATTGACCCATTGGGATATGGACTAACAAAAGGATTTAATTGTACAACAATTCTTCAAGAGTTTCCATAGGGAAAGTCATCTATATCAAAGGATCTTTTAGATTAAATTGTTATATGAAACATTAAAATGTTGTGAGAGAAGCAAAGCTAAAACTAATTAAGAGTATAACTTCACTAAGACAAGAAAAGCCTTTAAAAGTAACTGTTTGAAGCAAGCCAAAGGATAGGGCAAACCATAGAATTCTTTGGAAAAACTTTTATTAAAGAAAATTTTTCAGACAACAATCCAGTAATCCTAAGACTACTTTCAGAAAGGAGAAAACATATAAGAGAACAAGGAAAATAGCCTAAGATCAGACAAAAACTGTGAATCTAGCCTGCTTTTGGAATACTCTCAAGGGATATTTCAAAGCAACTGTTAAATAATAGCTAGAGGATAGGGAAAACCATAGATTTCTCTGGGTTAACTCTACTTAGAAAACCTTGAAAATAACATTCAAAATAGTATCTCAAGTTGTACTCAGAAAACATGGGCTCACCAACATTTCTTCCCAGTTATACTCTATTGAATCATTCTTAAAACAACAAGTTGGATTAACCTAGAGGGCAATTAAGAATCCTCTAAACGTACCTTAGTAGAAGAAAACATAAAGATAAAGCTTTTAGGAAGAAATAGGGTACCTTTCAGTAAATCCTACTCTAAATTTTTTGTTCTTTATCAGATAAAATGGACAGCATGTCAAACACAAGAAAAGAAAAAAATAGTGAGGGATAACATCACCATTAACATAGACCAGGATCCCATGAATCAAATTTTATTATTAATGTTCAAACCAGTTACATACTTCAAGTCCAACGGGTCTTTACAGCTCAAAAACTTCTCTTCTCAGCCTAGTGTTCTTCAGCTACTCAACAACACTTCAACAGCTTCATCGACTATCTTACACCTCAATGATAATCCAACCAACAATCACAATGAACTTCTCATACATATTTATAGATAAATGAGGAGGTGGAGTGAAAGAAGGGATCTGTAATGGTTCATAAATGACATAGTTTGAATTTTTTGACCTTTGAGGCCATGCAAGGCCCAAGGCAAAATGTATTTAAGTCTAAATCTATGTTTATATTAACTTTCTGCACTACTTGGTTTCTTTTGTTGACTTTTAGGATTTTTAGGTTGGCTTGTAATAACTTCTGAGCTGTCTTTACAAAATATCTTTGTTTTGTAATAACTTCGTGTATCTTTAGGGGAAAATAGGCCTGTAGGTGGCATTATAGTCCTTTGGAGGAGTAATTTCTTCTGTGGATACACCATTGAAAGCTCTTCTTCTATTGTTCTATCATGTTTATACCTTTAAACTCTGATCAGGCCTTTGATTTTGGCTTTTGGGCCTTTACTTTAATCATCTTTTGTCTCTGTTTATCCTTTTAAATTAATTTGTCTTCAAACTGTGTCTTTATCCTTAGTCTGCTTGATTAAGTCTTTGATCTTATGAATTATTCCTTAACCATTCTATTTGATTCATCTCTTCATTGTTCTTCAAATATATTCTGATGTTTCTGCGTACAGGTGGCTTTTTTCCCGCACTAGAGTGTTTTTGCTGGTCAACCAATGTTCATGAAACATTGATAAATATTGGAATAAACCCTGAATCTCCCTTTTTGCTTATTTTTAACCTAAGGATTGTCATCCTGGGCTTTCAAGCCACTGATATTTGGCTGTGGGAGGGACTGTACATTTATAGGCTACCATTAATCGTGCACTAAATCATAAAAATGTTAATAAAACCTGCGCTTGTGGATAAACTGCTTCAGAGGCTTGGTGAGGGCGGAGGAGTGATGCACAAGAGGGAGAATGCATAGAGGGGAAAGGTTCCATGGCAGAATTGTGAAGAAATAGGAACAATTTTGAATAATGGTGCGAATGGAGAAGGGTGGTTTTGAGGAATACCGCGGTGGTATTCATGCTAGGGCTAAGAGGTAAGTGGTTTTGATTCTTTCGAACGCGATACCATACATCAGACGACACCTATCCAGGAAAACCATTCAATTCACACAGAAATGGGGCTTTTAAACCTTTGAGGAGGATTGGGTGCGATATGGATCATGGGCCATCAGATCTGGGGGATCCATGGTCCAGATCTAATTGTAAGTTTGCGAAAAATAAAAAAAAATGGTCGGGAGCAAGATAAAAATGGTGAGATTGCGATGGTCATTGGATCGGGTAGATCAACAGTGGAGACGATATTAGAGAAAGGTGGGTAGAGGGGAATGGTCGAAAGTGGGATGAAAAAGGCAAGAGTGTAATGGTCGTTGGATCTGGTAGATCAACAACGAAGATGATATCGAAGAAAGGGGGGTAGAGGGGAATTGTCGGGAGTAGGATGAAAAAGGCGAGAATGTGATGGCCATTAGATCGGGTAGATCAACGACGGAGATGATATCGAAGAAAGGTGGGTAGAGGGGAATGGTTAGGAGTTGGATGAAAAAGGAAAGAGTGTGATAGCCGTTCGATCGAGTAGATCAACGGTGGAGATGATATTAGAGAAAGGTGGGTATAGGGGAATGGTCAGGAGCGGGATGAAAAAGGTGAGAGTGCAAAGGCCATTGGATTGGGTAGATCAATGACGAAGATGATATCAGAGAAAAAATGATGGCGGGGGATGAAATAAGAAATGAAGGGGGCTTAAGGGGAAGTCCGGTGCGGTCATGCCATCGGGTCACATGAAGAAGAGGGGCTGAGGAATTAAGTCCTCAAGGGCTTAAAGCCTGCTTTTGATAAAAGGTCGGAAATAGGCCTAAAAAAGTGGGTTTTTTAGCCCTTTTTGATATTCCGATAGGTATTTAAAAGAGGGCTTAAACCATATAAAGGATTTTTCATAAATTTTTAAAAGGGTTTTTAAGGGAAATGGAGGGAAAATGAGGGAGAAAATTGTGAAGGTAAAAAATGATGGAAAAAGGTCTGAAAATAGTCTTCTTGTGATAACAATAGGACTGCTTGAACGGTTTTAAAGAAGATTTAAATGGAGTGATTCTTTGAAAAATAATGAACTATGTATTTATCCTTAGTCTGCTTGATTAAGTCTTTGATCTTTTGAATTATTCCTTAACCATTCTGTTTGACTCCTGTCTTCACTATTCTTCACTAATCTTCTGATGTTTCTACATACAGGTGGCTTGTTTCCCACACTGGAGGGTTTTTGCTTGTCAACCAATGTCCATGAGACATTGATAAATACTAGAATAAACCCTGAATCTCCCTTTTTGCTTGTTTTTACCTTGAGGATCATCATCCTGGGCTTTCAAGCCATTGATATTTGGCTGTGGGAGGGCCTGTATATTTATAGTCTACCATTAATCATGCACTAAATCATAAAAATGTTAATAAAACCCGTGCTTGTGGATAAACTACTTTAGAGGCTTGGTGAGGGTGGAGGAGCAATGCCGAGGAGGGAGAATGCATAGAGGGGAAAGGTTCCATGGTGGAATTGTGAAGAAATAGGAACAATTTTGAATAATGGTACGAATAGAGAAGGGTGGTTTTGAGGAATAACGGGGTGGTATTCGTGCAAGGACTAAGCAGTAAGTGGTTTTGGTTCTTTCGAACGCGATACCATACATCAGGCGACACTTGTCTAGGGCAAACCATTCAGTTTGCGCAGAAATGAGGCGTTTAAGCCTTTGAGAAGGATTGGGCACGAAATGTATCATGGGCCATCAAATCTGGGGGATCCAAGGTCTAGATCTGATCGTAGGTTTACGCAAAATAAAAAATGGTTTGGAGTGGGATAAAAAAGGTGAGAGTACAATGGTCGTTGGATTAGGTAGATTAACTATGGAGATGATATCGGAGAAAGGTGGGTAGAGGGGAATGGTTGGGAGTGGGATGAAAAAGGAAATAGTGTGAGGGCCATTGGATCGGGTAGATCAATGGTGGAGATGATATTGGAGAAAGATGGGTAGAGGGGAATGGTCGGGAGCGGGATGAAAAAGGCGAGAGTGCGATGGCTGTTGGATCGGGTAGATCAATGCGGAGATGATATCGAAGAAAGGTGGGTAGAGGGGAATGGTTGGGAGTAGGATGAAAAAGGTGAGAGTGTGATAGCTGTTGGATCGAGTAGCTCAATGGTGGAGATGATATCAGAGAAATGTGGGTAGAGGGGAATGGTTGTGAGAGGGATGAAAAAGGCGAGAGTGTGATGGCCATTGGATCGGGTAGATCAATGGCGGAGATGATATTGGAGAAAAAATGATGGCGAGGGATGAAATAAGAAATGAAGGGGGCTTAAGGGGAAGCACGGTGCGGTCATGCCGTCAAGTCACTATAAGAAGAGGGGCTCAAGAATTAAGCCCTCAAGGGCTTAAAGCCTACTTTTGGTAAAAGGTTGGAAATAGGCCTAAAAAAGTGGGGTTTTTAGCCTTTTTTTGATATTCCGATAGCTATTTAAAAGAGGGTTTAAACCATATAAAGGATTTTTCATAAAGTTTTAAAAGGGCTTTTAAGGGAAATGGAGGGAAAAGGAGGGAGAAAATTGTGAAGGTAAAAAATGATGGAAAAAAGTTTGAAAACAGTCTTCTTGTGATAAAAACAGGGCTACTTGAAGGGTTTTAATGAATATTTCAGTGGAGTGATTCTTTGGAAAATAATGAACACAGTGGGTTTTCAAGAAAACACAAGCTTTTCATAAAAATTTGTTTCTTGAAAACTGAAGAGATATTTAGCCATCATGAGATATAATAGAATTTATAGATGGCTAGCAGTGGCTCCACTTGGGGAGGGCAACTCCTTGGAGGTGTCAAGAACCTCAGAGATAAATCTCTGGAATGTAGACCAGTGCCTTGTGTTTTATTTCACTTTGACCACCTCTTCCTTCTTTGATCATGCTGCTTTAAAAGATGATCAGTAGAACTATAACAAGATGATTTTTCTCCCAAACTTCTACCTAAAAAACCTACTTGTCCTAACATTTTTTTCTTCAATGGGTGCATTTGGACTTGCAAACCCTTTCAACATCATTTTATTCTTTTATTTGAAAGCAGGAAACTAATATATTTCTACCCTTATATCTTCCATGAGCTCATATTAGATAGTTGAACTCATTTTTTCTCTACCTATTCTAACTATTTGTCAATATTAGACTGTTTGACAAATTTTATTCTCTATTTTCTAAAACAAGAAATTTAAAACACAGTCAAATTAGGATTAGACAGTCTGATTTTCTATGGGGCTATGGCATTATGTATAAGCTTCACATAGACTTTATTTGTAGAAACTATAAAACAAAACTTGTGAAGGCTTAAGATCTGAAATTTTTTAAGCGTCCTTCTTTTCTTCTTTGGCTCAAGTTCTGATCCTTTTGGAGCCATTTCTCTTTTCTTTTCTTGGTTCAGATTTTGAGTTTGATAGAACCATTTATTTTCTATGCTAATCTATTCTACTGATAAGCCAAGATTACACTGTTTGGAAAATCTGTTTTCACTAACCTATCAACACAAAATTGAAATTTACTTAGTCATGATTAGGCTGTATGACTAAATAACAGTTCCTTTTCAAGCAGTGGCCTTTTCACTTGCACAATTTTAGATCTTTCTCTTTTTTGGTATGGGGATGTACCTTTTTTTTTTATCTGCCCTCTTTTTCTATTGTTTTTTGTACTTCATTTTAGGGTCCCATGATTTGGCTGATTGGCAAGCCAAATGACAGTGTAACATCAAACCAAGCTTTGGAGCCCAAGGACCTAACCTTCTTGGACTCAGAGAGGGCTCTCTCTATATGTGTAAGGGATGTCTGTGTGTTTGCTTATTATGTTATGATTTTAGGCTAGTTATGGAGTATGTTTTTTGGTTTTGGTTTTTTTTAAGTTGTGAGGGATGAAACTGATCAAAGTTATGAAATAGGTAACAAGACGTTAGATTAACTGGGCTATGGGGTCAAAAGGTCAAGAAAGCTATTAGATGATGATACAAGGCTGTTGAAGGGCCGATTTGATTCAAGGTAGAAAGGATATTTGGGAAAAATGGAATAAATGGACATCAAGTTTGTGAACGACAAAGGATTTCAAGCATAACTAATTTAATAGCAGACATAAACATGGTAGGGCAAACCATTAATCATGCAAAATGTAACTATAAGCTAATCAATACATAGAAATAAACATTCAAGCCATGCATAGAAGTATAAGACCCTCTAACTTTGGGAAATGGCTTTAAGACTTTGGGGAAAACACTTAAGGAAGACAAACAACTCAAAACACTATGCCGGAATGCCTAAACACAGTACTTCAAGTTATTGGGCACTTTGAACAACAAGATTTGCATAGTTTCAGGCAAAGGGCTAGATCGAAAATAGGCCTCCTTGGTTCAAACAAAATGACAATCTAATCAGTCAAAGAGAAATTTCATGGATGGAACTATAGCTTAGCCATAGGTAAGCAGGGCGTACCGTAATTCCTTCTTAGCATGTATAAAATCATGAATGAAACAAGCAACAATATCCTAAATATTAAAGAGCAGTCAAGAATTATTTAATGTTACTTAGGAAGAAGAAAACAAAGAAGTTATGAAGAAACAGGAAATTTGAGGTGCCTCCATGGGCATGTCTCAAATTTGTTCTCTACTGATCTATAGAAAGCAAGAAACATGTATTCATGAATGAAAACTAGAAGATAACAACAAAGCAAGAGACACTATACCATTCTACCAAGTCATGGAATCCATCAACAATCCTTCATCATTCATCCAAGAACATCCAAGAGGCAATCCAAAAGCATAACACAAGTATTTTCTTCCAAAGATCATAGGACCATATATTGCTTCTCTTCTCAATTTCAGCCTTGTTTTACAATGCAAGCCTTTGGAATAAATAGGCCAAAGTGAGGAAAACCTCATGGTGCAACTTGCCATCCTATTGGCCTAATCAAAATATCTAGATTTGTCCTTGAGGCTTTGCAAAGCCCAAGGCACAAAAATATCTCATAAAATATCTATAAAATGCTGAAAAAGGAAAAATAATTGACTTCGCATAATTTTCCATGTGCAAAAATAGCTAAACGCACATTTGGAAAAATCAGATTTTAGAGGTTCAAAAATTACAAAAATATTTCAAATTTACATCAGAAAAAGGTCCCCTGACTTGCTGGTAACATTTGGTAGCCTTCCTGATGTCAAAAAGAGGCTCATGATAGCTTGTTGGAAATATCTAAGTGTCTAATTTCCGGAACAACTAAAATTTTCCCAATCCGATGCCTGGAAGTCCTCCAAAATTGCACCTGTGTGTAAAAAACCAAAAATTACAGTCTGCTGATAGACCGGGCAGAGTGTGCAAGACGCGAGCATTTTTCGCCATTTCGGGGAAGAAAATGATCTCCAAATGTCCTGAAAATCACTGAGGCTGTGCTCCTGAATTTATGGCATCCAATGATACCATTCTCCTCCTTTGACGAATCCTCAAAATCAAATGGCGAATTTCATGATTTTTGACCAAAAACTCAAAAATGACAAAAAACCAAAGCATGTCAAAATTTGCCCAAAATCAGTGTGTATGACCCTCAAGGGTCCCTAGAAACATGTTCTGAAGCATAAGCCAAAATATGAAGTCCTAATGTGTTTTTTCTCACTTTCCGTGCCGGGCGCTTCTGCAAAACCAAGATGCCTCAAAAGTTCTTGAAATGTGTTTTCAAACACAACTCTGTCTCAGTCTGTCAACTCACTGTTGATAAGGAAACAATGATTTTGAATGTAGTGTGAAAATGCCCTTTAACACAACACCACTCTGCCCCTTTCCAAAACAATTCTTTCCACTTGATATGCAATTCAACAAGTAAAATTTTAAGAGGAAAAAACACAGTCAATAAAGATAGACAGTCAACGTGAATTTCCTGTGTTTTGTGATAAGGTCACCCTGCCTTTTGATATTTTGAGGATAACAATATAACCTTGTATATTTGACAAAGGTAAAACCACGATCTCCTTAAATTCAGAACACTGATTTCTTCTTGGTATGCCTTTCAACAAGTATATTCATCAATATGAAGACAGTCAGTTACAAAGGCATCTACACAGTCCAAAGTCACTGTGTAATAGGATGAGAGGAAAAAGTTTATCTTGCTTTTGATTTAGTCATAAAAATCCTGTAGAATTCAATCACAACAAACTCCTCCTTAAACAAATTACTGCCCTCCCTTTGCTTTACTGCTTCTCACACTAATTTGATCCACACACCCTCCAACTGTAAATGGCAGCTTTCTTACTGTTTCTGCCTTATGGACTTGAAAGGCACAACACTGCTTTTTTGTCCCTTTGATATAAAGAGGATATTTTGGAAAGCCACAAGTGTTTATCGAATGATCATTGTGTTTAGATGAGTGACCGACTGTTCTCACCCTAAAAAACACATTATCCTTCCTTTCTATTTTCAACAATGCACATAGCTGACAGATTTTGACTTTGTTTTACCACAGTAGGGTTATCTTAACAATTTTGACAAAGCTTCATCCCCTAATCATTGTTTCTCAATGTTTATTTGAAACAAAAAAGGACTTATTTGAAGTCATTGTTTCTTTGATCATGACAAACATGGTATTTTTTAAAAAACAAGATATTGTTTATTCCTTTTACTTTCTCTAAACAACCAACTTTCTTCCTCCAATAAATCACTGTTTTGTCCTCCTTTATGCCAAACAACAAGTTTTGGTCTAATGAAAAACAAACAGTCAATTGATTGCTGTGCTTGGGCAATGGAGTGAGAAGAATACCTTAAAAAAGCTTAAGGGCCATTTTTGATAGGTTTACCAGCTCTCCAAAGAGTTTTTTAAGGTTTTTAAGTGAGTTGTTTACTAGTGCTACGGGAGCACTGCGTGCTGCTACAAGAGTGCCGTGTAGTAGTGCATTCATTTGGAATTTTTCTTCCTGAACGCGCCGCACAACTTTGCACCCAATTTTGAAGGCCTTCCCGGTGTAAGAATTTGGCGTGAGATGGCTCGTTGGAAATATGTGGAAGTATAATTTCCATAAAAACTTAAATTTTTTTCATTTGGAGTCCATTTGGTTGTTCAAAAATTCATTCTCCCAACATTGGTCAAAACTGGTGAATTCTGGTGCAGAAATGCATAGTGCTGTGTGTAAGCCACTTTTAGATGCCTTCCCGGTGTCAGAATTGGGCCCAAGATGGCTCGTTCGAAAGATAGAGAATTATAATTTCCAAATATGCTTGATTTGTTTCATTTGGTGTCCATTTTGGTGTTCAAAAACAGACTGTCCCATCACCGGTCAAAAATGGTTAATGCTGGTGCAGAAAAACATAGCGTTGATTGCAAGCTACTTTTGGATGCCTTTCTATTGTCGGAATTTGGCCCAAGATGGCTCATCGGAAAGATATGGAAGTATAATTTTCATAAAAATTTTAATTTTTTCATTTGGAGTCAATTTTTTTGTTCAAAATCTGACTTTCCCATCACTGGTGAAAATGATGAATCCTGGTGCAGAGATTCTCCCGTGACATATGAATTTTTCACATTTCTCACAAAACATGATACTTGAGTAGAAACTGAAGGATTTTTTTCTTCTTGAACCTATGAAGGACAAAAACCTCTCTCACTTTTGTAAATTTCATCTCCACTTTTTCAGAAACACACTTTGAACCGAAATGCCCGGGCGCTCCTTAACCCTAATTTTACTGTGGCAGAGGTATCATGATTCAATAGCCATGCAAATTTTACTATCCCTTTGTATCCACTGTGATGAGATATTTGAAAGAAATTCCGTCATCAATAGGAAGAAAGAGTACCCTTTGACAAATAATTATCATCACTAACCTATGCCATGACCTGTCCCTTAATCATTCTTCAAATTTGTTTTGTTTGAGTTCTTGACTATCTTTGGAAGCAAATTCTGATGGGAGATAGTCCATCATTTTTGATAGATATAGTAATGATGTATTTCCTTTGTTTTTACATGCTTACCCTGTTCAGAATCATCCCAGCTGCCTCCTGTTTCTCTTACCATTTGTCCCTTAATCAATGAAAACCCTAAAAATTTATCACTGCCCTGGTCCTCTGCTTGTGAATGAAGGAGGCCCCTTTTTGACAAACTGCTTGATGTTTCTTTCAACCTCTGTCTCTGATGCTCTGAAGTTACTAGATGTTCTTTTCAAACTTTGTAAGATAACAAATTTATGTGGAAATTTCCTGATATCCTTGATAACCTGCTTATGCTGGAGCTTCCTTCTATCCAGCATTACTAATCTCTGTGTGATATCCTTACCACTTGCTATGGCGTATAATTCAACTTTTTCATGGCATTCTAACACCGTTATATCATAAATGAACACTGTAAGATATTCCTACATTTCTGCTTGTCCCTTTTTATTACAGATTTCACACCCTTTTCCATAACGCCCTTTGTAAGCCTTTGTCACCTTTAGCCTGAGACCAAAATCTATTTACACTGTGCCATGTTAAGGAGACAGATATATGAGATCTGGAAAGCTGCTAGAATGAATCATAGACACCATGGCTTTTATTAGCCATTTTCCTCCTAATGGAGCCCTAACAGCTAGAGAAGCAACCCATGCTATTCCAGAATTCAATAACCCTGCTGTATCTGAAGAATGCACTTGTTTTTGTGGTGGAGTGTGGATTGCAACACCGAGACTTGCACTGGCTCTTTGAATGATACCAAAATGATTTATTTCTGGGGTTGTATACTACTTGCATCTTTTTTCTCCACGTAGATCTAGAAACCATACATTATGTTCCATAACCCAACAGAACCATAAGAATACACAGATGTCTTTTTCACTGAAGTGCCTTCTTTCCCAACACTGATTTGAGCCACTCATACTAGCACCCCTGCAGAGATGCATTGTTAAAATAGATTTGATCAATGGAGTCCCTTCTTGTAGTGTCATGATGATAATGCCTGAAACTTCAGTTGATCTTCTTTATTTGGACATAAGACCTAAAAACTCTGTTTTTTCTTGAATTTAACATTTTTGATCTTTGCTGAAACAAAACACCATGACCACTTTGATGGTGTATGCCCTATAGATAGAAAAAGGGTTGTTTTTCCATATAATAATAAATGAAGGATGACTGATATTGAAGACAGGGGTTTTGACTAGAGATAACTTTTCTCAAGGTATTTTCCCTAAACACCACCACCTAGACCTAGAGACTTTGTCATAATTTCTGAGGGATTTCTGAGATATTGTTAGGTCATTATATGAAAAAATAAACGATGAGAGAGGAGTAAAAAACTTGATTTATGCTGGACAGTGAGATATGTGAAGGCAGGGAAAAAATGATATCAGAGGTACAAGGCTTGTGGCAATCATGTACAAGGAAGGCTTGTTGATTTAGGACAGGACTGAAACCTGAAGACTACTTCCATCTTAATATGCAAGAGAGGGGGAAAAGACAAAAAATTGTTTGAGGGTTTTTCTAGAGGAAAAATTGACTGTTCAAGATTGGTTTCTAGAAAACCTAGATAAGGAATCTAGTCATCAAAAAATACGTGAAAATATCGATGACTAACACTTCATTTTCAAAATTTCTTTCAAGCCAGTTATTTACAATGAATTAAAAGAACCTTAACAAAAACTTAACAAAAATAATGTTGAGCATCTTGCCATTGACATAGGACCTCCAAAATTTCGCCCATCCATCTCTTGAAGAAAAAAATGCATCGTTTCCTATAGCAGATTTGATGAGATAAGGGCCTTTCCATAAATTTTCAAACTTTCCATGTTTTCCTTATCTTTGTCTCTGGAATCCCATTTCAAAACTTTGTTACCAATTTTAAAATAACTTTTGCCTTGTTCTTTTTATCAAATACCTTCGGATGTTTTCGTACTTCATAGCTCTTGTGACATCCTCTCTGGTTTGCTGCAAACGTATAAATCTGCTTTATCCTTATTGTCATGTCATCTTCTTTCCGCATTGTACTTCTTGGATCAACCTAAGGATTGGCACTCCGAAATTGGTTGTAAATATTGCATCCGCTCCATAAACTAGCCGATAAGGGGACATTCCAATTGAATTTTTGACTATCAATATGTCCGCCAAAGTGCATGTACTAGCTTGTTGTGCCATGATTTTTTATTCTCATCCATGAAATTATTTATAATGTTTACGAAAATATTTGCTTTGAGGATTCTGCCAGCCCATTACCTCGAGGATAATACTATAGAATGGCCCAATCTACGTTTATACATTTATGCATTTAAATCAAACCATATTTTTTGATCCGAATGCGATAGCCGTTTGTCTCAGATGATTTTCCTAAGACAACCAAATCTAGACAAGATATGATTTTTAAGGAATGAAATGATGACTAAGTCTGTATAATCTTGGGAAGGGATACTTTTATCCATTTGGTAAAATAATCGCCTGGTGTGCGGATCCATTTATGTTGTAGATGAAGCAGGATGATTTCCCAATGAATTCCCAGGCCCCACTACCGAAAAGGAGCTTCAACAAGGATTGGTTGTAGAGGTAAGGGAAGACACTTTATTTTGCCTTCAACATTTTAACATTTATGATGGTGCACAATCATTTGCATATATTGAAAGAGGGTAGCTCTAAGGATTTTGTTCACACAGCCTCTCCAATAGAGGGCTCTTCATATTCGCCTTCATGAAACTCATGCTTGATCTTATCCGCATCATTCTCGTGAAAATTTAAGAAAATAATCTACTAGCATTTTTCCAATATAAACATTTATCTAAAATGCAAGAATTTACATCTTTTAACTTTAGAAACCTTCTTTGTTTTTGACAAACTGTGAGGGACATTTAAATTACAAAGACATATAAAATATCGCATAACAAGATGAATTAAGAAAATGATCTTCAATAAGTGGAGTCACAACTCCTCCGTTCATTTAATGCATTAAACATATCATATCAAGAGCTTGAAAGTTGGATTTAGCCATAATTTTTTCTAGTCCTTGGCCTTTGATGAGCTTAGTGGGCTTGATTTCTAATTCGTATTCTAGTATTACATCAATCCACTTTCCTCTTTTTCCATCCGGATCTTGTGTCAATATGTCTTTTACCACCTAATGAGGCACAAATGCTATAATGTGTGAGTGTAAATGTAAAATCTGAAATCCTTTAAGGCTTTTACCAAGGAAAAGGCTTGTTATTCCATTATATTATACTTTAAAGGTGAATCTCTTAATGTTTCTTTGCTAAAAAATGTAATAGGATGCTCTTGTCCCTTCATGTTTTTCTCGTAGGAGGACAATGTACCACTATGTGTTTTGATGCAATTGAAAATATGAAGAAACTTTGAAAAATCTGCATTAATGAGGACTGTGTCAGCAAGTGCTTGTTTTACTAGCTTAAAGGATTTCTTTTCTTCTAAGGTCCACTTAACTCCTTCTCTTTTAAGCATATTTGTCATGTTTCTAAGGAGTTCGGGGCCTAGGTTGGGTATGAACCTTCGAAGAAATTAATCTTTCCAATGAAAGATTGAAGTTCCTATTGTTTCTAGATGATTGATTTGCAATATACCTTCAATCCTTTTGGGTCTATTTTTATTCCCTATTCGTATGATATAACTTAAAGCTAATTTTCCTTAATGATCAAACAATGTTTTCTTGGGATTTAAGGATAAACCATATTTCTACACTTCTCAAAGACTTTTCTTAGGTGTATTAGGTGTTCTTCATCTGCTTTTGGAATAGATAGATGGTCGTTCAAGTAAAATCAAGGCTAAAGTATCCTAGTTCTTCTCGAAAAATGCAATATCCATGGCTCTTTGGAATGTGGAATCCAACATTCATTAAACCAAAATGAATTTTCACATACATGAAAGTGCCCCATGGTGTATTAAAGGTTGTTTTAAGTTGATCATCAAGATGTACCATACTTGGTTATATCCGAGAAGCCATCTAGCAAATAAATTCTTCTAGAATCCTGCTTCACCCTTTGTAAAATACATCCATTTTGTAGGGTAAGGATAGTTTTCCTTTAAGGAGGCTTTATTTAAGCTTCAAATCAATACAAAGCCTTATTTCTCCTTTTTTCTTCCTAACCGATACAATATTAGATACCCATTCTCGATTATCTCACAAGGACTATAATTCCAACATCATACATTTTTTCTAATTTATTTCTCAACAAGAGGTAATTGAACAAAGGTTTATTTTGTGCAATTTTCTTTTTTTGTCTATAAGGCTTCGGTTTTCTTGAGGGGTATTCTGCAGAGCTAATATTTTCGTGAACCGAGCTTGCTCTCAGGAATAGGTTTGACAATAGTTGGGTTCTTAGATGTAGGATATTTCTAAGAATGCTTGATTATCAACTATCAAGGAGATTTGATCAGATGGGATCTAGTATGGATTCTTTTGGAAGCCAAGATTTTGACCTGTGCTAAAAAAAGTTTAGGATAAGTATGAGCGCTTTTTTGAAGGCAACTAATTTCAAAAGAAAACTCATACTCAAAGTTCTTTTAACCGGGTTTTAATGATGTTTTTTTATAATGAAATAAGTTTCCTGAAGGAGTCTAGAAACCAAGGGGAATCAAAGAAAGCCATCGAAAACCAAGGAGTTACTGTGTGGAATATTTTTACTTATTTTCTAGGACCGATTGTTGTCCACCATCAACAATCGAAACCAATCTTGCGTACACTTGATTCATTTTAAGAATGGATTTTCAAGTTGTGAATTTACCTATTATTTAGTATATTCCTCAATATGGTTGCCACTATGTTAAGTTCTATGATTTATAATATTGGAAAGAATAAACCGTGGGGAACATCGTAATCCGCTTAAATCCTAGGACCTAGCTCGGATTCGTAGAGGAATCTCTATTAAGTGTTTTAAAGGATATGTCTTTATACTTGGTTTATGATATTAGGCTAGTTATGAAGCTAGAGAACTTTCTTGTTTGGTTGGGATGGATATCATTAACCGAAGAAGTTAACGAAGGTGAACGTGAGATTAGGATTGAAGGTTTTACCTAAAAGTGATAGGTTATGAAAACAAGATAACCCATTATGGAGTCACAAAAGGATTTAATTGTACAAAAATTCTTCAAGAGTTTCATAGGTCAATTCATATATATCAAAGGACGTTTTACATTAATTGTGATAGTGAAACATTAAAATTTTCGCAGAGAAGCAAAGCTAAAACCAATTAATAGTATAATCATACTAAGACAAGAAAAGCCTTTCAAAGTAATCGTTTGAAGTAAGCCAACCATAGACTTCTTTGGACAAACTTTTATTAAAGAAAAACTTTAAAAAAACAATCCAAAGAATCCCAAGACTACTTTCGTAAAACATATAAGAGAACAAGGAAAATAGCCCAAGATCGACAAAAACTATGAATCTAGCTCGAAGGTATACTCTCAAGGGATCTTTCAAAGCAAATCGTTAAAGACTAGCCGCAGGACAGGGAAACCATAGACTTCTCAAGCTAACTCTACTTAGTAAACCTTGAAAAGAACATTCAAAAATAATATCTCAAGTTGTACTCGAAAGACATGGGCTCACCAACATTTCTTCCTTGTTATACTCTATTGAATCATTCCTAAAACAACAAGCTTCGGATAAAACCTAGAGGGAAATTAAGAAACCTCTAAACATACCTTAGCAGAAGAAAACATAAATATAAATATTTCAGCAGAATAGGGTACTTTTCAAGAATCACTTCAAATTCTTCGTTTCTTATAAGAGAAAATGGATAGCATGTCGAACATAAGAAAAGACAAAATGTTGAGGGATAACACCACCATTAACAGACGAGGATCCCATGAATAAACTTGTATTATCGATGTTCAAACCAATTACATACTTCAATTCCAACAAGTCTTTATAGCTCAAAACTTTCTTCTCACCTAGTGTTCTTCAAATACTCAACAACACTTCAACAACTTCACAACTATCTTACACCTCAATGATAATCCAACCAAAAATCGAAATGAACTCCTCATACGTATTTATAGATAAATGAGGAGGTGGAGTGAAATATGTAAACTCTAATGTCTATAAAAGACAGAGTTTAATACGTGTTTGACCTTTGAGGCTGAAGTGCAAGGCCGAAGGCAAATGTATTTAAGTCTAACTTAAGTACGTTTATATTAACTTCGCACTACTTGATTTCTTTTTTCGACTTTTAGGCTTTTTAAAGTAGGCTTGTAATAACTTCTAAACCCTCTTTACACAATATCTCTCGTTTTGTAATAACTTCGCATATCTTTAGGGAAAATAGGCCTATAGGTGGCATTTTAGTCCTTTCGAGGAGTACTTAAGCTCGTGGATATGACATTCAAAGCTCTTTCCGCCGTTTTGTCATGTTTATACCTTTAAACCGTGATAAAGCCTTTGATTTTGGCTTTTGGGCCTTTACTAGAATCATCTTTTGTCTATGTTTATCCTTTGAAATTAATTTGTATTCAAACTATGTCTTTATCCTTAGTCTCGCTTGATTAAGTCTTGATCTTCTAAATTATTCCTTAATCATTCTCTTTGATTCCCGTCTTCACCGTTCTTCACTAATATTCTTATGTTTCTACGTACAGTGGCTTTTTCCCACGCTGGAGGGTTTTTGTTGGTCAACCAACGTCCATAAACATTGATAAATACTGAATAAACCCCCGAATCTCCATTTTTTTCTTCGTTTTTACCCCCGACGATCATCATCCCCGGGCTTAAGCCATTGATATTTAGCCGTGGGGAGGGCCTCGTACATTTATAGGCTACCATTAATCATGCACTAAATCAGCAAAAATGTTAATAAAACCCGCGCTTATGGATAAACTCGCTTCGCAGGTTTGGTGAGGGCGGAGGAGCGATGTAGAGGAGGGAGAAATGCATAGAGGGGAAAGGTTCCGACGGGGAATTGTGGAAGAAATAGGAACAATTTTGGAATAATGGCACGAATGGAGAAGGGTGGTTTTGAGGAATACTAGGTGGTATTCATGCGAGGGTTGTAAGCAAAAAGAAGTGGTTTTGGTTCTTTTGAACGCGATACCATACACGCGACACTTATCCTCAGTGGAAAACCATTCACCACGACAAATGGGGTGTTTAATCCTTTGAAGAGGAATGGTCATGAAATGGATTATGGGCCATCAAATCTAGGGGATCCGTGGTCTAGACTGAGACGCAGCCTTGAAAATAAAAAAAATGGCCGGAGTTGGATAAAAATTCGAGAGTACGATGGTCATTGGACGGTAGATCAATGGTGGAGATGATACTCGACAAAGGTGGGTAGATGGAAATGGTTTCCGTGTGATGGAAAATTCAACAATATGATGGCTTGGGATCGGTAGATCAACGGTGGAGATGATATCGAGGAGAAAGGTGGGTAGAATGGTTGCGAGTGGGATGAAAAAGGCAAGAGTGCGATGGCGGGTGGATCGGGTAGATGAACGACGAGGAGATGATATTAGAGAAAGATTAGGTGAGGCTTTTTGGGAGAAAAATTAAAAATGCGAGAGAGTGCGATGGTCGTTGGATGTAGTAGATAAATGGTGGAGATGATATCGGAGAAAAGGTGGGTAGAGGGAGATAGTCCTTAGGCGGGATGAAAAAGTTTAGAGGGCGATGGCCATTGGATCGGGTAGATCAATATGGCGGAGATGATATCGGAGAAAAAAATTATGGCGGGGTATGAAATAAGAAATGAAGGGGGCTTAAGGGGAAGCACAATGCGGTCATGCCATTGGGTCACTTGAAGAAGAGGAGGAGCTGAGGAATTAAGCCCTCAGGGCTTAAAGCACGCTTTTGATAAAAGGTCGGAAATAGGCCTAAAAAGTGGGTTTTTTAGCCTTTTTTGATATTCGGTAAATTTATTTAAAAGAGGGTTTAAACCATATAAAGGATTTTTTCATAAATTTTTAAAAGGGATTTTTAAGGAAATGGAAGGAAAATGAGGAGAAAATTGTGAAGGTAAAAAATGATGGAAAAGGTCTGAAAATAGTCTTCATGTGATAACAACGAGGCCAATTGAAGGGTTTTAATGAATATTTCGGTGGAGTGATTCTTTGAAAAATAATGAACGAGTGGGTTTTCGAAAACCTGCAAGCTTTTCATAAAAATTTGTTTCTTGAAAATTGAAGGGATATTTAGCCATCATGAGATATAATAGAATTTATAGATGGCTAACAACCTTAACTATAACCTAACACTAACCTTTACCAAACCCTTAACCTTAACCTTATCTTAACCTTATACGACCTTAACCTTAACCTTAACCTAAATATAACCTTAACCTTGACCTAACTATAACCTAACCCTAACCTTGACCCAAACCCTTAACATTAACCTTAACCTGACTAAACACAGTAACCTTAACCTTATCCTTGACCCCTTAACCTTAATCTTAACCTAATGTGTATGCTCCTAAAACCTAACCTAACCTTAACTAAACCCTTAACCTTAACCTTAACCTTAAACTTAACCACAACCTAGCCTTAACCCTAACCTTAACCTTAACCTTAACCTTAACCTAACCTTAACCTTAACCTAGCTATAACCTTACCCTTAACCTTAACCCTGACATTAACTATAACCTATCTCTAACCTTAACCTTAACCTTAACCTTAGCCTAAACTTAACCTTAATCTAACCTTAACCTTAACTTTACCTTAACCTTGACTTTACCCTTAAACTAACGTTAACACTTAACTAACTTAGTTAACCTTGACCAAACATTTAACATTAACCTTGCTTAACATTAACTTTACCCTTAACTTTAATCTTAACCTTATAACTTAACCTTGAATTTACACTTAACACAACCTTAACCTTGACCTTAACCTGAGGTTAAGATTATGGTTAAGAATAAGGAGATGAGTTAAGGAAAAGGTTAGGGTTAAAGTTAGGGTAAGGTTAGGGTTAGGTTAAGGTTAAGGTTAGGTTGGCTTAAGGTGAAGGTTAAGTTGGATGGAATTAGGTTATGTGTTTAGTCAGAGTTAAGTTAGAGTTATAGTTAAATCAAGTTAAGGATTAGAGTCCTAGTGAAATTAAAGTTAAAAGTTAAGATAAGGTTGGGAGGGTTATGAATAAATTAGAGATATGTTAGGTAAAGTTAAGGTTAAGGTTAATGTTAGGCTTTGGTGAGGTTAGGGTTAGAGTTCAAGTTAAAGGTTTAGTCGAGTTGGAGTGAGTTTAGGCTGGGTTATGGTTAAGGTTAAGGTTAAGGGTAAATTCAGAGTTAAGAGTTAAGGTTAAGGTTAGGTTAAGGGTAAACTTAAGGTTAGGTTAAGGTTAAGAGTTTAGTCCAAGGTTAGGGTTAGGTTATAGTTAAGGTTAAGGTTAAGGTTAAGGTTATGGTTAAGGTTAATGTTAGGTTAAGTTAAGGTCAAGGTTAAAGTTTAGTCGAAAGGTTAGGTTAGGTTATAGTTAAAGTTAAGGTTAAGGTCAAGGTTAAGGGTGAGTTAAGGTTAGGTTAAGTTTAAGATTGGGTTAAGCGTAACGTGAAGGTTATGGTTAGGGTAAGGTTAGGGTTAGGTTAGGGGAAGGTTAAGGTTAAGGTTGGGTTAGGGGTAAAGTCGAGGTTAAGGTTAGGTTGGGGTAAGGGTTTGGTCAGGTTAGGTTTTGGTTATAGTTAAGGTTAGGTTAAGGTTAAGGTTAATGGTTTGTTCAAGGTTAGGGTTAGGTTATAGCTAAATTTAAGGTTAGGTTAGGGAAAGGGATTAAGGCTAAGGTTAAGGTTAACGGTTAGTCAAGATTAGGGTTAGGTTATAGTTAAGGTTAAGGTTAGGTTAAGGTTAGAGTTAAAGGTTATAGGTTTAGTCACGTTAATGTTGAGGTTAAGGTTAGTTTAAGGTTAAGGTTAAGTTTAAGGTTAGGTTAAGGTTAATGTTATGGTTAAAGTTAATATTGGAAGTTAAGATTAAGGTTAAGGTTAGGATAAGGTTAATATTAGGTTAAGGTTAAGGTTAAGGTTAAGGTTAGGTTAAGGTTAAGGGTGAAGGTTAAGGGTAAGGTTAAGGTTAAGGTTAGGTTAGGTCAAGGTTAAGGTTAAGTTAGGTTAAGGTTAGGTTAAGGGTAAATTCAAACTTAGGGTTAAAGTTAAGCTTAAATTTAAGGGTAAAAGGTCGAGAGTTAAAGATTCACAGTCTTAACCATAACCTTCACTATAGCCTAACATACTTATAACCTAGCCTAACCTTAAAAAAACCTTAACAACCCAACAACCCAACGTAACCTTAATCTTAGCCTTAACCTTATCCTTAACGTTAACCTTAACCTCTTATATATCCTTGATATTAGCTATAACCTAACCCTGGCCTTGACCCAGGCATAACCTTAAACCCCAGCAGCCCAGCCTTCCTGAAGCCATAGCCTCAACCTTGGCTTTACCACTTTAACCTTAACCTTAATCTTACCCTTACCCTAACTATAACCTTTAATAACCTCAACCTTTACCTTAACTATAAAAGGTAACCCTAACTAACCTTAACCTTAGCCTTAGCTGCCTTAGCCTAATATTAACTACCCTAACCTTACCCTTAACCTTAACTTTTGAGGTTAAGATTATGGTTAAGGTTAAGGTTAAGGATAAGTTATAGTTGGGTAAGGTTAATGTTAAGGTTACGGTTAAGGTTAAGGTTAAGAATTTGGTAAAGGTTAGGGTTAGGTTATAGTTAATGTCAAGGTTAAGGTTAAAGTTATAGTTAAAGAAGGGTAAGGTTAAGGTTAAGGGTAAAGTTAAGGTTAGGTTAAGGTTAATGTTGAGGATAAGGTCAAGGTCAAGGTTAAGGTTAAGTAAAGGTTAAAGATAAGGTTAAGGGTAAGTTTAAGATAAGGGTAAGGTTAATGTTAAGGTTTGGTCAAGGTTAGGGTTAGATTATAGTGAAGTTTAAGGTTAGTTAAGGGTAAAGTCAAGGTTAAGTTCGGATTAAGGTTCATATTAGGCTAAAGGCTAAAGTTAACGTTAAGGTTAGGTTAAGGTTAAGGTTATAGTTAAGGTCAATGTAAGATAAGGTTGAGGGTAAGGTTAAGGTTACAGGTTTAGTTAGGTTAAGAGTTAAGGTTAAGATTAGGTTAAGGGTAGGTTAAGGTTAAGGTTAATGTTAAAGGTTAATTTTAAAAAGGGTAATTTAGGGTTAGGTTATAGTTAAGGTCAAGGTTAAGGTTAAGGGCAAGGAAACCCTTAACCTTAACCTTAACCTTAACCTTTACCTAACCTTACCACAACCTTACCCTTAACATAACCTTATCTATAACCTAACCTAAGCTTGACCAAACCACAGCATGGCCTTGCCTGACTAAGAGTAATAACCTTAACCTTAACCTTACCATTAACCTTCACCCCGCCAGTAACCTTAGCCTTGCTGGCCAGCCTTGGCTGGCACAAATCCGTAACCTTAACCTTGGCCTTGAGGCTGTCTAAACGTCAACCCTTAGCCTTAACCATAACCTTAACCTTGGCCTTTATCTAACCTTAACCTTCACCTTAAGCTTTGCCAAACCCTTAACCTTAACCTTAACCTGGCCTTAACCTTGACCTTAACTATAATAACTGCTTGACCAAACCCTTAACATTAAGCTTAAACTTAATCTTACCTAACCTTAAACCTAACCTTAACTTTAACCTTAACCTCAGTCTTAACCTTGAATTTACCCTTAACCTAATGTTAAGTTTAATGTGCTTTAGGTTAAGGTAAGGTTAAAAGGTTATAGTTAGGTCAAGGTTAAAAAGTTAACATTAGTGAGATAAGTTAAGGTTAAGGGTAAGATAAGGTTAAGGTTAAGGGTTTGGTTAAGGTTAGGGTTAGGTTATAGTTAAGGTTAAGGGCTTGTTCAAGGTTAGGAGTTAGGTTATAGTTAAGGTCAAGGCTAAGATTAAGGTTATGGTTAAGGTTGAGGTTAAGGTTAGGTAAAGGTTAAAGGTCAAGGTTAAGGTTAGGTTAAGGTTATGGTTATGGGAAGGTTAAAGTTAAGGTTAAGGTTAAATTTAAGGTTAGGTTAAGGTTAAGGTTAGGTTAAGGGTAAGGTTAAGGTTAAGGAGTTAAGTTCAAGGTCAAGGTTAACCTTAACCTAACATAACCTTACGCTAACCTTTACCTAACCTTAACCTTAACCATAACCATAACCATAACCTTAACCTTAACCTAATGATAACTGACACTTAACTATAACCTAACCTAACCTTGACGAAACCTTAACCTTAACCTAATAATCTAAACCTTGACCTTCGACCTTAATCTTAATCTTACCCCTTAACCTTAACCTCATAAACACGTAACCTTAACCTTAACTTTAAGCTGACTAAACCCATAGCCCTTAACCTTATATTAACCTTAACTTTACATAGCTGTAACCTTGACCTTAGCTTGTAACGTAACCTTAACCTTAACCTTAACTTTACCCTTAACCTAACCTCAACCTTAGCTTTAACTATAGCCTAACCCTAACCACCACCTTAACCTAATTTAACCTTGACCTAACCATAGCTTTAACCTTAACCATAACCTTAACATTAACCTTACCCTCAGCACTTTGCCCTTAACCTTAACCTAATCCTAGCACTAACCTAACCTTAACCTTGACCTTAGCCTAACCTTAACCTTAACCTTATCTTTTTTGTTTGTACTCGACCTAGTGTTCCTAAATTGAGTTCATTAAGCGCTCAACTAGGGTTGATAAACTATTTGAAGTGTGTGCACTATATGTGCCTAGGTATTTGTTTCTTGCACTAAGTTGTGTTTAGTGTTTTACGATGTTTTTTGTTTTTATGGTTTTATGTTTGAAAAGGGAAAGAACTAAATGCTGGTGAAAAAGAAGATATTGGTTATATTAAAGTAGAACAAGGCCCTAAACTATGGATGGCAAATAAAAAATGCAAATACTAAAACGAACAAAGCCTAAACTATGGTGGAAAAACAACAAATGAAAAGCTTGATAATGACTTCATTTGCAAGGAAATAAATCCTGAGAATGAGCTTGAACTTATCCAATTCATTCATTAAAGATGTGTTGGAAGAGCTTGAGAAATGGACGAGTTAAGTGTGAATGAAGTTCTCCTAAATAAACAATCATCTTTCAATGTTACAACATCATCCATGATTAATGGTTCATTGGAACATATAAGGAAAGAACATTTGTAGCACAATAAGATTTTTACTATAAACTAACTTCTAATTCTATTTTGCAACTCAATTTAGCACCACTAGGCCTCACTCAAAAGTTATGGGTTTCTTTTTAGAGTAGTCCTTGAGAAAAGGCTTATTTGTGAAATGGTAAAAAGGTTGCAAAATACTCAGACCTTAGGCGATACTACTTCTATCCGGATGATTATGTATTAATAGGAGGTTGGAACAAAAGATTTTTTGTAAATAATGAGAAGCAAGTGGTATCTAAATTTAACAACTAATACAATTTAAAATGCAATGGATAACAACTAATTTGAATGCTAATACGGTGAGCTAAGAATAAACTAGAATGCTACTAATCTACTTAGTACGATGAACAAAGTTAAATTAAAATGCCATAATCAAACTTGAAATGTAGTGACGAATCTGAACTAAATGAAATCATCCTCAGGAGTGTTATGACTAAACTAACATGTAGCTAGTCTATTGGAATTCTACGGCCATCTTGTTCAATGTGAATGATATTTTGGAAGAGTTTGTAAAAACAATTACGGCTATATTATTCAATGCAATTAAACATAAACATAAGATTTGAAAGAAAATACAATTAAAATCTAAGATACCATAGTTGTTTCTTATTCATTATTAATGATGTTTGGAAGAGTTTGTAGGATTAAAATTTGTTGTGACACTTGGGTATAAATAAGCATAAATCATACAATTCGAAAATGCAACTAAAACCTACAACACCACGTATGCCTTATTCATCGTGATGATATTTTGGAAGATTTTATAAGTAAGTATAAGTGTGATGATCAATTTAAACAAGCATAGGAACATAAACTTCGGAAGACGTCTTTCGAAGCTAGAAATGAAAAACGAGACTAAAATACTTATTTAAACCGTATAAACAAGGATTCTTAGGAGCGGGGCGCTTTACCACCGGAGTAAGCACGCAAAAATATGCTTCAATATTGACTGGAAGTGCTTTACGATAAAGTGATACTTCTTACATTTAGAGAGAAATTAATTCAAAACGAAGTGTTTTCATACTTCGAAATCTAGCGGTCAAAATACAAAATCTAACCTTGTCCCTCGGTTCACGACTATATTTGTAACAAATTTACATAAATGTTTTTAGATAACCTAGGGATAATTTTATTTCCAAATAAAAACCAAACTAGGACTACGATGGTAGTCCACGTAATAAGATTAAGGACATACGGACTATCCTTGCCCTATTAGGTGTCTCTCTAGTTTGAGTTCCCACGTACATAACCACCTACGGGAGGTCGTTCAGCTTCGTGGAGAGAAAAAATGATAGAGATTATGTGGAATACGCCAATATGTGTTTTCTCAGATGACACTTGGAACCTACGTAGACACGAAGACGAAATTTGTAGAATCGACCGTAGCTACGGAATGTACGTGCAGCTGAATCTAGTTAAAAGAAGTACTACAATGACAAAATCATAAAAACATAGAAAGTTAGTCATGATATTCATTCTTAAGAAAATTTTAACTAATTCTCTTGATAATTTGAGCCTATGATTAATAATGGACAAAGGAAATGGAGTGGAATGTGGTGGAAGAAGAACATCTTTGAAAATTTGAACAAACCCCCGCTACTAGATTCTTGCATGTCCTCATGCAACTATTCCATAACTCTGAGACACCTACTGCAATGACATCCAACCCTCTTATTACGCACTACGAGTAGTCGAAGGCCTTGGGCTTTCTTATGACTAACTTGAATCTCAAATTTGTGAGTGCCCTGGTTAACTTTTTATTTCTCTTCTTCAATTTTTCCATGGCCTTATACAACTTTTGCATTTGTAGAGCCAGAGTTGAATTCATATTAGTTTTCAGTTTAACCTTCTCTCTCAAAATTTAATTCTCATTCTTGATATGCCTATTGAGTACTTCTAACTCATACCTATCCCTTCTTAGCACATCAATTTCGGACTTTTGTGGGCTAGGGGTTGTCTCTAGAGATTACGAAGCTCTCCTCTCTAATGTTTCAACATAGTTGTAAATTTCTTCTTTATGTTTGGGTCAATTTTTAGGAACTTATTCATCGAAATCCTACTCGGTAGGTGTTTCTTCGTCCTCTATGTTTATGACTCCGGTTTTTAACCTTTTTTTCTTTAGTATCCCTCTAAGTCTGTGGCTCCTTCTCGGTTAGATGGCCCTTCTCCTTTCTCTCACGGCAAATTTTCTTATTATCCTCTCTTTCTTAAGGCACTTCTTGATCGGAGTCAATTTCTGCGAAATCATTTTTTTTCTTGCTTTCTTGTATTGTTTTACCAGTTTCATTTTTGGAGGTTTTCCATCTTACGTTTTCTTTTTGTAGGTTTGTCTTCGAGGTGGAGGTTCCTTGGGTTCTTCCAAAGTGATTTCTCACTAAGAACTCTTCCAAATTATCTCCCATTTTGCTCAAATGATGTTCAATCAAAAATTTTGACTAAACCATGGTGGTATAAGTTGGTTTCCAAAAATTGAATTCTCTTTTGAACACTTGAGGCCATTTTCTTTAAACTATGAAGGAAGAAAAAGGGAAAATTAAGTTTCTTCTTAGGAAATGCCATCGGCCCAGGAATATGATAGACATAGAAAGCACCATATCTTCCTTCACAAGTGATGAATTTTTGCAAGATAAGCAACATGTTCCTCCATTTTTCTTTGGTGCGAGCTTCAAAGGATACCCTTTTTGAAAATGGTAACATCCATGCTGGTGACTTGAGTGTCTGCTTCCATGCTTCGTTATGAAATTCTCTATTCTTGAACCACCTTTCTCCTTGTACGGGAAATTCGGTTGCTTCTTAGCCTGTGTGGAAGCACGTAATGGTGAATTTAATATCTCCTATCTCAACCTAAGCTCCTTTTAAGGATCTTATAAACATTTTGGTCACCTCTTTGTGAAACCCATGAATTTTTCAACGAATTGCAACCACCACCCTTTGTTGTAAAATTTCTCTCCAAGTACTTAGTATATGGGTTTAGTCCTCACTATAAGACCCACTGCTCCTCTTTCCAACCTTCCAAATTGTTGATCCTACGATTTCACGGTGACGAGTGGTTGTTACGAGAGATGCCTGTTCTAAACCGGAATGGTTAAGAATTGGTTACGGGGAAGAATGATATGGAGTGATTTCGGAATGAATATAATAGGGAGTGAGGATGATGTATATGAGTTGAAGGCTCCGAAGAAAAGACCGTGGAAATATTTTGTAACGAATTCGAAATCATCATTAAATGCTTTGGCCTAGTGACATGACTAATCCAATCACTTGACACTTTGCTTGTTTAGATTTTTAAATGATGATCGAATATGGGATTTGAAATGGTGGAATAGAGAGGAGTTTTATCCAAAGATTTTGTGGGAGGTTGGTTAGGCATGATCAAAAAAATTAATTAAAACAACTTTTTTGAATTATTCATAACTTAAATATACTAAAATCTTTCGCATTATGTCATTATAATCAAAACTTTTACCTTTGCCTTTCTACGATTTTTTTTTGTGTTCTTCATATGCTTTGTTCTCTCCACGAAAATCATTAATTTTTGAGTCTTCATAACCTTCTTGATTTTTCTTGTTGTCATGGATATGCGGGATCATTTTATTGTAGATCGGTGATTACTAGACGATTGCCTTTAGGATCTACGGGTACACGGAGATGTCTCATCAAAGACACGAGAATGTCTAAGCTGACATAGATGTACTTGTAGAAGACTTGAAACATGAGGAAATGAAATGTTTTTGGAGCATGAATGGAATGTTGTATGGAATGATTGAATATGGATGGTAAAATATGGTGTAATGGAATATGAATGAAGTGAGTAATGAAGTGGAATGTATCACATCTTATGAAATGAAGTGAAGTATGAGAAGTGGCTTTGCAATTCATGATATGTTATTCAATTGTAGAAAAACATCAAACTTTTAATAATACGGAATGAAAAATGAGGGTGGACCATGGGTGAAGTGAATGAAGTGTGGATGAATGAATGAAATGGAGTATGGATGAATGAATGAAATGGAAAATGAGATGGACCATAAAGTGAAATGGATGTTTGCACTTATGATTTTGTAATAACTACTTGCGAGAAGAACATATTTGAAAAGCTAGAGTGTCGAGAAGATTAGGATTTTTCACTCCACCTTTTACGTATAAACATGCCAATCGATGATTGGTTTTCATGTTTATACTTTATTTTATTTTATTTTAATTTTTTTCAATATCGACTTCAGAAAATTCACTTAAGTTGATGAAGAAAAAAATTCTTCTTCATTAACTTCATATCAACTTTGCTTTCCTGGGAGCCTAACTTGACAAATTCTTCTGGTAAGAGAGTGGCTTATGATGCGGCTTGATACATGACCATTCACAAGAAAGAAAAGTGACCATCTCTTCATCTATTGTCACGATTTTTATTTCTCCATTGTCAAAAATTCTTATGATTTCATATGCCCCGAAGCCAATGTGTTTGGAATTTACGCGAAAATCCTTGAACTTTGAATTAAACAAGAAAGCCCGGTCACCTTCCTTGAACTTCTTTTCCTTGATGTACGTGTCATGCCTGCATCTAGTCCTTTTCTTTATTGGACTAGACTTGTTTTTGTTGCATCTTGTACGATCTCATCCAATTCATTAATACACTCCAATGTTTGTGCTTTTTGTGCGTTTGATAGGTCAAGTCTAATTTGTTGCCATTTTGAAAGTTTGAATACGGAACTCTATGGGGAACAAAACTTGCTTTTTCGTAAACAAGTTCATAAGAGATGTATTTTGTTGTGCTTCTGCGTAGCCAGTTACATGGGCCCATGAGCTTTGGGAATCCTATCTACCCAATCTCTTCTGTAAATGAATGAGTGTTTGTTAGGATCACTTAAATGACCTTATTAGTAGATTCCACTTGACCATTTTTCTTGTGGATGATAGGGAGTAGATTTTAATGTACGATTTTGTACCTCTCCATCATTTGTTCCACTAGCCTTGATGTGAATTGAGCTCCTTGATGCGTAACAATTTCCCTTGGGACACCAAAACGAGTGAAAATATCCTCAAAAAAGAAAATTAACTACGGATGCTTAGGTAGCAAAAAGTAATGGCTTGGCCTCTACCCATTTGGTAACATAATCGGTGCAAACTAATTAATATCTCTTTTTGTCTTGATGGAGGACTAATGGGTCCTACAAAATCCAAAGCCCATTTTTTAAAAAGGTTGACATGTACACGAGGTTGTAATGGCATCTCACATGAAGGAGAAGGTTTTCCTACCCTTTGGCAATTGTCACACCTTTTGACATACTCTTTAACATATTTAAACAAGGATGGCCAATAATATCCTAAATGAAGGATCTTATAGGCCGTCCTCTTATCGGCAAAGTGTCTACCACAAGGTTCATCATGACATGCTTTGAGAATCTCATGCATCTCATCTTAGGAACACTTACATCTCCTAATGATAAAATGCGGACTGTCTTGTACAACTCATTGGCAACCCATGAATATTTTTCCCTTTGTCATAAATGATTTTTCTTTTTTATCTCTTACATTCATTATTGAAGGAAATTTTCACCGAAACTAAATAATTAGCAATGTCGGCAAACGAGGAGTTTTGGGTAGAAATTGCAAAAAGATATTCATTAGGAAATTGATCTTCAATATTTGGAGTGTCATATTTGATGTTTTGGAGTCTAGATAGGAAATCAACAACTGTGTTTTCCGGACCTATCTAGAATGATAATGTTGAATTCTTGTAAAAGCAATAACCATCTTATGACCTCACCGCCATTAGTAATTGATTTGTTCATTAAGTATCTAATTGTAGAATGATGTTGTGTGAAAAAAGTTTCATAGCTGTTATATAGTGTACGGAATTTGTTTATGGCATGAACAACGACTAAAAAATCTTTTTTCGATTCTGAGTATAGTTTAACTCTTGAAGTCAGAATTTCTCTTGGTATGGTAGATGGCATAAGGAATCGGGGTCTTTTTGTCCCAATATTGCTCCTAGAGTTGTATACGAGGCATGCATTGAAATATGAAAAGGTAACTTCCGGAAGGTTAGGTCCCCTTAAAATAGGTGCTTTAGAAATTTTTGTTTTCGGAGGTCTCAAGGCTAAGCTGTCAATCGGAATTCCATTTGAAATCACGATCTTTGGTAAGTAATTTGAAGGTGGAGATGCTATCTTGGTGAATTTTTCCATAAATCTTTGATAATGCAATAAATCAAGAAAAAATCCTAACATCTTTTTGACAACTTGGAATAGATAAGTTAGATGACTTCAACTTTTGACTCATCAACTCTAATCCCATCCTACGAAATGTGATGTCCTAAAACAATTCCTTGATAAACATCATAAAACACTTCTCATGACTAAGTGAAAGATTTGCTTCTTTACATCTATTTAAGACTTTTCCAAGTTTACTAAAAGGCTTCTTCAAATGTGTTTCCATAAGCGTAAATCATCCATATATACCTCTACACAATCATGTATTAGATCTGAAAAACTCCTAATACTGCCCTTTGAAATGTTGCGGAGTGCATTGCATAATCCAAATGGTAATACTAGGTAAGCATAAGGTACCCCAAGGACGGGTAAATGTGGTTTTGTATTGGTCCTCAAGTGCTACTTGAATTTGATTATAACCACTAAACCCATCTAGAAATGAGAAATGCTTTGCACGTAAGGTATCTAACACACGATCTATGAAAGGTAGGGGAAAATGATCTTCAAGAGTAGCTTTGTTTAATTACCGGGTAGTCAATACATACCCTCCATTTACCATTTTTCTTTGGCATAATTACCAAAGGAGAAACCCATTGACTAATTGAAATAGGATAGATAAAGTTGACATTCAACAATTTCTACAATTCTTCTTTAACAATCTCCCTAAGATTTGGATTCATCCGTCTTTGAGGTTATCTGATTGGTTTACAATTTTCCTCTATGTAGATATAAGTGGAGTGCAAGTATTCGGGCTTATCCCTTTCATATCGAGTGTACTCCCATGCATATGCGGAGAGAATGTCTCTGTAAATTTTTGACTAGCTCTTCTTGTTGAGATTTTTCTAGGTTCTTGTTTATGTTTAAAGTTTTACTGGAAATATCTCAATTGTAGAGCTGCGGTTATCCTGGAATAAGAGAGACATCTGCCTTGATAACAAAAACACAATGTTTGATTCTTCTTGAAATTTTTCATGTTTATGTTTCAAGAGGATTAGAAGTTTTCTAAAGTATTCGGAATTTGACTATCTTCACTAATTTATGAAATTGTGAAGAGAGGTTGTAAGTCTTCTTCATCCTCTATCCATTGAGTATCATTTAAATCTGTAATCATCGCTTATTTTGGAGGATACAAAGTGAATTTATTAGTTGAAATACCATCAAATATGTACATATGGATCTACAACTAATGAAAGCATCGAGTGTAGCTAACCAAGGTCTTGCTAATATAATTGGATGCCCTCTACAGATTATTCTTAGGAGTTAGGATCATGAAATCCACAGGTACTCCCAAGAATCTAGGGACAACTGAATGTCTTCTATTGCCCCATCGAGTTTGATCACGAATCACAATGCACTTTAATTGTAATAATGTGGGTGTAAAAAAGAGAAGATTAGGAAGTTTCGGTTGTCCATGATTTTTCTACCCATGATATTGATTCTTGCTCCTAAATCAATGAGTGTGTTTTGGATCTCAATTCCATTGATGTGAATTTTAACAAGCATTTGGATTTCACAGGTCTAGATACTTTGGAATAACAATCTTACCCATCATGATATCTGCTATTTTTCTGCCAGTTGAATTTTCTTTGTATTTCTTATTCTTTTTCTTGTTTTCTTCATGCTTTCAGCTCCTTTATTGTCTTTGCTAAAATTGGAATTTCCCTTGGTAAACACTTAATAATGGAATCTTAATACAAAAATTTCTTAGCTCATCTAGGAAATCATAATTAGGCATCATAATTTGTTTTTCTACACCTCTATCAATTTGTAATATTTACGGAAAGGGAGGTGTAGGAGTGGATGTTGATGGGCACTCAGATACGAGAGTTGAAATTATTGGTTATATTTGTTTTGATTTTTCAATGTTTGGTTCTTGAAAAGATGTGTCTTCTTTAAGACTTTTATTTTCCGTAGAATCTTCCTCGAGAGTTATCTTGTTCTTGTATAGTCACAGAAGGTTTCCTCTTTTCAAGTATTCTTCCAAACCTAAGTTGAACATCACTGATTCTAGAGGAGTAATTAAATAAGTTGGAAAGCTTGTTGGCCTTCTATCATGCATGTGTTCTGATTTTTATTGTTGGGTTTTGGTATGGGTTGAGCTGGTATTTGATTTTATTTATGAGAAATGGTAAGGGGAGTGGTTGACTTTGATGTTGTGGATTTTAGGGGGATTACATTGGGGGATTTTGTTGAGAATTTTGAGGGGAAAAAATGTGGGTATGGTGGATATTGATAATCTTGGGAGTATCTTCTTGAAGAACGGTTTTCAGAGTAGGAAGTGAAGGAAAACTCTTGGTCTCACGTTTTTCTAAACAAATCACATAGGTCTCTACAACTTGCATCCAAATGACATTCTCTCAAGTCATGCTTCTTTCTACATTTGGGACAAAATATTGCTAAAGCATCGAGGATTCAACTTTTTTCTTGTTACATAACTTAAGGGTGTCTATTTGTTCACTAAGACTCCCTAAGATGTCAGATTTGAATTCATCAAGCATATGCCCTATCTCTACCCTACTTACTATCCCGAAGAAGACTTACTTACCCTTGCAAGAAGCGGGGGTCTCTTGGTCCTTTCACGGTTTAGATTTTCCTCTTGAAAGGTTGATACATAACTCGGATATTTCGGGTAATGTGAGCTAAGATATATCCCCTTTTCCCATCATGTTAAGGATATCCAACCATTCATCCCTAATTTTCTTCAACAAGAGAGCTTTTTAAGGTGTCTTGGTCTAAGTTTTCCATTTTTGCTCTTTTGATGTTGTAATGAAATCTTTCCAACAAATCTTCTAGGTTTCATCCTCTTTTTGTATCATCTTGAACACTTCATCCTTATGATTTACTGACATAAAATAATCCAAATACCTTTCTAGAAATTCTTGTTTCATGTCTTCCGATGTCCTAAGAGAACTGTTGATCAAACTCATAAAACACTTCAATGCTGCATCCTTTTCAATGTTGAAGGGAAATAGTTGAAGTTTTTGAGCATCTTGTAAGTAGTCATAAGTTCTACATAGGACTTCAAATTCAAATAGGAAGAGTTTCGGGATCTTCAGCTTTAAGTCCATAGAAAGCTTGGAAGGACGAGAGGGTGAAATGTTTTTCATAACTGTATTGGTTTCTTCATCTACTATAGGAAACCCAAAAGAGCTTCCCATTTCTCTTATACACTCTTCCTCTCTACCTCCTTATCCTCGTACCCTCTACCTCTACTCCTCTACCCTCCAAATAATGTGTGTTCTCCATATTAGACTCCTCCTCCCCTTGTCTCCGCAGCATAGTTGATTCTTCGCTTTGTGGAAGTGGGAAAAGTTTGTGTCTCTAGCGGGGGTCCTTGAGATCTTCTTCTAAGACGGAGTTCTAGTCGGATGAAGTGGAAGGTCTTTCTAATGGAATATCCGATCTTAAGTCTTACGGAAGTCTAGGATCAGTAAAGGATTGAATGTGGGCTCGAGTTGGAGGTGTGCTAGTTCTCAGGGTCTTGATCGAAACGAAAGTGGTGTTCTAGGAATCAAAAGTCTACGCGTTTCTTATGAATCTACCCCTTGAGTCTCTTTCTCCAAGAATATCATTGTTTTTGGGAGTTAGGAAACAGGAGGCTACCTAGTTACACTTCCCTAAAGACGACACCAAAATGTTTGCTGCTCAACCTAGTGTTCCTAAATTGAGTGTCATTAATTGTCAAATCCCGCGGGTTAGTAAACTCGCTGAAAGTGTGGTGCACTATATGTGCCTAGGTATTCTGCTTTCTCACTACGTTGTGTTTAGTGTTTTTCATGATGTTTTTGGTTTTATGGTTTTATGTTTGAAAAGGGAAAGAACAAAATCTTGGTGAAAAAAGCTATTGGTTATATTAAGCGAAGCAAAGGCCTAAACTATGGATGTCAAATAACAAATGCAAATACTAAAATAGAACAAAACCTAAACTATTAGGTACGGCAAACAACAAATGCAAAGCTTCATAATGATTTCATTGCAATGAAATAAATCACAACATGAGCTTGAACTTATCCAATTCATTCATTAAAGATGTGTTGAAAGAGCTTGAGAAATGGACAAGTTAAGCGTGAACAAAGTTCTCCTAAACAATCATCTTACAATGTTACAACATCTCATCCATGATTAAAGGTTCATTGGAACATATTTGGAAAAGAACATTTGTAGCACAATAAGATTTTTTTCTAAACTAACTTCCCTAATTATGTTAAATCAATTTAGCACCACTAGGCCTCACTCAAAAGTTATAGGTTTCTTTTTAAGAATAGTCCTTGAGAAAAGGATTATTTTGACGAAATGGTAAAAAGGTTTCAAAATACTCCAGGCCTTGGGCGATACTAGCTTCTGTCCGGATGATTATGTATTAATATGAGGTTGGAAAGAATTTTTTGTAAATAATGAAGGCTTAGTGGTATTTAAGTTGAAACTAATACAATTTAAAATGCAATGGATAACAACTAAGCTGGAATTCTAATACGGTGAGCTAAGACTAAACTAGAATGCTATAATCTACTTGAAATGCAAATGAATAGAGTTAAATTAAAATTCCATTATCAAACTTGAAATGTAGTGACAGGACCTGAACTAAATGAAATCATCCTCCGAGGTGTTATGACTAAACTAACATGCGGCTAGTCTATTGGGTCTAGAACCCATCTTGTTCAATGTGAATGATATTTTGGAAGAGTTTGTAAAAACAATTAAGTTTGTATTGATTGATACAGATAAACATAAACATAAGATTTGAAAGAAAATACAATTAAAATCTAAGATACCAAAGATGTTTCTTGTTCATTTTTAATGATTTTTTTGAAGAGTTTGTAGGAGTAAGACCGGCTATGACACTTAGTGTAAACGAGCATAAATCATAAAATTCGAAAGAAATGCAACTAAAAACTACAACACCACGGCTATGCCTTATTCATCGTGATGATATTTTGGAAAAGTTTATAAGAGTAAGTCTAGCTAGGATGATCAATGTAAACAAGCATGAAACATAAAATTGACGTGCTTGACTAGAAATGAAAAACGAGACTAAAATGCTTATCTAGTATAAACAAGGCTGCTCGGGAGCGGGGCCCTCTACCACGGATGGCATGCAAAATCTACTTCAATATCGGTGCTTTCATTAAAGTGATAATTCTTGCATTAGAGAGAAGTACTTCAAAACGGAGTGTTTTCATGCTTACGAAATCTAGCCGGTCAAAAATACAAAATCTAACCTTGTCCCTCGGTTTCTGACTATATTTGTAAAAATTTACATAAGCTTGTTTTGAGATAACCTAGGGATAATTTTCTTTCCAAATAAAAAACCAAACTAGGACTACGATGGTGGTCACGTAATAGAATTAAGGACATACGAGCTTTCCTTGTCCTATAAGGAGTCTCTGCTAGTTTGAGTTCCCACGTACATAACGACCTACATAATTTCGTTCAATCTTTGTGGAGAGAAAAAAAATGATGAGGGAATGATGTGAAATATGCCCATATGTGTTTTTCTCCAAGATGACACGGAACTTTGTGTAGACATGAGAGAACGGCCTGAGAATCGGCAACTAGCTACGAAATTTACGTCCATTAGCTAGATCAGTTCAAAAGTACTCTGATGAAAAAATCATAAAAACATAGCAAGTTAGTCATGATATTCATTCTTAAAATTTTTTAACTAATTCTACTGATAATTTGAGCCTATGATTAATAATGGACAAAATAAATGGAGTGGAATGTGGTGGAAGAAAGAACATCTTTGGAGCTCAACATAACCCTTACCCTTGATATGACCTTAACCTCAACCTTACCTTTACCTTAACCTTAACCTTAACCTTCCCATAACCATAACCTTAACCTTGACTTTATCCTTAACCTAACCTTAACCTTAACCTTAACCTAACCCTAACCTTGACCAAACCCTTAACCTTAACATAACCTAACCTTAACCTTAACCTTCCCATAACCATAACCTTAACCTTGACCTTGACTTTACCCTTAACCTAACCTTAACCTTGACCTTCCCCTAACCTTAACCCTAATATTACCTAACCATAACCTTAACTTTACCATTAACCTAATCTTAACCTTAACTGCCTTAACGTTACCCTTAACCTTGACCTTAAACTTAAATTTAATTATAATCTAACTAACCTTAAATTTAACTATAACCTAACCCTAACTTTATTAAGATATGTATAACATGCTTAACCTAACCTTAGCCTTAACCTTAACCATGAACTTAACCTTAACCTTATCTTAACCTTAACTATAACCTTACCCTAACCTTAAACCTAACCTTACACTTAACCTTAACCTTAACCTTAACCTTAAACTGTATCTTAACCTTAACTATAACCTTACCCTAACCTTAGCCTAACCTTACCCTTAACCTTAACCTAACCTTAACCTTAACTTTACCCTTAACCTTGAATTTAACCTTAACCTTCCCTAAACTTAACCTAACCTTAACCTTAACCTTAACCCTAACCTTAACCTTCCCTCACCTTAACCCTAACCTTAGCTTTAACCTTAACCTTAAGGTTAAGGTTACGAGCTTAGTTAGGTTAAGGTTAAGGTTAAGTTTAAGTTTATGGTTATGGGAAGGTTAAGGTTAGGTTAAAATTAGATTAGGAATGAGTTAAGGTTAAAGGTTTAGTCCCAGGGATTAGGGATTAGGTTATGTTAAAATCAGTTAAGTTTAAGGTTAAGGTTAAGGTTAAATTAAATTGAGAGTAAGGATTAGGTTCTGATTATTAAGGCTAAGATTAAGTAAAGGTTAAGGTTAAGGTTAATGTGGGGATTTAGTAAGGAGTTAGGTTTAGGTTATAGTTAAGGGTAAAGGCTATAGTTAGGTTAGGTTAAGGTTAAGGTCAAGTTAGATTAAGGTAAAGGTTAGGTTACGGATTTAATCGAGTTAAAGTTAAGGTTATGGCTAAGGGTAAAGTTAGGTTAAGGTTAATGTTAATGCTTTAGTTAAGGTTAGGTTAAAGTTGAGGTTAAGGTTAGGTTATGTTTAGGGTTAGGTTATAGTTAAGGTGAAGGTTAAGGTTAGGGTTAATAATGAGTTAAGTTAAAGGGTACGATTAATCCCTTAGCCTGCTGCTGATAACGTAACCTTAAACTTAATTTAACCTAACCTAACCTAGCAACACTTACCCTTACCTTAAAATAACTTTAACCTTAACCTTCCCTAACCTTACCCTAAGCTTACCCTAACCTTACCCTTAACCTTGACTTAATTTTAACCCTAACCTTAACCTTAAATTTACCATAACCTAACTAACCTTAACCTCAATCTAACCCTAACCTTGACCTTAACCTTAACCTTAACGAGCCTTAACTATTTTAACACGACCCCAAAATATATATATACATATAATATAACTAACTATAATTTGACTTCTTATAACAACACCATACCAACTAACCTGGTACAAATTCGTTAAAATAAAGACAAATAAAAGTAAGGTGGATGGGATTACGTCAGACAAATTAAATTCTGGTGGGGTAAGTGTTACACATCATTTTGTCATCATCCCTGCCAAATCCCTTGTCCTGCATATTTGGAGGATCATTCTGTGACACCTTGAACAATGTCATACTCTGCAAACACCCTCTTTGCATCCTTCTACATAAGGACATCATTTCTAATGTTGAACATTTCCTTAAAAAACACAAAAAAAACCTATGTTTTGGCTTTGGCACGGAGTTAGCCGGTTCATCCCTCACGCTGATGTGGAAGATTTGCCTTGGAGCCGCGCCACATGGGCGCTCTGTCTGATGGCCCGTACCCGACTATTTTAGGAATGTTTTTTAACAAATAGAGGTGGAATTTTCCTTTTAACTACACAAAGGGATGACTCATTAGAAGTGGTTAATTTGATAGTATGATTCTCTCTTTAGGTAGTGGTCACTCTAACCTTAACCTTAAAATTAACCTTGACCTTAACTATAACCTAACCCTAACCTTAGTTTATGTTCAAGGTTAGGTTAAGGGGTAAATTTAAGGTTAAGGTTAGGTTAGAATAAGGTTAATGTTAGGTTATAGTGAAGAGTGATGGGAAGCTTAAGGTTAAGGTTAGGTTTGGTCAAGGTTAGAGTTAGGTTATAATTAAGGTCAAGGTTAAGGTTAGGTTAAGAGTTAAGGTTACGGGTTTAGTCAAGTTAAGGTTAAGGTTAAGGATAAGGTTGGGCTAAGGGTATAAAGTCAAGGTTTAAGTTATTAGTTATGGGAAGGTTAAGGTTAAGGTTGAGGGTTAAGGTTAGGTTAAGGTAAAGTCAAGGTTAAGGTTAGGTTAAGGTTAAGGTTAATGTTATGGTTATGGGAAGGTTAAGGTTAAGGTTTAGGTTATAGTTAAGTTCAATGTTAAGGTTAAGGTTATGGTTAAGATTAAGGTGAAGGTTAGGTAAAGGTTAATGTTAAGGGTAGGTTATAGTGAAGGTTAAGGTTAAGACCCGAAACTTAAACCTTAACTTCATAACCTAACATTAAACTTAATCTTATCTTAACCTTAACCTTAACCTTAACCTAACTATAACCTTACCTTAACCTAACTTAACCATAACTAGCATAGCCTTAACCATAAACTTAATATAACCTTAACCTTAGGTTAAGGTTAAGGATGAGTTAAGGTTAGAGTGAAAAGGTTCGAGTTAAGGGTTTGATCAAGGTTAGGGTTGGGTTATCATAGTTAAGGTCGGGTTAAGGTTAAGGTTAATATTAGGTTATGGTTAAGGTTAGGTTAAGGTTAAGATTAAGGTTAAGGTTAAGGGTAAAGATAAGGTTATGGTTGGAGTTAGGGTTAGGTTAAGGTTAAGGGTAAGGTTACGTTAAGGGTAAAGTTAGGTTAAGGGTAAAGTTAAGGTTAAGGTTAAGGTTACGGGATTAGTATGAGTAGAATATTAGGTTAGGTTAAGGGTAAAGTTAAGGTTAAGGTTATGGCATAGGTTAGGTTCAGATTTAGGTTAAGGTTTAGGTCGGGGTTAAGGTTAGGGGAAGGTTAAGGTTAATGGTTTAGTCGGGTTAAGGTTAAGGTTAAGGTTAGGTAAAGGTTAAGGTTATGGGAAGGTTAAGGTTAAGTTTAAGGTTAGGGTTAAGGTTAAGGTTAGGTTATAGTTAAGGTTAAGGTTAAGGTTAAAGGGTAAAGTTAAGGTCAAGGTTAAGGTTAAGGGTTTGGTCAAGGTTAGGGGTTAGGTTATAGTTAAGGTCAAGGTTAAGGTTATGGTTAAGGTAATGTTAAGATAAGGTAAAGGGTAAGGTTAAGTTTAAGGTTAGGTTAAGGTTATGGTTAAGGTAAGGTTAAGGGTAAGTTAAGGTTAAGGTTAGGTTAAGGTTAAGATAAGTTTAAGGGTAAGGTTAAGGTCAAGGTTAAGGTTAAGACTAGGTTAAGGTTAAGTTTATGGATTGGAGTTAAGGTTAATTCTAGGTAAAGTTTAAGCTTAGGATTAATGTTAGGTTAAGGTTAAGGGTACAATTAAGCCCTTAACCTTTGCATAACCTTAACTAATTTAACCTAACATAACATAACCTTAACCTTATGCGACCTTAACCTTAACCTTCCCCTAACCTTACCCCTAATCTTACCTAAACACCCTTAACCTTAAGCAATTTTAACTAACCTTAACCTTAACTTTATGTATAACCTTGGCACGGCTAACCCTAACCTTGACCTTAACCTTAACCTTAACCTTAACCTTAACAACTTCACTTATAACAAACCCTTAACCTTAACTGCTGACTAAACCCGTAACCTGCTTATATACATAACCTTAACATAACCTTAACTTAACCTTAACCTTAATCTTAACCTAACTTAACCTTACCTTACGGTTAGGTTAAGGTTAAAGTTAAGGTTAGGTAAGGGTAAGGTTAAGGTTATGGGTTTAGTCGAAGTTAAGGTTAAGGTTAAGGGAGTAAGTGTTACATATCATTTTGTCACCGAAATCCTTGCAATCCCTCGTCCCACACATATTGGAGGATCATTCCCATGACTTAGTGAACAATTTCATACTCGCAAACACCCTCTTTCCCGCATCCTTCTCCATAAGGACATCATTTCTCTAGCTGAGACATTTCCTAAAAAAACACACAAAAACCTATGTTTTGGCTTTCGTCGCAGTGTAATTTACCATCCCTCACGCCAATGTGGAATATTTGCACGGAGCCTGCGCCCACTTCGGTGCTGCGTACTCGATTAGGTATTGCCCATTCCATCTATTTTTATGAATGTTTTTTTAACAAATAGAGTGGAATTTATAACTTCTAACTACCTCAGGGATGACTCATTAGAAGTGGTTAAGTTGATGAGCCACGAATCTCTCTCTTTAGTGATAGTGAGTTTTTTACCTCCCTCATGGAACACTCCTTGAATATAGGACTCCTTCCATGATTGCGGGATCCTAACCTCTCCCTCTCCCTCTATAAACGAGGCCTTCTCCCTTTATGGCTTTAATTTGAATAGATAGCCGAGGAGGATAGAGAGTGGAGAGAATGTTATAACTAAATAATTGTCGTTGAAGGTAGAACCAAGGATAATGTCGTAGAGAAGAGTCCGTCGAATT
Organism: Pinus albicaulis; assembly: GCA_034641835.2. Lineage (NCBI taxonomy): Eukaryota > Viridiplantae > Streptophyta > Pinopsida > Pinales > Pinaceae > Pinus > Pinus albicaulis. The sequence goes on from JAXQQM020072833.1 coordinate 762,179, forward strand.
CTGACAGGCAGCACAGCAGGAGACGTGTGCAGCCAGACCCTACTAGAGGAGATCACAACATCTGACTTGGTTTATTCTTCCTTCCATTTATTAATATACTTTTCTATGGTGTTGGTTCCATCGTTATGTTATGTTGTTTGTAATACAATTGATTTAGTCTCCCCATTGGTGATAGTTACGAATGTGAATTAGTATGTTGTATATTGTCCATGTTTTTTTCTTAAGTGCATGTGTACGGAATGTGAAAGCGAGTCGGGTCGTGATGCATCGAATGAAAGGCGAGAAGTGAGCCACTCTTTAGAAGACAACAACAATGGAGGATTTTAGTCGATATCTATCGAATCTTCGTCCATTCGTTAACTAGGAATCAATCTTATAGCGTGTCTTTTTGTGGCTAGACCCACTCTAGGGCTAGTGGGATCGCCTCTGTCTGCGAGAGGGGGATTTACCTCACTTAAAAATTACCCCAAACCATGCGGGGATTCGGTGAGAGTTTATCTTTCACCCATTGGTCATACATTTGGTCTTTTCTTGCTTGTTTTACCTTTTACGATTGTTACGCACAAGTCCCGAGAGACTTATTCAACACTAGGGGATCGGATACGACCTCTGCTTTTCAAGATTTTCCTTTTACTGAGGTAAGCTGATGCAGCGCGTTTTACGGTCAGCCCGGTCATGCCATGACACTTGTGCTAGTTTAGCACCCACGTTGTTCCTATTTGGTGCGATTACGGCCAAACGGTCGCTCAATTCTTTTGTAGGTGTTATGGTTTACTTTGTTTTGAAGTTTTTGGTTAGTGTTTATGCTTAAGGTTATTTTGGGTATGCATTGAGTGCTATAGGATGGTTTTCGCGCGGTGCTTCATTCCTTTCACTGTTTTCGTTTTTATATCACAATCATAATATGCCAGGGTTTGTAAGTGCTTTGGTATGTTTGAGCCTCTGTGGGAGTTTGAGACTTTTTGGTTCCACGATCAACTTCATTCCTTATTTGGTGCATTAGCTCACTTGATCCATTTGAGTATTGCATCGGTTGAATTATTCTTTCCTCTTTCATTTAGTTTTTCTTCTTGTCACTCCAAGCATAGATCACACTATTTGTATGGGTCTGTTTCAAGATCTTTCTTCGATTTGAGAGATCGCAACATTGGTTTGAGTTTGGATTTCTTTTTTGAGTTGATTGAAGTTATTTCGCTTCAACTCTTGCTTTAACATTCTCAAACTAATTGTGTTGGTTTGTTTTTTCATGTCATTTAGTGCATTGTTTTCTCTATTACAATGAAAAATAATAAAAAAATTAAAAAAATTGTTTCCATTCTTGTTTGCATTATGAAATTGAAAGTCTTTCGCATATCTAGCATTGGACAATTCTAGGAAATATTTCTCATTTTCATTAGCTTGCATCGCACAACGTAGTGGATGTTTCTGTATGTTCATTATTTTTATATCGCTTGAAAAACTCCTAACTTTCTCCGTAGATAGCTTTTCATCGAACGAAATGGTATTTTTTGGCACGCAGCTTGCATTTAGGGATTTTTGAGATCCAACTTGATGGTAGGACCTTGGAATTGATGTAAATAAAGGATCGACTTGAAATTTACTCAATTAACCTAAGGCAACATTGAAACCTAACCGACATTTAGTGGTCTAAGTTAGAGACGTGTTCCGGTGTCTTGAAACCTAGCGAGTTGTTGCTCGCCATCTGGCTTAGGATAGCACTAGTACGGAACTTGTGCTCCTAGTACCATCAAGTATATAAAGGGATACCCCTCTAGGTTGCAATCCTTTTATCCATAGGAAGCGAGTTTGCCGCCTTGTAACCATGATACATCAAACACAACATTTGGGGAGACCACACTTGCGTACGTCAGGTCACTTGGTCATTTCTTCTTTCATTTGATCACCAAGGTGTATATGGTAGTTCACGTTAACACAGTACACCCTTCTACCTAGACTTCCTGGCTTGATCATTTTTTATCTTTATTGACTCCATAAATTTGAAAAGATCATCGAGCAAGTGTCCTTTCATGCTCACTTAAAGCTGAAAGTGACTAGAGTCATCTTTTGCTTGTTTCTTGACTCTTAAAACATGAAACAATGGAATTTTGGTTTTAATGTGGTAAAATAAACTACCTATGATAACATGCCCATTAAATTTTGATTGCTTGGCATAACATTTGTCTTGGTTCTTTTTTGTCAGAGTCTTCATTTTCGATCCTCTTTTCCTTTTCTAGTGTGCTACGGTCACGGTGTGAGAACCATCGGTTTCATCCGGTGGTAGTCCTTTCTTATATGATTCATCACTTCTCAAGCCTCTAGGTATCGAGCTTCGGCGGCCCTACTCTCCTCGTTGATACCCCTTTGGAGAACCGATTTGAGTTCAATTTGGCCTCCTTCCAACACTTGGTTTGGGTTTGGGGTGGGGATAATTTCCCCCTCTTACATTGGAATCACCATTTTTAGATGCTATCTATACCTCCTGTAGCCCTCATATTATTTTACAAGATCTTTACTAAGCGGATTCATACATGGACTTAGCATGGGTCTCTATTGGCAAGTGAGGGGATTCCTATTTCTAATGAAGAATATCAGCTTCTTTCCGAAAACATTCCTCAATAGTCTCATGCTCAATCTTCAACATACAGTGTCACTTCCAGCTGGATATAGGTTTTGGAGTCAGATTATGGCTAGTATTGCCTCCATGGCAAGCATCAACTCCCGTCAAGGGGCTTCTGATCTCTTCCATCATTAGTGATGTCACCAATGACACCTGCCTCCTCAACACCTTTTGTTACATTTGTCCCCAACTAGACATACTTTTGTCGCATGGCCGCTGTCGGCACCGAGTTGTCACCACTCGGCCGTCAGGGGATTCACACTTCAATAGAGACTTCAATTGCCATGGCAACCCTCGATCGACCTATATTTTGAGGAGCATCGGCTGCTACTCAGAGCAAGAGCTCCGTGTACTTTCTACCGCATCCCCTCAAGGTTCCTAGTAGAACCTTATCTTTATCTATTATGACGTAGTCAAAGTATACCCCATTTATACACTTCCAGTTTTCATTATGATGAGTACTGGAAACCCTATCTATTTTCCCACGCTTCGAAGCTTATCGAGTTCCTTTTCCAGTTTTAGAACTACCTTGCACTCGTGAAACCTTCTAACCAACAAGGGCAACCTTTTAGAGGACAAATTCTTCATTTCAAGAAGGGTATGCTTTTGACCCACAAGGACAACCCTTTCGTGAACAACCTTTCGGTTTGAGCATGATATGCTTACGACCCAAAAGGACAACCCTTTCGGGGGACAACCTTCTGACCCAGCAAGGATTATTTTCATGGTCCCACAAGGATAGCCTGACACTTCAAGGTCAACACTGCAAAGTCAACGCCTTGTGATCCCACCTGGGCAATCCTCAAGGACTCGTATAGTAACTGATATATCAACCGGTGGCCTTCTATACTAGTCCTGGGGAGAAGATTGTATCCATCTCAAGGGAAACCTTTCGTGCAACCGCAACAAGCTATATCTTCTGATTGGTCCAAACGTTGCGACGCCCTAGGGCCCATCTTATGGACTGCGTCCAAGTCAACTTGGTCATCGTGCACAACCTGGCCCATCATAGCTAGGGCGCCATCTTATGGTCCTCGCCCGAGGTCAACCTCGGTCATGCGGTATAGCACTGATCATCGGCGGCCCATCGGGCCAACCTTTGCTTAGTAGGGGGAAACTCGGGGTGGCCCCATCACCATCGGGTCAACCTCCTCGAGTAGGGGACAACTCCGCATGTACAGATTTCACCTCGCTCAACCACCACTATACACTACACCACACTTCGGGTCAACTAGTGTGCTCCGACCATTCACCAGCTCGGTAGGGCCCCTACTTATTAGTAACTTGTTCGACCCCAAGGCGCTTATTACTCCCTCGAGGTTAATATCGACCGGAGTTTACAATGCACCTCAAGGTTCTACATGATTACCCTCACCCACTAGGCTATACTTACATTCCACAAAAAAATTGTATGCTGCTCAATCAAGACCTACATATACTCGGAATCGGTATTCTAAGTCTCAACCCTCATATCCCTGTCCTCAACCGCATCGTGATCAAAGCAAACTATCTAGCTTATACTCCTTATGGTCAGAATCCTTCGGGCATAGAACCAATGGGGGCGAGTCACCAACCGTAGGTATGGAATGTAGGTAATGGTCCTCATCGAGGGACCTTGCTATTCCTTTCAACCCTTAATTACCCTTTCTATCCATAGTTGGATTCATCGGATGTGTCCAAAATAACGAATGATCCAATCCTTTCATAATGCATATTGGCCTCTAGTTCCAACCCAAGGTTCTTGGTGATTTCCCCAAGTTTGACGAAACAAAGGGTGGAGAATACCCCCAAGTACATGTCATGACATACCATTTATGGTGTTCTTTGAATTCTTGGGTGGATGAATTTATTCGACTTCGCTCTTTTCCAACAAACCCTCACCGAGCTTCGCTATGTGGTACATCGAAATCTGTCTGCGTTGTATCTTTCAAGATTTCAACTCTCTTGCTATGGAGTTCCTTATTAATTTCCAGTTACCATTTTTTTATGAAGCGCGGACACATCTCCCTAACATCCTTGAAAACAAGACCCGGAGCTACCCATATCTCGTGATCATATTCATGAATGGAGATGTCATCGTCATCCGATCAAATTAAAATTCCCTCATCAGCCTTCTTACCCATCGTTCTACCACCTCTTTTGTCAATCAAATTGCAAAATATTAACCATGGGGGCATGTGTTACCAGAGATAGCCATTGCTCATGCCTAGTACCTTGATTTAGTATTACTCTCATTCGGGCTACTTTGTATGATATCTTGACCGATGCTCATGACTTGGGACTTCTAAAGCACTGACGCACTCCATCTCGTTGACGGCGTTATTGGTTTCCTTGTCTCGGACTTCACGCAAGTCTTCCAACACCGGGAAGCAAAAATCCAATTCTTCCAATGATTTTGCTTCTCATCCCACCCGGCAAATTCAGAGCAAAAAACCTCGCGAGGTCAACAACCGTTCAGAGCCAATCCCGTGGAAAAGTCATATCAAAGGGAAAAATAAGGGCAAAGTGCAAGGCAGCAAAGCCGATTCCCCACAGAGTCGTCTAAACCTCGTGGCCGATGATGGTTCACGGTGCAAGTCTCAAAGTATCCCTCGTCTCGATTTGTGATGAGGAACATTACACTAAGGATTTTCCTAGACGTGTCGGAGTTAGTAAATTTCTCAAAGGCACTAAGGAACTTTAGTGCGTCCCTCAAAAGAACATTTTCCATCTCAGCAAACACAGAAGGGTTGATCAACCCACTGTCCATCTCTCACACCATTTGGTTCTCAAGTGTTCATGATGAACCGTGCTTGCACCTATTTCCCTTACTACTCTCATCGAACGATTAATCGGATCACGTCGGTAGTCGGGGAAATAGATTGTTCGATGGTCCTCCTCCCCCACACCTCGGTCCTCTTGAGATTGAAAGGCCCGGTGTTGAACTCGTTGTATGGCCACCTTCTAAAGGTGTTCTACTAGATATTCTTATAATCCTAATGCCCATGTTGCTCGAAGCATTATAGTGTTGTTGAGGATTTAGCATAGGCACCATCCGCGTGATGTCTGCAAGTTGGAAGTGCTTGCGGAGTTAATCCATCTCAAAAAAGCGTATATCTGCACCCGATCGTATTGATCCCACTGATTCTAGTCCTTCTCTCTTTTGATTTGGGAAATTTCATCCCGCCAACTCATGCACCATATTTTTGCTTGTCATACAAGTCGGCATTAACGGTCTCAACATCGATAGAGCCGTTGTGGACGAAGGTGCATCCACTTGCGTCATGTCATTTCGCTTGTCGGAAAGCGATTGCTCTCCGGCCCTAACTTCATCACCCAATTCCCTTTGAGGCTATTTGATGGAATGGGAATCAAAATCCTTGGGTGTTCTCACCCGGCTTGCCGATCACGTTACCAAGGAAATATGGTCAATGTCGAAGTAGAAGTAGTTTCTGATGCTAAACTCAATTACAATCCTCTACTTCCTAGTCGTAGCTTGAACTCACGCTATGTTATGCATTCCGTCCACCCTCTTTTTCGTCTTCTAACGTTTCCACATGAGGGAAAAATTATGTACTATCGATCGGTTGTCGTTCTTTACCTCATATTTTGAGAACAACGTTCTCCATTTGTGGATCGAAATTCTTCTCCCGTCTACAGCGATAGGGCCGGGTCTTTCAAAAGACCTCGCCCTCAGGGGTATCTTTTCCTTCCACCACGCAAATACCATTCAAATGTTAATATGATCTCTCGGGCTCGGATGACCGTGGACCATCCCTTTACCTAAATACGGTTGATTCGTTTGTGGATTCGATGCTCGCTTACTCTAATTGAAATCAATTATTATGAGCTTCTAGCTACATCGGATTCTCCCCTTCCGCAAAGACTCTCATCGAGGCATGTCTCTCGATCATGCTTATTCTCAATCCCCGCAGCTCGGGCCGATTCGGGGATCACTACGATCCTTTGAAAGAAGTATTTCCATCCGACTGGCAGATCCATCATGGGAAACCATGTCTCTTGAGGACTTACCATGGAGCAATGGGCATCAACGTTCCCTCGCTTTATACCTCAGCCTTGGGGCAATGTCTAACTATCTTCGAGGAATTTTGCGTTTCGAAGTTCTTCTCGAAACACACTTCAAGCACCTATCTTGACTCACTTCGAAGTCTTCATCGAAGGTAACTTGAGTAACATCACCCAAGACGATGCTTATCGACATTTCCGTGAAACTAGGAATTGTCGAGAACATCCATGTCGTAGTCACTTGTTCTTCCGATGAAGTCCAAGTGTACAATAGCCTCTTTCATGAATTTTGTGATGTATTTTTATGGTCTTACTAAAGAGATGCCTCGGAATCGACCCCGCTATTATGGTGCATGAGATTCTCACCCACCCGCGCAGAAAGCCTGTTCGCCAAATGCCTTCATCCATTGCATCCTCGGAAAAGTCGTCGACCATAAAAGCCGAAGTTGAAAAAATTCTTAAAGCGGGTTTCATTTATCCGATCCCTTCTCGACAGAGTGGGTTTCTAACATTTGTTCCTATGGATAAGAAGCAAGTGAGATATTAGACAGTTTGTAGTTGAATATCGCAATATTAATCGGATCCCGCCTAAGGATAACTATCCCACCCCTTTCATCAATCGGATTATTGATGATTGTGTGGGGAGTGAGATTTTTTCCCTTATGGACGGATTTTCTCAGCTATAATCGGATCAATATTCTCCCATCCAGATCAACACTAAGACCGCTTTTATCTATCCTTGGGGAACGTTCACAAAGATATAAGAAACTCCCTTTTCTACGACTTGAAGAACGCCGGGAGCTACATTCCAGCGCACAATGTCTTATGCCTTTCACAATATTCGGGAAATATTGTTCAACCATACTTGAATGACCTTCCGCTCATTCGAGCAGTGCGAAAAAGACCATCCGGGACCATCTCACAGCGAATATTTCTTCGTTGCGGATGCACTACAACATTCGACCTCAATCCGCATAAATGCATCTTCTCGTGTTGATTCCGGGTAGAATTTTAGGGTTTATTGTATCCAAAGGCGAAATTTTCACTCAATGCAACTGTAAGTTTGAGGCTATTGCTAATCTCCCCTCTCCATCCTTGTTACACCAGCTCCAAATTCTCCATGGAAAGCAAATTTCTTACGGCGTTTTATCCCGAACACTATGATCGAAGTAGCGAAGGGGTTCACATGAATTTTCAGAACGAGACGTCCCTGTTAGGGATGATATCGCTCACAACAATATTTTTTGATACACTTAAGACGTTGCTTGTCAACATTCCTCCTATTACAGTCCTCTGGATTTTCATCGTGATTTCACCTGTATCTAGCTAGCTCACCTTCAGTACATGATCGCCATGGTTTTGGTTCAAGATGATGATGACGATAATGAGCATGTTATTTACTGCTTTTCTCGGAAACCTTCCTACCGGAAACACGTTACACACATGTTGAGAAGTTAGTGTTAGTTGCGGTCCAGGCCATCAGAGACGTTTTCGTCATTATATCCTTTTATAGACGGTAATCGTGATTTCGATTGTAACCCCATGACCTATATTTTGTCTCGACGAGTTTCTCGGGAAAGTACTCAAAGTGGATCGTTATCGTCGAGAGTTTGATTTGGAATTCACTACCGCCAAATCAAAGAATCACTCATTTTATTTGAGCAATTTGCTCGCTCCCATGCTTCTGCTCCTTCTTATTCGAGGGTTCATGATACCGGAAAAAAGATGTTTTCTTGATTAGCACCCTCGATCCATGGTACGGTGATATCATCATGTATCTCCAAACCTCTAATTTTTAGGTACGAGTTGACGAAAGATGCTCAACGGCGCATTCGGCATCATTAGCAGCCTTATCGTATTGTCGAGAGATACCCTTTATTGTGCCTGCTCCAGTACGAGATGCATGCGCCACCGTTCCTTACACCCTGTCATTACCATTGGTCCTTTATCCAAATGGGACATCGATTTTATGACGTGTAACCCTCGCTCGGCGGGGGCATGCCTATATCATCATCGTCATCGATTATTTTACAAAATGGGAAAAAGCAATGCCTACAACGGCCCGGATGGTAAGACAACGATGAAATTCATATTCAATCATGTTATTTCTTGGTTTGGTGTCCCTCGAGCCATGGGTGCGATCATGGCTCACATTTTTGGGGTTATGTAGTGGTGGAGCTGATGTCTAAGTTGGGTGTGCACCACGACGGCTCAACGTCGTATTACCACTCAAGCTAACGGCCGAGTTGAAGCGAGTGAAAAATTTCTTGTTACGATGCTTCAACGAATAATTGGGATCCATAAATCAAATTGGCATCTCATGTTGTTTTCAACTCTATGGGCTTACGAATGTCGATTAAAGGTGATATCCGATTCACGAGTGTTTCGGTGGTGTACGGTGCAGGAGCTACTCTTCCGATTAAGTGTGAAATTCCTTCACTCAAATTAGGTTTGTGGAATTATTTCCTAATACTTCACCCCTGGGGAAGAGCATCTCCTCTATCCCAGAGAGAGATTGGATAGAACTTGTCGCTTAGCTAACTGGTCATCGAGCATAGAAAAAATGAGTCGAAGCTCACTTTGACCAAATAGTTTTTCCTCGTTATTTATCAAAGGTGACCTCGTTCTCTGTATGACCAAGCTCATGATAAGGCTGTGGGCCAGGTAAATTCCAACCCATGTGGCATGGGCTACATCGTCGGAAACATGTGTTGTAGAATGGGGCTTATAATCTTATTGATTATGAAGGTTGTATCTGAAAAAATATTATGCTTGAGTCATTCATGCATGACATGTGTACATAGGTGATTTTAAATTTTTGTGCATATTTAGGTTTGATGTGCTTTGTGAGCTTTTTTAAACTTGCTTATTTGGTCTTGCTTTGGTTTTGCGGATGTCTATTACCCCTTTGTTGGTTTTACGAATGGTGCTTAGGTAGTGCCGGGAATTTGTTTTTGGTAGCCGGGTAATTTATAATCTTGTTGGTGAGTTGATTAACCTACAAGGTATTTGTCTAGGTCAAACAACAAACAACATCACTAAATATAGTGTTGTTGTGGAACTATTAACCGAGGCAATTAGCCTCGGCATACACGTGCTTGTAAATATAGATTCGCGGCTTATTTGTTCTTCAACTTAATGAGTCATTATTAGGTTCAAAACCCATGCATTTTGAGATTGTATTTACGTATTAGTTTTCTTGAAAGACATTTTTCTTTCATCACATATCAGCCTATGCCAAGACGGATGAATACATTAGCGATGCGATGGCAAACATTGTATTAGATAGACATTTTCGCAATTTATAAACACAATCATATGTAAATAGACCCATGTAGAAAATATATGTGTGTATATATATATATATATATATATATATATATATATATATATATATATATATATATATATATATCAGCGGTGTTTGCGGCTTGTGCATCATAAAAAACCCAAAAAAATATATATGTATGTTTCGGTTACATCTCGAGACAACATGTCTCTAAAAAATATGCGAAATAGAATGCCTACATGACTAATCAACATGGTGCTCATGATAGCATGTCACCACCCGTGCCGAAACCACCTCGGCAAGTGGTGGATATGACTCGGTACCCCTACAATATGCCTGCGATTGTCGAGGCACATCATCTAAGTGACCATAGTCGGGATCCACGGGCGATCCCCTCCATATTTTAATGCTATCTCCTCCTCGTCGGCCTCACCATGAGGATCGAAATCTCGAGGAGTTCGCCTCGCTATCGGCGACATACTGCCGGAGCCTATCTAGTCCAACATACACACATATAAGATTAGCGTCGGAACATGCATTTATACCAAAAATCATAAAATCATGAAAATAAAAAATGAGTCTCCCACCTAGCTCTTCGTCCCAATCTCTGCCTCCGAGAGCGGGAGGTCTGGATCACCGGAAGTGAAGTTTCAGCCACCATATTAAGGCCAATCCTCCGCGAAAATCGGTTGTCATTGTAGCCAATTGAAAAACTGCGAAAGCCCAGGAAGTCTATTGGCCACACCTGCTCTAGGCATCAACTCGGCCATCGGACCATTCGTGGTTCTAAGGGTGGTGGCATCGGAGAAAATGACCTCTAATGTTTGGAATATCAATATTCGTTCCAAGAAGAATGATGCCAAAATGGATCCATCACCGAAGCACTTCGGTTTGGTCTTATTTCACTTAGTGGCTAACCACTTGATGTTAATGGTCACGGCCTACGCGATTGTAGAGAGTCGGGGTGTTATACGGTAATTTTTCACCGTCCCTACAATCCCCATCTTTCCCATTGGAGGGTCACATTTCTATGACCAATAAGCGATGTCTGTTCTTGCAAATACCATCATTGCATCCTTTCCATGACGACAACATTCCTTCTGTTGATCATTTCTGACGAGACCCTAAAAACACTTGATTTTTTTCTTGGTCTTGGTAGCCGTTATGTCCTCATGCCAATGAGGAAAATTAACAACGAACCTGTGCCGATTGTACACTCTTTGTCCCCGATTAAGTACCCTTTTCAATACCTTGTGGAAATTTTTTTTAAAAAAAGTGAAGTTCGATTTTACAACAAATTCGTGGATGAGTCATGAGAGTGCTCGATTGAATAACCATGGCCTTCCTCCTTTGGCCTCTTGTTTCCACCTTATAGAACACTCCCAAGGGATAAGGCCTCCCTTCCACTATTGTAGGGATCCCAAACTCCTCCTCTCCTCTATAAATATAGCTATCTTCCATTGAGGAAGGGGGAATTTGAATGGTTGAGCAAAGTAGTCTTAATGCTTTGAATAGAGTTGAATCAATTGTAAGGAGATTATCATTAGACGGCCGAAGAGAGAGAGAGACTTGTCCTTGTCACGACGAGCTGCGAGACGTACTCCTGCGGTGACCCGGCTGAGCGAAGACCTGGCGTCGAGGCTCGGGTTGTATCTTTCTTTGTTATGATTAATAATAAACAACTTTGATTATGGTTCCACTCGAGATGTTCATGTTTTATGTTATGATTTATATCTTCTCACAAGTGATACATAGTACATCTCAGCAGGTTTTACACTTGTTTGTTTGTTGCTTCTTCTTGTATGTGCGGTGTTCGTCGCGTTAAGCGGGGAGAATTGTGATCTGCCAAAGCAAAGTGTCTAGAGAAAGTTGGCTGCTTATGTCCAAGCTCCTTAAAAAATGAAACAAGATTGTCGGAGCATAGTTCATTTTCTTGTGTCGATCTCCTTAAAAAATGAAACAAGGTGTCGAGCTGATTCGTTTTCTTGTGTCAAGCTCCTTAAAAAAGGAAACAAGGTCGTTGCAGCATAGTTCGTTTTTTCTTGTGTCAAGCTCCTTAAAAAATGAAACAAGATCTTCGAGCATAGTTCGTCTTCTTGTGTCAAGCTCGTTAACAAATGAAACAAAGTGTTCTAAGGATATTTATTTTAATGTGTCAACCTGGGTAAAACAATGAAACACATTCTCGTTCAATTCGAGTCTTTGATAAGTTCTCGTAAAATCGCGATCGAGTCTTTCTATTGATCTCGCAATGTGAACTTTCACTCCATTTTCCTTTCATATGGACTAAACAGAATATACCTCGAATTGAGTCACCATGTTGGGGGCATGCTTAATTTTTAAGCACAATTTGTTTTTTCCTTTTCAAGCTTGTGTAAAAATGAAACCGTTTCAAAGCATAGTTTATCTTTGTTTCAAGCTTGTGTAAAAATGAAACCAACTTCAAGAAGAGTTTTCGATTTCAAGCTTGTGTAAAAATGGAAACCATTCCCATGCCTCTTGTGATTTTCCATTTTATCGGCTTTGTTTTACTTGAGATGAACCTTGGTTTTCTCACTTCATTGTCACTATACATGGCTGATCATATGCCTTCACTTGGTTGTTTCACCCAATCTGAGGAACCTTGCGATGAGTGGTCTTGTTAGCCAACCTCTGTAACACTTGTTTTAGGCAGTTCCACCATTAAGACGATTTCTTACCCTTTATACTACTCATTCCTCTAGGAGGAGTCACCTTTCGGCTCTTTTTCGACTCTTTAAACATGAGAAAGATTTCCGAGTCACTTGTCATTTGATCTCGTTAAATTGGCTGCAAAACGACATCTACCCATTATACGTTTACCCCTTTTTTGGGCCGGGGATAGATTATTTATAATACCACAGCCTATCGCAACTAGGAGATTCTCTCGGATATAGTTTTCTACCTTTTTGGATCGTAAGGACTATCTACGAAAAGGGATTGTTGGAGTTTACTTTTCACTACCTTTTCCAAGCTCTATAAACATGAAAAGATGTCGAGTTATTCCTTTTTAGGACTCGTTAAACCCGGTGACATAGGATTCGGTCGTAATGACGATATTCATTTCTCCTTCTAGGAGCTCGTTAAATGTACTAGGATGGATTCGTCACGAGAAGAAAAACTTACATCACAAGCATATGGTATCCCTCTTCAAGATGCAGCAAAATAAGAGATGCTCACGAAATGGTGGGGAAAAATGGAACCGGTGTCGTCATCGTGTCAACGATATGTCGCTCTTGAACATGGCACTTGTATGCATTCGTGTTGGGTTGGGAACATCCCATCTCATTTCCACTTGCCTCCATGGGTTTGGGTGATCCTTTTGACCTCTCATACGCTCTTTTCCTTGTCGTCATGACCTTTGATATTTTGATGTCAAATCTTGCCAAATCCACTATCGTACGTCAATATGTTCAAGAGAAGTTGACCTCTTGTAGTTTTCAACCTCCCTCAGGTTCTCTGCGATCACGATTCACAAACATTATGTTCCTATATCTCGTGTTGATGATGTGGGAAACACTATGGCCCACCTTTGAGTCAGGTCACTTCCTTTCGACCTCAACTCATTATCAGGGAAGTTGATCTAGAGACTCCCTTCGGTACCTTGGAGCTTTGCATGCCTCAATAGCGAGGTTCTTCACATTCGACATAGGAGTTTTCATCATTGACCTTCGATCGGATGATTACGGGTGTTCGACGCCGGCTCAGCGATTCACATGCCATGGATTGTGCCTATATGGCTTCATTTCATTATTGGTGGTTCCTCTCGCGTCTATTAACAACTTTCATCATTGGTGGTAATTAGACGATGTTCTTTCATGTTCGACAGCTCACTTGTTCACATGCTAGGACTTGTACTCTTTTCGGGTCGAGATGGAGTGCAATACTGCAGGATTTTTCTGTTAAATCGAGGATGCATTTTGTGGATTATTATGGTTACATGACTCAGCGATTGGATGGGCGACCATACACGAGTCTATTTATCGATTCTTGCGGGTATTTGCGTCCATGCCTTGGATCCTGGTGTACTATATTATGTTATGGATGGTTGTGCGCATACCACATATATCATGTATTTGAGATATCGGTTGTAGTTGTGCATGCAGGTTTTCCAACGGCGGTGTTTTCGGTTGGACACGTTCTCGTAAAGCATTTCACCCCTCTCTCTCACGGGCCTCGTGCTTTGGGGGCATTTGTTACACGGTAATTTTTCACGGGTACGAAATCCCAATCTCACCCATTGGAGGGTCATTTGAGCCAAAAAGTAGTGTCATGCCTTGCAAATACCATCATTGCATCCCTTGCCATAAGGACAACATTCATTACGGTGATCATTTCTGAAACCGAGACCCCTAAAAACACTTTTTTTTCCTTGTATTCAGTAGCCCGTTATGTCCTCGTGCCAATGAGAAAGAATTAACACTAAGCCGATGCTATTTACAGCACTGTTTGTCATAGTTAAGCACCCACTGTCCTTGTAAATTTTTTAAAAAAGGCGAAGTTTCAATTACAACAACTTCATGGATGAGTCATGAGGAGTGGTTTCATTGAATAACGATGGCCTTCCTCCTTTGGCCTCTTGTTCACCTTATGGGGAACCTCAAAGGGATAAGGCCTCCCTTCCACTATTGTATGGATCCCAACCTCCTCCTCTCCTCTATAAATATAGCCATTTTCCATTGATGAAGGGGCTGAATGGTTGAGCAAAGTAGTCTTAGTAGCCTAAATAGAGGCTGAATCAATTATAAGGAGGTTATCGTTAAACAACCGAAGAGAGAGACTTTTCCTTGTCCCAATGAGCTTTCTTGGGAGCGTACTCCTCTGTTTACACGCCGAAGGAAGACCTGGCATCGAATCGAGTTGTATCTTTTTTGTTACGATTAATAATAAACGACTTCGATTATGGTTCCACTCGGATGTTCATGTTTTATGTTATGAGTTGTATCTTCTCACATTGATACATAATTGCATCTATTAGGTTTTTACGCTTGTTTGTTTGTTGTTTCTTCTTGCTTAAATACGGTGTTCAATCGCATTGAGCGGGAGAATTGTGATCTGCCAAAGCAAGGGAAAAGAAGCGTGGAATATCGGTATTCATTCCAAGAATAATGATACCAAAATGGATCCATACACAGAACTAATTTTGTTTGGTCTTCTTGCACTTGGTGAGCTGCCACTTGATGTTAATAGTCACAAGCTCTACCCAGTTGTAGAGATTCGGGGTCGAGCCGGTCTACGGCGAGAAGCGATCGTGTCTTTGTAGCCTCATGTGGTGCCCGATCACGGCCGCGTGATAGTGTGCGGCACTACTTTTAGTGCCCGGATCTAGGATGGATTTGAATGTCGAGCCCTTCCTACTCCTGTTCCTTTGCATGCCCCTTAGCACACTCTGTCGATCACCATCCCCATACTCTCTCCATATGGATGAGTACCGATCAACATGAGGACTACACCTCTTCACGACAATTCGATGATAAAATAGACATCGAAACTTCCAAGTTCAAGTTCTGATCTCGAAGAACAAGCTTTTCTTGATCATCGTCCCAAATTCTTATCGAGTATTGAAGCAATTTGATTGAGCCCCGAGAGGGCAAGGTGTTGGGAAGAATTTATTGAGCCTATAGTCTGCGAGGGTGTTCATGCATTGCTCATTCTCCATGGCGAGTTCATCCTCCTCAACGTGTTCTCTCTCATTCCACTCAATCACTAGTTTTTACCTTTGTACTGCACATTGTTCATATGAGCATTATTAGTCTACTTAGGCATCGAAATTTTGCAAACGTTGACTTCATTTTTCTCAAATTTATGTGGATTTTGGGTTGTGCGATTGGCATGACTATTTCGCTAACGGTCGCACCAATGGGTGCGCCCTGCAATAATAAAAAAGGGGTGATTGGCGCGGGTCCATGCCCCCGAAACCCGCACCAATCGTGATGCCTAGTTTTGCAAATCCTCCCCTGGGGAGCTCAAAATGACAAATTCATGTAATGAAATATAGCTTAAGATGGAAAATGGTGTCGGCTCTCACTTGAGGCTGACGAAATCAATATTGGTTCCAGCTGAGATTGCTCGCAATTGTCGCCATAAGATCGCAAGGTAAATGGGTCATTGTTGCTCCACGAGAGAGGTAAAGTGAAAAGTAAATAAATTTTTACCATGGCATTTATAACTTTTTGAAATCTTAAATTAGGTTTTAAAACATATTTGTCGATTATTTTATCATATTATTGTCGAGGAATACGTTTTACACACGTCTTTTTGTGTAGCGACGAGGGTTTTTCACATGGTTATGACGAAGAAATGAGTTGTATTTTATGCTTTTTCGGAGCTCGGTAAAAACACGAAAAATTCACTACGGAGTCACCTTTCGGCTCTTTCTCGCTCTCTAAAATAAAAAGGTGTAGAGACAGCTTGTCATTTTGAACTCATTAAATGGCTACGAAATGATATCTACCCGGTATACGTTTACCCCTTTTTAAGTGTGATAGATTATTTATGAAAAATGAATACCTTAGCATATCGCAACTAGAGGTTCTCTCGAGATATTGTTTTCTACCGTTTCGGATGCGAGAGACTATTTGCAAAAAGGACCTTTAACTGGATTTTTCTTTTTCGCTTTCTTTTCAAACTCTCTAAACATGAAAAGATGTCGAGTTCTCCCTTTGTCATACTTGTTAAAGCGATGACATCGGACTCTGTCGTTATGACGTTACTAAAGTTTTCTCCTTCTAGGGCTCGTAAATGTACTAGAGTTGGATTTGTCAGGGAAAAACTTACATCACAAGCATATGCTATCCTTTAGTGCTTGTTTTCAAAAATAATTTGGGGTACTCAATCGAAACGCGGGGAAAATGGAACTAGGATGATAGTTGTGTTGGCAAGATGTTGCTCTCTGAACATGACACCTGTGTATGCATTTGTGTCAAAGGGTTAGGGGACATCTCACTTTGTCATTTGTTTGCCTCACGGAGTTTGGGTAATCTCTTTTGATTGCTCATCTGCTCCTTTGCCTCGCTCGTCATGACCTCAAATCCCTTGATGTCAAATCACCGCCAAATCTAGTGTTGTGTCATCGATATGTTCAAGAAAAATTTTTCCTCTGCCCGTAGTTTTCAACACTCCTCACGATTTTCCTGGTCTCGATTCACAAAAATATACTCCTCTATCTCATGCTCGATGGTAGCAAACATTATGGCCCACCTTCGACATCAGAGTCACTTCCTATCGAATTTCGGCTCATCTTCTAGGGAAGTTGATCCGGAGACTCCCTTTAGGTACCCTGGAGCCCCGCGATGTCTTAATGGCGGGGATCTTTGCATCCGTCAGTAAGGTTTATATCATTGGCCTTCAATTGTATGATTCTATGGGTGTTCAACGCCGGATCACTATCACATTCAAGTGATTGTACCTCTAGTACCTCGAGAACCATCGACATTATTGATGGTTTTCTCTCTGACGCTCTATTAACAACTCTCATTATTGGATGGTAATCAAACGATGTTCCCTCACATGTTTGAGCTTCAACTCATCTATTCACATGCTCAAACTTGTACTTTGTTTGGGTCGAAAGGATGGATGACGCAAAGATACCCGGAGTTTTGTTTCGATATCAGTCGCGTGTTCTTTATGAGATTACTATGACTTATTACATAACTCTTTTGATTTTGGATGCCTGCACTATACGAGTCTATTTTGTTGATCCTTATCACTCTGGATGGTCGTATGTCCATACCTCGGATCTCACTTTCATGTACTCTATTATGGATGGTTACACCCATGCCACATATCATGTATCAAAGATATCATTGTATGTTGTACTTGTAGGTCTTATGACTTAACGAGTGTTTGGGTCAAACATGTTCTCATAAAGCTATTTCACCCCTCCCTCTCTCTTGGACCTCATGCTTTAGGGGGCATCTGTTACATAGCATTTTGTCACCGTCCCTACAATCCCTCATCCCACATATTGGAGGATCATTCTGTTGAGCTAATTTATGTACCTAAACTAACACAATTGTTGTATCAATCCGGGTTGTTTATGCTTTGAGGGCAAGTTCACTATATGTGAAGATCGGATATAATCAAACCTTGAAAGATAAGCTATTCAAAAGCTGAAAGTAATACATTCTATAACTCTAACTCAATTAGTTTAAAAAGAGGAATAATATTGAAAGGGTTCTTGACTCAAGAAATCATTTTCACCTCAGTACCACTTAATGAATCGGAGATTAAAACCAAGAACTTAAGATGGATAAATTATTAATGAAAGAAGAAGCTCTTAACTTAAGATACATATAAAGTATTCCATTATAATTCATTCATCTTAATATCAAAAATCTCAACAAGAAACTTCTTGCACACAAACAAAGAAACCAATTTTAATTCATCATTTTAATAGAAGGGATGCTCGACTTGATACATCTGTTTTTCCAACTTGATAAAGTGATGAATAAGCTATAAACTAATGACATCAATCATTATGCATGAACCATGAAGCAATCTGAAATAAAGCTTTGAAAAACCGAGTTCACAATCATCAAATTACAAGGAAATAAAACTAGTTAACAAGAAAGTGTACTTAGCTTGGAATGGGGGCCCTTCACCCTTGCACCTTGCACACTTGATAAATGATCTCAGAAGCTTAACTTCAGTCACACATCCATAACATTGAACAGCAAAATGATAACAGCACAAGTCTTCAAATTAACTCCTCAATCCCAGGAAATTGTCTAGCCCATAAAAGTATATAAGTCAATAATAATCCTAATACATAAGCCATCAAAGCTTTGGCTTTAAATAAGAAGTCTCATGAAAAAACTGATCTATTTTTACTCAAAAAAAACCCATATACTTCTCATCCACCTATCTAAGTCGAATTCATTATTCTTATCCCAAGAAATATGGCCAATCCCATAGAATCTCAAAAAGTTTGCCCTATTTCTATGGGATTCTGAATGACTAGTCATGATTGACTAGAATTAAATGGGCCTAATAAAGCTTGTTCGTCGGAACTAAGCATGGAGTGGCTTAGTCCTGAGTTGCCAAACTTTCCATCCATGCATTCAATTCATGCCCAAGTGTCCTGCGATCACATCAACCATATAGCTATTACGGGAATTTACGAATACGCAATTTTGCACTAAAAACCAAACTTTCATAAAAACTTTAGAATTTGAAAAAATTAATTAAATACTGAATAGATGTCAAATATATATCCAAAATGGAATAAATGAATGGAAAATGGATGGAAAATAGATGGATTAGTAAGTTTCTTTGAGCAAAATAAGACCAAAACTAAGGCCCAACATCTCTCCCTTGCTTATCATCAAGCATGTCCCCATGCTTGCCTATTCCTTTGACCTTCTTCTTTACGAAGTAGATGTTGTACCTGTAGATGCTTCTGGAAGTTATTGCTGCCCTTGCCAAACAATCCAAACTGTGTCATGTCTTTCCTTGAACAAAGCTTCTTTAACATACATTTTTCATGCTTGGCACATACATATTCTTTTCCTTCAACCACTTAAATGCTTGTTTAGAAATTAGATCATTTTTCCTTTCCAATATCCCCAACTCTTCTTTCAATTTTTCATTTGTTTTGACCAATTTAGCATTATCTTTCTGTTTGCTTTGTTCTCTTCTTTTAATTTTTTTCCACAATTTTGCTAATTTCTAATTGGTCGGTTAAATCACGATTTTTCCATCATTGATTTCTTTTTTCAAATCTTGAGTTGTTTTCATTAATGATGCTGCTGCTTCATCATCATATGAAGAATCCCTCTCAAATTCTTCTTGTGAAATGTTATTTTCTTCTTGTGGTCTTGGAAAATATGTTTCTTCTTCCCTGTCTAAATTAATGGGACTTTGTTGTAAAATCTTTACAGGAATGAACATCACAGATATTTCATTTTCCATGGCCATGTTATTTTCTTTGTTTGGCTCTTGTTCTAGGATATAAGGGAGAATTCATCAATCCTTTACTTTCACCTTTCTGTTTTATCTTGTACCTCTTTAATGTTGTTCATTAAAATGATTTTTAACCATGATTCTCTCCACACTATGCCACTGCAATCTCACTTGATACTCAACTAGAGTTTTAATCAATCCTTGATGATACATACGTATCTGCCTTAAAGCTTTGTTTTTTCATGTCTTCTTGTTTCAATCATTCTTAAGAGGCTTTTATATAGGAAATAGTACAGTGTCTATCTTCTCCCTTAATGTCTTGTAGAAGTTTAACATGATATAAATGGGCAACACTATATCCTCGGTCACAAGTCAAGAACTTTGGATGATCGAGACCAATTCTCCCCATGGCTCATTAAACCATTCCCTGGGTATACCTTTTGTCCTATCAAATGTGTCCCCTTAGGTTTTTCTCAGGGAAAAAAGTCCATGCTTTCTCCTTGAAGTGTAGCCACTTTGTAATACTTCTCCTAACATTGGCAAATCTAAGGCTTTGGACAAGTATTCTTGGGTTACCGGAACAATGATTTCTCCCTGCACTAGGAGGTACGAATGTGATTGAAATTCTTTATAAAATCTTTGGTTATCTCCTCGAATAGCTATTAAATTTACGTAGAAGCCTATCATCCACCGCACGATAAAGTTTTTCTATAGTCTCTTTTCCCCGGCTTTCTATTTGAAATTTTGGCTCTACCCTGTTTGCCATTGTTTTCGCCAAACCAATCAATGTAGGCCTACTGCTTTGTTTTTACTAACTTCATTTTAATAAAAATTATGACTATCGTTTTTTTAAAATGAAATTCGATGGCTAAATAAGCACCACCTTCCTCTTCGACTCAACTCAGCTTTCTGCACTTTTTAACCTGCGATATATTCCCTTGCAATAGCACTCTGAATTCACTGTTTAATGAAAACAACACCTGTATACTTATGTTAATACACTGGTCTTTGTTTTTTTAAATTAAATACACACGCGTATCACAAATCACACAAACATGATTTCTTGTGTATATATAAAATAAAAACTAAAGAGTGCTCTCGGCCTCATCAAAATTTCACAATGTTTCGGCTGCATGAAAGGTGTTTTGCAAAAATTATTGCTTGCCGAGACTCGGCATAAAAATGCCAAAAAGGCTCTCGGCCTCAACCAAATATAAACACGGCTTTAGCAACTTGGAAGCTCCCTTTGGCAACCACGGTTCAATGTGACAATCAGGCATTCGATCCCTTTGTTTTAGTCAAAACAAAAACAAAAACGCGGTGGCAGCAAGTGTTTATGGCGTTTTTCGTTTTCATGTTAGCTGTTTGTGAAAATATTAATGTGCACAATTCACTCGGCGAGAACACGGTTTAGTGCGCAATTAGTCAACAACCCTTTTGCCATGCCACTTCAATCACGGCATTCGGGTTAAAACTCTTAACGTGTTACTCGTGCAATGAGTTTCCCATCAAAATGCTGCACATCAAAATCTATCAACAATCCTTAAGTCTTGTCAATGCGGAGATAATCACAGATTTGTAGTTACACATTGTCAACGAGCGCGTGGAGTGTAGCCGGGCGCTCCAAATCCTATTGCTTTGATTAATTGAGCTGGTGGCAAAGCAAAGGATCTAAAAGTTAATGACAAGCAATATCCCATAATCGGCGGGGTGTAAATGAACTTCTTGTTACACGACTTAATCACGAAAATCTGTTATCTACGATCGTTGAACACGGAGCGATTTCCTTTCTTAAATCCGCCTTCTTGCTTCACGGAGTGATTTTCACTGTTCTTTGCTTCAAGCACTTCTCTTCTCTACGAATGATGTTTTTGTTTCAAAAACGCCTTTCTTCGAGCTGCGGCAATGAGGAATGTGGTCCTAGCGGTCATGAATTGACCGAGTTCATGGTTGTACCGTGCCTATTGGTGTTATGATCTCTTGCTTGGGGTTAGTATGGCTGTCTCTTTGACCCGATCCGTATGTCATGAAGGGATGCCACCACCGTGTGCGCAACACGTATGATTTCCATTGTCGTGTGCTATAATGATATGCACGTATCATTTCCACCAACGCGTTTTTGCTTTGAATGATATACCCGTATCATTGCCACCGTCATGTGTTATTTTGAATGATATGCATGAACTATTACCTTCGTCGTGTGTCTATACGTCTCGTGATACTCCTGCATGTATATGCAATTATCATTTCACCATATACATCCAATCATGCAAACTGCCAGGATCATAACAATCGTGCCCGTCACTTCATTTTGTATGCGCCTTATACCTTCGCTTATCCTTATACCATATGCGCATTGATTTTATACCATTAACCTTATATCTTTTGCGTATTAACCTTATGTATTAACCTTATATCCTTTGCGCTGAATTTTTATATAGATGGTTTTAACGCATTCATATTTACACTATGGTATATAGTTTAATATAGCGCGTATTTGTTTTGCCTTCTATGCACATCTTTATGATTTTAAAATGACCATCCTAGGTGTTTCCAAAATCATCACCATAATAATGCTTGTTGTATATGCAGGTGGAAAAAGTTGTCCTAGCTTGGTCTTTTTGCTCTTAAAGAAAAATACTTAGGATTATAGGGAATATGTATGGGAAATGTGTATGAATGAAATGGAATATGTATAGGGGTATTATGAATATGGGATATGTATAAGGAATAATGAATATCCTCGGGTACTAACTTTAACTTAACAAAAACTAAAAAATTCGTAAGAAAAAATTTGAATTTCAAGCACAAAATGACTATACATATACTTCCCTGGATGATGTTTGTACGAGGTGGAATGAAATCGAGGATGTTGTAGATGAATCAAAAAGTAAATTTTATTCTTTGCTCCTTGTTCTTCATGCTCCGGTTCTTGAATTGAAAATCAGGTCCTTTGTAATGATTCTTTGTTTCGGGTCCTACGTATTGCTTACATAATATGCACATGTTGTTTTGACATTGGCGAGTCTCTCGGGTCCTACCTTATTGATTCCTTCTTTCGAGTCCCTGCGGTGACAATATAAGTTCCTTCTATACTTGACTTTCCGGCTAAATATCTAATACAAGTCTCCCCCTTGTTTAAGATATGACTTGTCCTCCAAGTCGGTTGTTGATGGAGAATACGTATTGAAATTATGTGAGAACAGTAGAACAAGAAAAGGAATTCATAGAGTCCAAGTTGCCTTGATTTTCCCCTATGAATTCGTGTTTGCATAGTTCCAGTTGCCTGGTTTTCACTAGCAAACAAATTATTATTTTTTTTATGTTTTTTTTATATTTTATATATATATATATATATATATATATTTTTATTATTTTATTCAACTACGGAAATTTGGAAGATGCATTTGAGCACAATTGTGCCATGACTTCCGATTCTGTCTTAAATGGGTTGTTTCATAAATGCTTCTTTCTTGATAGGCCTATTATAAACTTTGAGCCTATGTCCATTCACTATAAAGGAGGTGGAATCCTGGTCAATTGTCTTGATTTTATTTGCTCCATTATAGAAGATTTCATCAATTTCATGTGGGCCTAGCAGGTGTGTTGTGAACTTTGCTTTGAAATATTTGAACTTGGAATAAAAAAAGTAATGCCCAATCTCCCTTGTGAAATGTCTTTGTTTTGATATATCTGTCGTGCCATTTCATTCTTTGTTGTTGCACCAATGTAGTATATTTCTATGGCTTGTTGAAAGCGATGCTCATCCGTAGGATTCGGTTCCATGATCCACGGCTATTTGTTGTGCTTCTGTCGGGTCTAGTCTAATTCGAGTTGCTAGTGTTTGTATGTTTTTGTGTTGAAACTCTATGAGCAATAAGGCCTCTTTTCCATATACTAGCTGGTATGGACTAAAACCGATTGTATTCTTCCATGTGAATTCTATAGGCCCATAGTGCATCTTGTAATTTTTCGGACCAATCTTTTGTTCGAAATTTGTCTTGTTTTTGTCATGATATTCTCTAGGACTTTATTTGTTGATTCAACTTTGCCCATTTGCTTGAGGATGATGGTGTAGATGTCCTGTGTTTGATCTTGTACTTCTCTTTGTTAGATCTCTTACCAGTTTTGATGTAAATTGTGTTCCTTGATGCATTACAATTTGTCTAGGTACTCCATATACGACAAAGATTTCTTTAAAAAGAAAGTTGACCCTTTGTATCTTGTTGCTCTATTCTTTGCTTGCTTCTCTGCCCACTTGGTTACATAATGTTTGTACATACTAAGATGTACTTATTTCCATTTGATGGTGGATTGATGGGTCCAACAAAGTCAAGTGCCCATTGCTCAAATGGTTCTATGAGGACACAGTAACCCGGCATCTCATACTCTTCGATTGGTCTCCTTTGTTCTTTGGCAAGCTTGTCACATTGCTTGACATATTTCTTAGAGTCTTTGAAGATGGATGGCCGGTAGTAGCCCGATTCTTGACACCTTATATGCTGTTCATTTATCTGCAAAATGGCCACCACATGGTTCCTTCATGTGTACCCTTAGAATATCTAATATTTCATCTTCTCGCACACATTTTCTAATTATCAAATGCGAACCGGTATAAAATAAATCACCATTTACCCAACTATACCTAGAACTTTCTCTAACAATTTTGTGTCTTTGGTTTTTAGTGAATTGGGTTGGTAACTTTCCGGAAGATAAATAGTTTGCCATGTACGCAGAGCATGGTGTTTTTTGCGCGATAGCAACGGATATTCCTTCGGGAAAGTTATACGGATTTGAATCATTGGGGTGAATGTATGCGGGGACGAGAGAAAGTCGGCCACTTGATTTTCCTTGCACAGCCGGTCTTGTATTGTGATATTAAATTCTTGCGATACTTGATAACCATCTTGTTATTCTTCCATTGGTTATAGGTTTATTCATAGTATTTGATTCTTTGAATGATACGTATGAATGAAAACTTGATATCTGTTATATAATGTACGGAATTTGTTTCTTGCATGTATAACGGCTAACATTTCTTTCTCATTATTTGTATAGTTCAATTACGCGAGGTGTTAGATTCTTGCTTATAAAGTATATTGCATAATTGAACAAGTTCTCTTTCTGTCCAAGGGAGGCACCTATTGCGGTATCAGATGCATCGAGTTGATATATGAAATGGCAAAGACCAATTTGGTCCACGGAGAATGGGTGCAAGCTGATAATTTTTCTTTCGAGATTTTGAAATGCATTTTTGACGGTCATTTGTCCGGTGAAATTCAATATCTTTTGCTAATAATTTAAACGAGAGGTTGGGCTATTTTTTACTGAAGTTTTCAATGAATCGTCTATAATAGCACACGCTAGCCTAAACTTCTTACCTCTTTTTGTGTTGTAGGAGGCATTAAGTTTACTGGGACTTGGATTTTCTTTGGATCCACTTTAATTCTGAAGACGAAATATGGTGTCCGGAACTATTCCTTCTGTCCCCGACATTATATAGCATTTCTCATTGCACTCAATGACAAATTTGTTTCAATGCATTGTTTTGACACTTTTTTCAAGATTATTTAGGCAATCATTATATGTGTTTCCATAAGTAGCAAGTCATCCATATAAACCTCTACACATTCATGGATTAGATCGGCAAAAATTGCAAGCACGCTCGTTGAAAAGTTGCAGGTGCATTACATAAACCAAATGGAAAAACATTATATGCATAGGTTCCCCATGGGCAAGTGAATGTTGTCTTGTCTTGGTCTTCTGTTGCTATTCTAATGCGGGTTGTACCCGCTAGAAAACCCATCTAAGAAAGAGAAGAATTTTTTTCCGACCAATGAGTCTAACACTTGATCAATAAATGGTAGAGGAAAATGATCCTTGAGTGTTGCTTTGTTTAGTTCTCGATAATCCACACATACCCTCCACTTTCCATTTTTCTTTGGAACAATAACCGGTGGGAGAAACCCATTGACTATCTGAAATAGGATAGATGAATCCAAAATTTAATAATTTTTTTCAGTTCTTCTTTCACTACTGCTTTCATCATAGGATTCATTCTTCTTTGAGGTTGTCTTACGGAGTTTGATTTGATCATGTTTGTATAGATGTGGTGGACACATGTGTTAGGATGGATTCCTTGCATGTCGGTATAATCCCGGGCAAAAGCTTTTGAATATTTCTGTAATAATGCAATTACCTCTTGCTCTTGTTCGGATTGCAACTCATTTCCAATGTTTAAATGTTTTCCGGGACTTACCTCAATTGTTTTGATTGTTGGATTGGAGATTGTGTTTACGGGAAAGATGTCTATAAAGAATTCATAAAGGTTTGAGCAGTACGGAGTTTCACGAAAACATTGATTCAAAAGGTTATTTGCGGCTTCATATTGAACTTCTCTAAGATGCTGCGAAATACTTGGATTACGAGAATGAAAGATCCATTAAGTCTTCATTCTCTTCTTCTTCTCTTAAATCAAAGAATTTATTTATACTTAAAAGGCGATTTAGTTTCTTTGTTTTTCTTGAGCTTCAATCTTGATTCTAAATAAGTTATTTGTGTAGGTGAATAAGAAGCAATATGTTTCCTTTCATCTCCATGTGAAATAATCATGCTTCCTGGTCTGCATCCTATAAAGGCATCGGCGGTAGCTAACCATGGTCTGCCTAAGATTAGAGATGTCCTCCCAAATTTGTTTTTGGTTGCGAGAATAAGGAAGTCAACGGGATACTCCATGAATCCAAAGAGACTATAATATCTTCCAATATTCCTTCGGGAACAACTTTAGATGCAATACTTGTAATTCTAAGATTGTAGAGGTTGATCTAATGTTGTTCAAATGCAAAATTTTCCGTATCTCCATTGTCATTACATTTATAGCTGCTCCCAAGTCTATTAATGTGTTTTGATGTGAGAAATTATTTATTGATATAGTAACTATGGGGATACCGGGATCAGCTATATTTTTCTACTTTGGTTTAAGACATGAGGCTTGCTAGTTTACCAATGACTTGGATTGTAGTAGGATCCTTCTTCTTTTTCTGTGATTTCTTAATGCAAAATTCCTTTATTGTTTAGCATATATTGGTATTTCTTTAATTGCCTTCAATAAAGGAATTTTTACATAAGCATTTTTTAACTCATCTAAAATATCAAATTCGGGAAGAGTTATCTCTTTTTGTTGTTCCACTAACCTTTCGGAATAAGGTGGTGTTTGTGTTGTAATGTTTGTTCCTTTCGAATTTGTATCTTAGTTTGTGATGTTTTAGGGTGATTCTCCCTTGTTCGGTCGGTTCTTATTAGAGGAGAATCCTTTTTAAGCACTTTTCCGGACATAGATGGACTTCATTAAGAGGAAGAATTGAATATGTGGGAAAACATGTTGCTTCCTCTACGGTGTATGCGGCTTTTTCCACCTTATTATTCGGATTTGCAATTGGTTGTTTGGTAATTGAGTTAGTGCAGGTTGATTGTGGTAAAGTACCAAGCATTGTGGTTGGGTCAACAACGGTGGAGGATACTGCTGCCCGGATGAATGGATTGTGGATATGCAGAATGTTGTTGTTGAAATGGTATGGATTGAGGATATTGTGGATATGTGAATGGCTGTTGGTATTGTTCTTTGTGGTATTGTTGTTGATATTGTTGAGGTGGTTTCCGTAACCATATCCTCTCCAACCTTGTGCGGGTTGTTGTGGATATTGTTGTGGAGGCCAAGCTTGCCATGGCATTGGAGGGATCCAGGATTTTTGAGGTGGATAGAGGTAATTTTTCGGGGAATTGTTGCTGGTTTGTTGAGGCATCCTAGGTTGCCATGGTCTTCGTGGTGCTACATAATAAAAACCTTCCATTCCTTTGGCACTTCTTCCATTGAATTCATTTGTAATTCTTTCAATTTTAGACAATTTTACGCTGGAATGCTTTTACATGCAAAGACCACAAGCAGACACTCTGAACACTATCAAAGGACATTCTCTTAATGGATGTTTGTTTCTACATTTGGGACAAAAGATTGCTAGAGCTTGTTCTTGTTCTTCTTTCCTCTTATTTGCCTTTAGCACATCTACTTGTGTCCCTAATGTACTCAAAGATGCATTTTTGAAATTCTCAATAAACTTCCTATTTCAGCTCTTGTTATCCCTCCTACTGCAGTGACTTTCTTTTGAACTCTACTTCTCTTCTTCCTGTTTTACTCCTTCCTCTAGAATATTTTTGACATAAGTCAACAATTTCATCGAATGGTAGGTTTGAAATATCTCCTTTACCCATCACATTCAAGATATCAAGGTATTCATCCCTTATACCCTTGAGAAAGATTGTTCGAATGGTTTCTTGATTTAGAGAGTGTTGTTTAGATTTACATGGAATTATACAAAAATCTTTCCAAATATTCTTATAAACTTTCATCTTCTTGTTGTGTCATTTAAAAATATCTTCCTTTGAGATCTCTAGATCTACAATAAACTTGATATTTTTTAAGGAAAATTTGATCTCATATCATCCCAAGAAGCTATTGTATGTTCTCCTAAACCCATAAACCATTTCAAGGCTCTTGCTTTTAATGTTGCAGGAAAAGGCAAAGTTTATGAATATCATCGGTGTATCCTTATGTTCTACATAGAATATCAAATTCAAACATAAATGAATCGGGATCTTACATTGACATTCCATAAAAATTTGGCAATACGAAGGTGGAATATTTTTCATTTTCACTTCTTCTCCTAATATTGCACTTGTGTCTATTATTGGAAAGCCAAAGGTAGTCTCATCTTCTTGTCTTTTTTCGATCGTTTTCTATTTTTCTATCATTTCTTGTTTTGCATCCTCCTCTCTCTTTCTTCTCCATTACCTTGTTGTCTTTCATATTGAGCTCGTTGTTCGGGAGTGAGAATAACGGATCCATGTCCCTCTTCTGCCATTGGTTGATTTGTTTCAATTTTAAGTGGAGTTTCGGGTTGGTCGAAAGACAAAGGATTTATGGATGGAAATAAAGATTGTTTTTCCTTTGATAATTTCCTTTTGTTTTCCGGAGAAGTTGAAGATTGTTTTTGCTTTGCTTCCCAAGCTAACAAAGTTTGTCTCTCGGTAGAGACAATCTTTGTCACTTCTTTGTTTTACGCAATTCCTCCAATGATTGGATTACCGATGGCAGAATTGTTTGATGATCTATCCCTATTTGTGGGGGTTTTTAATAAATCTACCATGAGGATCTCTATGTCTGAGCACTTAAAGAATAATAACTAAAAAGTGTAACTATTTTGTTTTGTCTATTGACTATCTTGATATTTGCCTCTGAAACATGGCTTGTCCAAAATGTTGAGCTGATTTATGTACCTAAACTAACACAATTATTTATTATCAATCAGTTTGTTTATGCTTTGAGGCAAGTTCACTATATGTGAAGATGGGATATAATCAAACCTTAAAAGATAAAAGCTATTCAAAAAGATGAAAGTAATACATTCTATAACTCTAACTCAATTAGTTTAAAATGAGGAATAATATTGAAGGGTTCTTGACTCAAGAAAATCATTTTCACCTCAATTACCACTTAATGAATCAGAGATTAAAACCAAGAACTTAAGATGGATAAATTATTAATGAAAGAAGCTCTTAACTTAAGAGACATATAAAGTATTCCATTATAATTCATTCATCTTAATATCAAAAATCTCAACAAGAAACTACTTGCACACAAACAAAGAAACCAATTTTAATTCATCATTTTAATAGAGAGGATGCTCAACTTGATACATCTGTTTTTCCAACTTGATAAAGTGATGAATAAGCTATAAACTATTGACATCAATCATTATGCATGAACCATGAAGCAATCTGAAATAAAGCTTTGAAAAACCGAGTTCTACAATCATCAAATTACAAGGAAATAAAACTAGTTAACAAGAAAGTGTACTTAGCTTGGAATGGGGGCCTTCCACCCTTGCCTTGCACACTTGATAAATGATCTCGAGCTTAACTTCAGTCACACATCCATAACATTGAACAGAAAAATGATATGACACAAGTCTTCAAATTAACTCCTCAATCCAAAATTGTCACAATATAAAAGTATATAAGTCAATAATAATCCTATTACATAAGCCATCAAAGCTTTGGCTTTAAATAAGTCTCATGAACAAACTGATCTATTTTTACTCAAACAAACCCATCTGCTTCTCATCCACCTATCTAAGTCAGATTCATTATTCTTATCCCAAGAAATATGGCCAATCCCATAGAATCTCAAAAGCTGCCCTATTTCTATGGGATTTACGAATGACTAGTCATGATTGACTAGAACTAAATGAGCCTAATAAAGCTTATTCTGTTCAAACTAAGCATAGGTGGCTTAATCTAGTTTCCAAGATGTCCATCCATGCATTCAATTCGTACCCAAGTGTCACATAATCACATCAACCATGGCTATTACGGGAATTTAAGATACGCAATTTTTTTCTAAAACTGAAACTTTCATAAAAAACTGGGAATTTGAAAAATTAAAATTAAATACCTGAATAGATATCAAATATATATCAAAATGGAATAAATGAATGGAAAATGGATGGAAAATAGATGGATTAGTAAGTTTCTTTGAGCAAAATAAGACCAAAACTAAGGCCCAACAATTCCCATGACCTGTGAACAATTTCATACTCTGCAAACACCCTCTTTGCATCCTTCTACATAAGGAAATCATTTATCTTGTTGAAAATTTCCTCAAAAAACACACAAAAACCTATGTTTTGTCTTTGACACGGTTAGCGAGTTCATCCCTCGCGATGTGGAAGATTTGCACTGAAACTGTGCCACCTAGTGCTGCGCTCTCGGTGTATTTCCCCACCAGCTATTTCTAGAATTTTAAAAATAGAGGGGAATTTCCTTCTAACATCTAAAAGTTGGCCATTAGAAATAGTTAAGTTAATGACAGTGAATATCTCTCTCTCTTTAAGTACAGATGTTTTACCTTACTCTGCCTTAGAACTCTCCTTGAAGACAGACACCTTCCCCTTGATTATAGGATAATCACTCCTCTCCCTCTACCTCTATATAAAGGGCCTTCTCCCTTTATGAAAGCTAGGCTGAACGGATAGTCAAGGAGCTTAAGTTAGAAGAATATTATAGTTGAGTAATTGTCGTTGTGAAGGTAGAATTCAAGGAGAATTCCATAAGAAGGTCCCTATTCGAATTCTGACGAGCCTTTGTGAGACATTCTCTACTTCAACCCTGCTAGAGGAGATCGCAACGTCGAAGCCAGACACTCTTCTACTTCATTTGTCAATAATATAGGCACTCGATGTTCGCTATCATTGTTGTTATGTTGTTGTATAAAACAATTGATTTAGTCCTCTTCAAGCTGAATGATAGTTACGAATGTGAATCGGTATGTTGTATATTGTCATTTTTTCTTATTAATAGGTGTCCAAACGTGAAAGCGAGTGGATTGTGATACATCCAATCAAGAGAGATAAAGCAGCCACTATTTTTCGATGAAAACAATAGCGTAGGATTTCCGGTAAGTCATCTATCGAATCTTCATCCATTCATTAACTAGGAATACATATTATAGCGTGTCTTGTTTGTGGCTAGACCCACTCTAGGGCTAGTGGGAATTACTTACTCTATCCCGCAGAGGGGATTTACCTCACCAACGGTAAGGTTAAGGTTAAGGTTAGGTTAAGGGTAAAGTTATGGTTAAGGTGAAGGTTAAGGGTAAGGTTAAGGTCAAGGTTATAGGTTTAGTCAAGTTAGGGTTAAGGTTAAGGGTTTGGTCAAGGTTAGGGTTATTTTATAGCAAAGGTTAAGGTTAGGAGTTAAGGTTATATTGAAGGTTAAGGTTAAGACTGTAACCTTAAGCTTAATTTAACCTTAACTTTAACTATAACCTAACCTTAACCTTGCCTTAACTATAACCTTAATCTTAACCTTGTTAGCCTTCACCTTAACCTTAACCTTAACCTTGGCACAGTTAAACCCGTAACCTTAACCTTACCCTTACCTAACCTTAACCTTAACTTTACCATTAACCTAACCTTAACATATCTATAGCCTAACCCTAACCTTAAATTTAACCTTAACCTTATCTTAACGTTAACCTTCACTATAACCTAATCTTAACCTTGAACTTAACTATAACATAACCCTAACCTTAAACAAACCCTTAACCTTAACCTTAACTTTGACCCAAACTGTAACACCTAACCCTAACCTTGACAAACCCTTAACCTTAACCTTAACTTTACCCTTAACCTAATCTTAACCTTAACCTAAGCTTAACCTTGACTTCTGCCCCCTAACCTTAACCTTGACCTTAACTATAACCTAACCTAACCTTGACCAAAAATTAACATTAACCTTAACCTTAACCTTCCCATTACCATAACCTTAACCTTAACCTTACCCTTAACCTTAACCTTAACCTTAACCGAAGTGCAGGTTCAATCCCAATGAGTCACCGGTTGTTAGTATGAATATTTTGTCGAAGTGTACGAAAAAATACCACTTTAGCTACGCATAACTTATAGCCTAACATCAAATATGGTACACTTAATATCCCGGATCTGTAGTTAGTTGATCAGACAGTGCTACAAAAAACCGGATCTGTACACGTATGAGACATTCGCTTGATAAAAATGAGGTTTTTCTCCATATATCAATAAATGAGGAACAAGAACAATTTTTGAAAGAATTTTTTGTATTAGAGGGCACCTGGGAGGAAAACAAGAAGGTGTTTCCAATTCTCCTCAATGGAATGGAGTTCTTGGAAGTGCTCGGCACTTCGGATCTAACATTCTCTCATTGGTGTAGAAAACCCTGACAAGATAGAACTCAAAGGGAGCTCACACAACAAATAATGGAAAATATTACAATGATAATGGCTCCAAGTCAAACCAGAGTTTTAGATCTAGAGTGATCTAATAGGCGACAAAAGGTGAAAAAACCTCCTGGCTTATAACAAAATATTGGGTCATTCTAGATCTTGGTGTATGATTAAAATAATATTAACCAAATCTAGATCCACCTTTTATGGAATATTTTATTATATTTGTTGGAGGGAAAAAAGTATTTGACATGGGTCAAATCCCTTTATTTGTAAATAATAAATAAATAAATGATTTATTTATCATTTAAGGAGGTGGTTACAAGATAATCATATAAATAATGATTTATTTAATTATTTATGGGTGATTTAGTCATATTTAACAAGGAATATTATTTAAATAAGATTTAAATAATTATTCCTAGAAAAATAATAAGATAAATAAATATTTATCTAATTAATTTCTTTGTTTTGGGTTAAACATGACCGGGGAAAATCAAACAAATATAGGTTTGTTTAATATTTCCTTTTGGGGTTTTCTGTTTAGACCATAAACAACCTAATGAATGTGTTTTATTAATTTATTTTACATAGTGAAGGCAATTTTACTTAGGGTAAAATTGGTCTTACATGGTGTACTTGGGTCCATCTAATGATAGTAGGTTAGATGACAAAAAAATGGTGTAACACTTACCCTTACCTAACCTTAACCTATTAACCTAACCTTAACATTCGCTTTACCCTTAACCTAACCTTAACCTTAAATTTACCCTTAACTAAACCTTAACCTTGAATTTACCCTTAACCTAACCCTAACCTTAACCATAACCTTATCTTAATCTTAACCTAAACTTAACCTTAATCATTACCTAACTATAACCTTACCCTTAACCTTAACCTTGACCTTAACTATAAACTAACCCTAACCTTGACCAAACCCTTAACATTAACCTTAACCTTAACCTTTACTTAACCTTAACCTTGACCTTAACCTTACCCTTAACCTTAACATTAACCTTAACCTAAACATTAACCTTAACCTAACCTTAACCGTAACCTTACCCTAACCCTACCCTAACCTTAACCTTAACTTTACCCTTAACCTAACCTTAACCTTAACCTTACCCTAACCTTACCCTAACCTTAACCTTAACCTAACCTTAACCTTTACTTAACCTTAACCTTGACGTTAACCTTAACCTTAACCTTACCCTTAACCTTAACATTAACCTTAACCTAAACCTTAACCTTAACCTAACCTTAACCTTAACCTTACCCTAACCTTACCCTAACCTTAACCTTAACTTTACCCTTAACCTAACCTTAACCTTAACCTAACCCTAACCTTACCCTAACTTTAACCTTAACCTAACCTTAACCTTATCTTAACCTTAACTATAACCTAACCCTAACCTTGACAAAACCTTAATATTAACCTTAACTTTACCCTTAACCTAACCTTAACCTTAACCTTAACCTTGACTTTACCCTTAACTTAAGCTTAACCAACACTATAACCTAACCCTAACCTTGACCAAACCCTTAACCTTACCCTTAACCTTGACCTTAACCTTAAATTTAACTATAACCTAACCCTATCCTTGACCAAACCCTAAACATTAACCTTAACTTAACCTTAACCTTAACCTAACCTTAAGCTTGATATTAACTATAACATAACCCTAACCTTGACCAAACCCTTAATCTTAACCTTAACCTGACTAAACCCTTAACGTTAGGGTAAATTTAATGTTAAGGTTAAGGTCAATGTCAAGGTTAAGGTTAAGTTAGAATAAGGTAAGGTTATAGTTAGGTTAAGGTTAAGGGGGTAAGCCTTAACCTTAACCTAACTAAACCCATAACCTTAACCTTAACCTTAACCTAACGTTAACCTTAACTAAACCCTTAACCTTAACCTTCCACTAACCTTAACCTTTACCTTACCCTTAACCTTGACCCTTAACCCTAACCTAACCCTAACCTTGACCTGAACCTTAACATAACCTTAACCCTAACCTTATATTAAGGGTAAAGTTCAGGTTATGGTGAGGGTAAGGTTAGGTTATAGTTAGGGTAAGGTTAGGTTATGGTTAAGGTTAGGGTAAGGTTACGTTAAGGGTAAATTTTAGGTTATGGTTAGGGTAAGGTTAGGTTAAGGTTAAAGTTAAGGTTATGGTTAAAGTAAGGTTAAGGTTAATGTTATGGTTAAGGTTAAGGTTAAGGTAAAGGTTAAGTTAGGTTAAGGTAAAGGTTATGGTTACGGATAGGTCAAGGTTAAGGGTTTAGTTAGGTCGAGGTTAAGGTTAAGGGTTTGGTCAAGGTTAGGGTTAGTTTAAGGTTAAGGGTGAAGGTTACAGGTAAGGTTAATGTTAAGCTCAAGGTTAGGGTTAAGGTTATGGCTAAGTTTAAGGTTACAATTAGGTTAAGGGTAAAGTTAAGGTTATGTTTAAAGTTAAGGTTAGTTTAAGGTTAAGGTTAGGTTATAGTTAAGTTCAAGGTTAGGTTAAGGTTAAGGTTAGGTAAAGGTTAAGGTTAAGGTTAAGGTCAAGGTCAAGGTTCACCTTAAGCTAACCTTAACCTTAACCTTAACCCTAGCCTTAACCTTAAATTTACCCTTAGGTTACGGGTTTAGTCAGTTTAAGGTTAAGGTTAAGGGTTTGGTCAAAGTTAAAGTTAAGGTTAAGGTGAAGGTTAAGGTTAAGGTCAAGGTTAAGGGTATAGTTAAGGTTAAGGTTAACGTTACAGGTTTAGTAAGGTTAAGGTTAAGGTTAAGATGAAGGTTAAGGGTAAGGTCAAGGTTAAAGGTAAAGTTAAGGTTAAGGTCAAGGTCAAGGGTAAGGTTAAGGTTAAGGTTACAGGTTCAGTAAGGTTAAGGTTAGGGTTAAGGGTAAGGTTAAGGTTAAGGTTACAGGTTTATTCAGGTTAAGGTTAGGGTTAAGGGTAAAGTTAAGGTTAAGTTTAGGGGAAGGTTAAAGTTAAAATTAGGTTAAGGTAAGGGTTTGGTCAAGGGTAAGGTTAAGGTTAAGGGTTTTGTCAAGGTTAGGGTTAGGTTAGAGCTAAGGTTAAGGTTAGGTTAAGAGTAAGATAAGGTTAAGGTTAAGTTTAAGGTTAAGGTTAAGGTAAGTTCAAGGTCAAGGTTAAGGTTAAGGGTAAAGCCAAGGTTAAGGTTAAGGTTAAAGTTAGGGTAAAGGTTGAGGTTGACATTAAGGTTAAGGTTAAGGGTTTGGTCAAGGTTAGGGTTAGCTTATCCCTTAAGGTTATGGTAAAGTTAAAGTTAAGGTTAAGGTTAGGTTAAGGTTAAGGTTAAGGTTAGGTTAAGGGTAATGTCAAGGATAAGGTTATGGTTGTGGGAAGGTTAAGGTTAAGTTAAGGTTAAGGTCAAGGTTAGGGTTAGGTTATAGTTAAGGTCAAGGTTAAGGTTAGGTTAAGGATAAGGTTAAGGTTAAGGTTAAGTTAAGGTTAATGTTAAGGGTTTGGTCAACGTTAGGGTTAGGTTATAGTTAAAGTTAAGGTTAAGGTTAAGGTCAAGGTTAAGGGTAAGGTTAAGGTTAAGGTTAAAGGTTTGGTCAATGTTATGGTTAGGTTATAGTGAATGTTAAGCTTAAGTTAAGGGTAAAGGTCAAGGTTAAGGTTAAGGTTAAGGGTTTGGTCAAGGTAAGGGTTAGGTTATAGTTAAGGTTAAGGTTAAGGTTAAAGTTACGGGTTTAGTTAGGTTAAGCTTAAAGTTAAGGGTTTGTTCAAGGTTAAGGTTAAGGGTTTGGTCAAGGTTAAGGTTAAGGTTAAGGTTAATGTTAAGGTTACAGTAAAGTTAAAGTCAAGGTTAAGGTTAGGATAAGGTTAAGGGTTTCGTCAAGGTTAAGGTTAGGTTAAGGGGGTAGGGTTAATGTTAAGGTTATGGTTAAGGTTAAGGGTTTGGTCAACATTAGGGTTAGGTTATAGTTAAGGTCAAGGTTAAGGCTAAGTTATAATTAAGGTTAAGGTTAAGGTTAGGGTAAAGTTAAAGTTAAGGTTAAGGTTAGGTTAAGGTTAAGGTTAAGGGTTTGGTCAAGGTTATGGTTAGGTTAAGGGGGTAAGGGTAAGGTTAAGGTTAATATTAAGGTTAAGGGTTTGGTCAAGGTTAGGGCTAGGTTATAGTTAAGGTTAAGGTTAGGGTTAGGTTATAGTTATGGTCAAGGTTAAGGGTAAAGATAAGGTTATGGTTAAGGTTAGAGGCCAAGGTTGATGTTAAGTTAGGTTAACGTAAGGTTAAGTTTACGATTAGGTTAAGGTTAAGGTTAGGTTAAGTTAAGGTTAAGGTTAGTTTAAGGGTAAAGTTAAGGTTAAGGTTAGGGTTAACATTAGGAGAAGGTTGAGATTAAGGTTACAGTTAATGTTAGGTTAAGGTGAAGGTTAAGGGTAAGGTTAAGGTTAAGATCAAGGTAAAGGTTAAGGTTAAGTTAGGTTAAGGTTAAGGTTAAGGATTTGGTTATGGGGAGTTTAAGGCTAAGGTTAAGGTTAAGTTAAGTTTAAGGGTAAGGATTTGGTCAACGCTAGGTTTAGGTTATAGTTAAGGTCAGGTTAAGGTTAACGTTAAGGTTAGGTTCAGGTTTTGGTTAGTTTAAGATTAAGGTTAATGGTAAGGATAAGGTTATGGTTAACGCTATATTTAGGGTTAGGTTATAGTTAAAGTTAAGATTAAGGTTAAGGTTAGGTCAAAGGTAAAGTTAAGGTTAAGGTTAAGGTTAAGGTGAAGGTTAAGGGTAAGGATAAGGTCAAGGTTACGTAAAGGTTAAGGTTAGGTTAAGGTTAAGGTCAAGGTTAAGGGTTTGGGATGGTTAAGGTTAAGTTTAAGGTTAAGGGTTTGGTCAAGGTCAGGGTTAGGTTATAGTTAAGGTCAAGGTTAAGGTTATGGTTAAGGTAAGGTTAAGATAAAGTTAAGGGTATGGGTTTATTAAGGTTAAATTTCATGTTAAGGTCAAGGTCAAGGTAAGGTTAAGGGTAAAGTTTAGGTAAACCTTGACCTTGACCTTAACCTTAGCCTTAACCTTAAACTTAACCCAACCTTAACCTTAACTTTAACCTTAACCTTAACCTCGAACTTCACCTTACCTTGACCTTAACCTTAACCTAACCTTAACCTAACCTTAAAATCAACCCTAACCTTAACCTTAACCTTAACCTTATCCTTAACCTTAACCTTGACTTTACCCTTAATGTAACCTTAACATTGACCTTAACCTTACCCTTAACCTTAACCTGAACCTCACTAAACCTGTAACCTTAACCTTACCCTTAACTATAACCTGACCCTAACCTTGACCAAACCCTTAATCTTCACCTTAAATTCAACTTTAACCTTCCCCTAACCTTAACCCTACCCTTAACCTTAACTTTACCCTTAACCTAACCTTAACCCTACCCTTAACCTTAACTTTACCCTTAACCTAACCTTAACCTTAACTTTACCCTTAACCTAATATTAAACTTAACCTAATCTTAACCTTACCCTTAACCTTGAACTTAACCTTAACTTAACCTAACCTTAATTATAACCTAACCCTAACCTTGACCAAACACTTAAGCTTAACCTTATCCTAACCTTAACCTTAACCTAACTATAACCTTGCCCTTAACCTTAACCTTGACCTTAACTATAACCTAACCCTAACCTTGACCAAACACTTAACATTAAGCTTAACCCAACCCTAACTTTGACCAAACCCTTAACATTAACCTTAACCCCTTAAAATTAAGCTTAACCTAACCCTATCCTTGGCCAAACCCTTAAAATTAACCTTAACCTTAAACTTAACCTAATGTTAACCTTAACCTAACCGTAACCTTAACCTAACCTTAACCTTACCCATAACCTAACCCTAACCTTGACCAAATTGTTGAGCCCCAAAGATGTCCTTTTCTTTCACTACATTTCACTTCATTTTCTTTGTCCCTTATCAATTACAGGCTTAAATGATCAATAGGATTGATTAAAGTTACTTTAGGAATGTATACAATGACTGACTTGCTATGTTTTTATGGTTTTGTTGTTGTAGTAATTTTTGACTAGACTCAGCTACAGAATGCAGTCATTCTATAGCCAGTTGCCTATTCCGCATCTATCTTCATGTTTATGCAGGTTCCAGGTGTAACCTCAAATAAAAATGCATATGGGTGAAATCCACAACACTCCCCCATCATTTCTTGCTCTCCACGAAGTCTGAGTTAAAATATCCAAGCAGTTATGCACGTGGAAGAGATCAAAAACAAGAGTTAGACTTTTACTGGAACACAGACTCTACAGATGTCTGCAGTAAAGTACGAGGCCTTCATAAGAGTTTTAATTTGATTTTAATTAGGAAAAACACTTATCCCTATTTCTTCTCAAGGGAATTTATGTAATTTTCTTATAAGAATGACTCGGGAGACCGAGAGACAACTAGCTATATTTTTGTTTTGTTGCTAGATCTCAGAAGACCGTAATACTCCATTTTTGAAGTATTTTCTCCTTTAATGAAATAAGTTCGACATTATTGCATGATCTGAGGCAATATTGAGTGGATTTTCGTGCTAATCCGGTGGTAGAGGGCCCCTACTACCCGAGAAGCTCTGTGCATTGTTTAGATAAGTAACTTTAGCCTTGTTTCATTCTTAGTTTAAGCAATTTTCTGAACTTTGTGTTTTATACTTACTTGCAATGGATGCTACAATCAGTCTAATTATTAATAATTGTTCCGAAATATCGCTAATATTTAATGGGATATAAATTTAGTATTTTAGGAATTAGTTGCATTTTTCTGAACTTTACGTTTTTGTGCTCAATTACATCAATTGTTACAGCTAGTCTTGTTCTTACGAATTATTCCAAAATATCACTAACATTGAATGGGGCATCTCTGTGGTGTTTTAGAGATTAATTTCGTTTTCTTTTGAATTTTATGTTTTTATGCTCATTCACATTGAATATTACAACCAGTCTTGTTCTTACGAATTTTTCCTAAATATCACTAATACTGAACGAGATAGGGCTGTAGTATTTTAGAGATTAGTTGCATTGTAGTTTAGTTGTAATACTCTGGAGATTAATGGCACTCTAGTTCATTGTATTTCAAGTTAGATTAGTGGTACTATAGTTCAATTCCTGTTTACTGTATTTTAAGTTAGGTTAATGGCATTCTAGTTCAGTTGTGATCACTGTATTTTAAGTTTGATTGATTGCATTCTAGTTCAGTATTTTAAGTTTTATTAGCTGTCAAAATTAGACTTCACGGCCTTAATTATTTGCAAACTACTCTTGTTCTTAATTTCTATTAATACATCAATATCATAGGAACAAGAATTGGTAATGTCATTTTGAAGTCTTGATTGTTCCATAATTTCTCACAATTTCACAAACTGCCTCTTTTCCAAAGCTATTCCAAAAGATTTCTAATTCTTGAATGAGGTTTAAACAGTGATATTTTGGGTTGTATAATGGATCAATCTCAGTGTCATTAGTTAATTTAGAAAAGAGTTCATCCCTATGTTGCAGACTATCTTTTCCAAATGTGTTCCAACAAATTTCTAGCCATGGATAAGATTAGGCTGTTGTTTACTTAGAATAACCTCATTGCATTAAACTTATCCTTCTCTCAAGTTATTCCAACATATTTATAATGAATGAATGGGACTGAGTTCATGTTATGAGTTATTTTCTTGTCAAGTTTTTCATTTTCTGAGTGCCATACATAGTCTAGAATAGGTTTTGCTCCGTTTTAGTGTGACCAACAACTGCTCTTTACCAACACTTAGTTCTTTTCCTTTTTAACACAAAACCACAAAACCAAAAACATTGAAAAAACACTAAACACAATGTAGTAAGAAACAGATACCTAGTCACATATACTGCACCTCACTTCAACAGTTTACTAGCCCTAGTTGACAATTTATGACATCAATTTAGGAACACTAAGTTGACCAGACATTTTGGCGCCGTTGCTGGGGAAGTGTAACTAGGTAGCCTTGTTTATTATCTCCCAAAAACAATGATATGCATAGAGAAAGAGACTCAAGGGGTAGATTCATAAGAAGCAGAAGCCTGATTCCTAGAACACCACTTGTTTCACCAAGACCAAGAGCCAACACACCTCCAACTCAAATCCACATTCCATCCTTTACTAATCCTAGACTTCCAGAGGACTTAAGATCAGATATTCCATTAGAAATACCTTCCAATTCATCCACTGAACTTGTATTAGAATATTCAAGGACCCCTGCTAGAGACACAAACTTTTCCACTTCCACAGAAGAACCAACTATGGCAGAAGAAGGGGGAGGAGGAGTCTTTAATGGAGAACACACACTATTTGGAGGGGGTAGAGGTAGAGGTAGAGGAGAAGGAGGTAGAGGTGCAAAAGGAGAAGGAGGTAGAGGAAGAGGTAGAAGAGAAATGGGAAGCTCTTTTGGGTTTCCTATAGTAGATGAGGAAACCAATGCAACTATGAAAAAAATTTCACCCTCTGTCCTTCCAAACTTTTATGGACTTAAACTGAAGATCCTGAAACCTTCCTATTTGAATTTGAAGTCCTATGTAGAACCTATGACTACTTACAATATGCTCAAAAACTTAAACTATTCCCTTCAACATTTAAAGGAGTAGACACAAACCTTAATCTTAACCTTAACCTTAACCTTCCAATAACCTTAACCTTGACCTTAACTATAACCTAACCTTATTCTTGACCAAACCCTTACCCATAACCTTAACCTTAACCTAACCTTAACTTTAACCTTATCCTTATGGTTATGGAAAGGTTAAGGTTAAGGTTATAGTTAAGGTTAAGGTTAAGATAAGGTTAAGGTTAAGTTTAAGGTTACATTAAGGGTAAAGTCAAGGTTAAGGTTAGGTTAATGTTAAGATAAGGTTAAGGATAAGGTTAAGGTTAAGGTTAAGGTTAGGTTAAGGGTAAATGTATGGTTAATATTAGGGTTTAAGTTAAGGTTAGGTTAAGGTTAAGGTTACAGGTATGGTTATAGTTAGGTTAAGGTTAAGTTTAAGGTTAATATTAGGTTAAGGTCCTTAAATTTACCCTTAACCTTATCCTTAAACTTAACCTAACCTTAACCTTAACCTTGACCTTAACCTTAACCTTACCTTAACCTAACTTTAACCTTAACCTTCCAATAACCTTAACCTTTACCTAACCTTCCCATAACCATAACATTAGCCTTAACCTTAACCTTACCTTAACCTAAACTAACCTTAACCTTAACCTTAACCTTGACTTTACCCTTAACCTAACCTTAACCTTAACTATAACTTAACCCTATGTTACATAGTAATTTTTCACCATCCCTGTAATTCCCCGTCCCGCACATTGGAGGGCTTATTCCATGACCTGTGAGCAGTGACATGACCTGAAACCACTTTCATGGCATCTCCCTTGACAAGGAAAATCATTCCCCTGAAGACAATTTCCTGTGAAAAGCCCTAAAAATAGCCTTTTTATCCTTGGCGCGACTAGTCAGTTCAGCCCTCGCGCCAATGGGGGAAATCCACCAAAGAGGGCGCGCCAACTGGCGCTCTGTCCCAGTGTTGCACCCACACTAGGCTTAATAAGGAGTGTTTTTTAAAAATAAATGGAAGAAGTTTGATTCCAACCAACTCCTGAACTGGTCTCTAAATTGAGTTGGGAGGTTTCGCTCTGGATCTCCATGTAGGGGAAGTGGTTTTCCACCTACCATGGAAGCTTCCTTGAGGATAGGGCCAATCCCACCATTGTAGGGATCCCAAATCCCCTTCCACCATTTATATAAGCTTGTCATTTTCACTTTGCAAGCTAGCCTGAATAGAGCTGAATCAATTGTAAGGAGATTATCATCAGACAATTGAAGAGAGAGAGACTTGTCCTTTTCTTGACAAGATTTACCAAGACGTACTCCTCTGTCGACCCACCGAAGGAAGATCCAACGTTAGAGCTCGGGTTGTATCTTTCTTTGTTTTGATTAATAATAAATGACTATGATTATGGTTCCACTCAGATGTTTGTGTTTCATGCTATGAGTTGTATTTTCTTTGACTGATACATAATTTCATCAATTTGGTTTTACGCTTGTTTGTTTTTTGTTTCTTCTTGTACGTACAGGTGTTCGATTGCATCGGGTGAGAGAATTGTGATTTGCCAAAGCAAGGGACAGAAGTGCCATCTTCTTCACATACAATGGCAGCGTAGGACTTAAGGTAGGCCTCTTGTCACATCTTGGTCTTTTGCAATTAGGAACTTGCATC
This sequence comes from Pinus albicaulis, assembly GCA_034641835.2. Taxonomy (NCBI): domain Eukaryota; kingdom Viridiplantae; phylum Streptophyta; class Pinopsida; order Pinales; family Pinaceae; genus Pinus; species Pinus albicaulis. The sequence continues at coordinate 805,071 of JAXQQM020072833.1, forward strand.
TTAGTGTGACTCGATTGTTGCTAGACCCGATCTGGGCTAGTAGGATCGCCTTTGTCTGCAGAGGGGATTTACCTCTCCAACTGGTGACTCCACTGGGGAGATGTTGATTTGGAGTATTGTCTTGTCCTTTCGGTCGATTTTTGTCTTTTCTTGCTTGATCAGCTCTTTTGGTTCGATCTTTTTCAGTGTTTTGGATTTGTTTAGCCCCACCATCACTGGTCTACTTCCTGGATTGCTCTTTTTTATTTTTTCTTAGTAAACTCGACTGGCGCACTTATTAGCCTAACAGTCACACTAATTGGTGCAAGTTTCCAGTGTATTACCCACGCCAATGCTTTTCTGGTGCTATTTGCTGCCTAACAGTCGTGCCAATTCTGTAAGGTGCTAGGGTTTGCTCTGTCTTGAGCTTTATGAGCTTGATCTGTGATTTTGGTTTCATTTTTACAACTGCCTGAGTGTTCTGGAGCCTTGTTTGACTGACTGTGACCTTCATTCTTTGGTTGTTTGCCCTCTTTTATCGATTTTACATTCTAGCCCTAGGGCATGTAGGTGCTACAGTGTGTCGAGCCTCCCATGGGAGTTTTTGGTTTCTATCTTTTCAGTCAACTTTGTGATTGCTTCTCAGCATTCTTTTGGTGGTTTTCTATCGTTTTATTGCACTATTTGAGTGATTGGCCTCTTCTTCATTCGAATTCCGCTTTGTCTCGTTTTGGGCCTAGATTACATGGTTCATTTGAGTCTTTGGGATTCTCTTGGTTTTGAGGGATTGTTTTGTCAATTTGAGGTCTGATTGTGTGTTTGCATTGAGTGAAATTTTCTTGTTTTTACTCCTTTCTATCGCTTCTCAAATTGCTCGTTTCATTAGTTTTCATTTGTTTAGTGCATTTTTTTCTCAAACACTGAAAATATAAAAAAAAAATCTATTTTTCTTTCATTAGTTAATAAAAATCGAATATTTTTTGTATTATTAGTGATTTGTAACTTTGAAAGAAAAGCTTTTAGTTTCCATTAACTGCATTAGAGACATCACTGGTTGTTGTCTAATCATTTTGTTATTGTGTGAAAAGCTCTTAACTCTCTCATAATTAGCTTTCATCGAATGAAATGGTATACTGTGGCATGTAGTGTGCATTCAAGAGATTTTGAGACATAACACTCGCTAGGGCCTGAAAATTGAAACATAATTGAAGACCAACCATAAAATTCAATCAATTTACCTTAAGGCAGCATTGAAACATTAATGAAATATTTAGAGGTCTAGGCTAGTGACATGTTCTGGCATCATTAAACCTAGTAGTTGTCATTCGCCTCTTGGCTTTAGATAGCACTAGTACGGACTTGTGCTCCCCGTACCGTCGCGTATATAAAGGGAGACACCACTAGGTTGCTATCCTTTATCCATAGGAAGCCGAGTCTGCTGCCCTATACCCGTGATACGCAGGACACAACATTCGGGGATATTGCGTACACGTATGTTAAGTCCTTGGTTGATTTCTCTTTCATTTTGAACCCAAGGTGTATATTGTAGTTCACAGTTATTTGGTACACCCTTTGCCTAGATTACCAAAGTAGTCATTTTGATCTTTTCTGACTCTTTAAATTTGAAAGGATCATCAAGTGCTTGTCCTTTCACGCTTGTTTCAAAACTGAAAGAGATAGATTCATGTTTCATCCGTTTCTCGACTCTTAAAATAGTAAACGGTGAAGTTTCTAAGTTTCAATGTGGTAAAATAAATCACCTGCGATCACATGCCCTTTTAGATTTTTCTTGTTGGCCATTTGATTGTGTGCCTTGATTTTTTCAGCCCATGTGTTTTTTTTTATCTTTTCCTTTTTTTATTACTGTCATAGTGGCGGAACCCTCAGTTTCGTCTACTGGTAGTCCATATATAGACGATTCATCAGAGGTCTCATAATCCTCTGTTGAACCTTAGCAGCCCATCGTTTTCGAGTTTCTCGACGGGGGACCGGTTCTGTCTGAGCTTCCCTTTGGAGGACCAGTTGAGTTCAATTGGCCCTTTTCCAACGCTTGGTCTGGATTTGGAGTAGGGGAACATTTCCCTCCTCTTACATCGGGTTCCCCTTTTCTAGCTGCCGTTATTCCTCCTAGTCCTCGCTGTCTGCTACAAGATCTAGCAACAGGTTTAGATATGGGTGCATCCAGCCATTCTCCTAGTGAGGAAATCCCCACGTCTAGTGAATATTACCAGTTGTTCCCAGAAGACAACCCCGAGTTATCTATTATGTCTTCACCCCGTCCTTCACTACCAACAGGGTATAGATATTTAAGTCAGATCTATGACCGCCGTCGTCTCTATGGGGATATCAAATCCTTCTATGAGGCCGGTTATTCCTTCATTGGGGATATCTCCTAGGACACCCATCACGTCATCCCCTCAGGTGACTTCTATACCTGTCAGGCCCACTGTCTGTGTTGCCACATCTACACCTGTTGTTACTGCTCAGTCCGTAAGGGCTGCGTAATTTCATAAAGACGTCTATATAGCGTCTGCCATGCCAGATAACATCTCTCCTGAGGAGTATCGATTGTCCCTACAACAATCGAACCCCAAGGTCGAACAATCTTCTTAAGATCCCAACCGCCCGTATTTTTCGCATTATGCATAGGACGGTACACCCGTTTACGTTTTTCCATATCAATACGATGAGTACGAGAATCCTTTACATTTACCTGCTCCAGAGGCTTACCTTCATGATCAAGGTTTTCTATCTAACTAGGTTGGGCAACCTTGCAACCCGCAAGGACAACCTTTTTACGGCCAACCTTCGAGCCAACCTGGCTATCCTTATGACCCGCAAGGACAGCCCTTACAAGGCTACCCTTCGGGCCAGCAGGGGTCGTTATACAGTCCACAAGGACAATATTACAACCCTTTCAGTCAACCTATCCAGCCTCACCCTGGGGTCCAACCAGGGCAACCTCAAGGACTTACAGGTCAACTGGGGTACCAACTGGGGCCGATGTATGGTCCTGGATGGCAAGTCCAACCTTCCCATCCTATGAAACCTTAGTATCCTATTGGTCCGTATGTTGCACATCAGCCAGGATCATATTATGGCCCTATTGCAGGTCAAACTCGTTACCAGGCACAACCTAGCCCCATTCCACCACCAGGCCAACCGGCCCATCTGGCACAATCTGGTGTCCCACATTAGCCAGGTCAGCCTACACAACCGGTGCAACCTGTTCACCTGGGTCAACCTATTCAACCAGGGAAGCCCGTTCAGCCAGGTTAGCCTGTCCAACCAGGCCAGCCTGCACATCCTGTCAACCCTGCCCAACAACCGACTTATTCAAGGCCGCAACCGAATCAACCGGTGTGCCCCAATTATCAGGCTCAGTAGGATCCCACCTATTAGCAGCCTGCTCAACCCTAAGGTGGTTACTATCCTCAAGGTCAATCTCGAACGAATTATAACCAGACCCAAGGTTTTAACTATTATCCTCAACAACCCGGCTACACCTATACTCAGCAGCCGAATCCGCATAATGCTCAAATGGGGCTGACATATAATCAGGGTCCATACTCTGGTTATCAAACTCTGTACACTGGTTACCAACAAACGAATCAGACTGGCTATATGCCCTATATCCCCTATGGTTAGAATCCTTCGGGATAGAACTCGTGGGGGCAAGGATATGCTAAACCAGCGTGGAGTACAGGTACCGATCCTTATTGAGGTTCTGGCATGCCGTTTAATCCGTAATTGTCATTCTTGGCTACCTTGGAGTTACCGGACATTTATAAATTAACCAATGATCTGATTCTTCACAATCCTTATTGGCCTCTGGTTCCGACCAAGGTACCTGATGACTGCCCTAAGTTTGAGGGAAAAGCTGGAGAGGACCCCCGAGCTCATGTAATGACTTACCATCTGTGGTGTTCGTCCAACTCTTGGGTGGATGATTCAATTTATCTACGTCTCTTCCAGCGCACTATTACTGGCACTACCGTTAAGTGGTATATCGAATTACCTTGTGGCATCTTTCAATATTTCAATACGTTATCCATGGCTTTTCTGACTCACTTCCAGTTACCGGTTTGTTACGAAGCCGGGATGCATCTCCTGACTTCTTTGAAGTGGGATAAAGCCACCCACATATCTGATCGCATTCATGAGTGGTGACGTCCTTGTAGACTGATAAAGTTTGATATACCTGATCAGCTACTAACTCATTGGTTCACCACCTCCTTCATTAGCAAAATCACCCAAGATATTTCTATGGGAGCGTGTGTGACTGAAGAACAAGCCGTAGCGCGTGCCCAGTATATTGACCTGGTATACTCTCAGTCCGGCACGCTTTATGATATTTTGACTGATGCTCCGTGATCGGAAACCTCTAAAGCTCAACCTAGCCCAGTGGTGGATGGTGTTATTGGTTCCGTGTCTCAAAATTCTTGGAAATATTCAAATGGAAAGCAGAAGTCCAATTCTTCAAATAATTCTGCTCTTCCTGCCCCTTCAGATTCTGGCAAGACTGTGGAGGTTAACGTCGTTCAGGTTGATCCTACAGAAAAGGCCTCCAAAGGAAAAAATAAGGGCAAAGGAAAATCCAAACCCGATGCCCCAAAACCAAAGTCTTCTAAACCTCGTACTGATGACAGTTCCCAACATAAACTGAAGTACCCCTGCCTTATCTGTGAAGGAGATCATTATACCAAATATTTTTCTTGACGAACTGAAATTAATCAACTTCTCAAAGGTTCCAAAGGGACTCTGACAGTTCTTAAAGAATTTCTTCCGTCTCAGTAGACCCAAATGGTTGAGCAGCCCTCACCATCTGCACCATTTGGGTCCCAGGTCTTTATGATGAATGTTGCTGCACCTGTCTAAATTGCTATGTGTTCGAAGGATTATGTTGGATCGCGTCAGCCAGCTTGAAAGGAAGTTGTGGATGGCCCACATCCCCCACCTGTCTCCGGTCCTTTGGAAATTGAGAAGCCTAGCGCTAAACCTGTTGTGAGGCCACCTTATAAAGGTGTTCTGTGAAGATCTTCCTACAACCCAAATTCCCGTGCCACTCAGCACTACAATATTGTTGAGGATTTGGCACAGGCGCCTTCTACCATGTCTGCATTAGAAGTTCTTCAAAGTTTCCCATCACAACGGAAAGCTCTGTTGTTTAAAATCGGTGGAATCGATCCCGTCAATTCTAAGCTTCTCACCTTCGACCTATAAAATTGTACCCCCCGACTTCCACATCAAAATTCTCTTTTTATACAAGTCAGGATCAACAGCCTAAAAATTCATAGAGCCATTGTAGATGAAGGTGCTTCCACCTGTGTTATGTCATCTGCCTACTAGAAGGCCATCGGCTCTCTGGCTCTTTCATCATCTCCCAATTCCTTAGAATCATTCGATGGTTGGGAATCAAAACCCCTGGGTGTTCTCAAGAGTTTTTCGATTATGTTACAGGGGAAGAAAGTCAATGTAGAAGTAGAATTGGTTGACGCCAAGCTTAAATACAATCTGCTTCTCGGTCACAGTTGGACTCACGCTATGATATGCGTGCCATCCACCCTCTTTTGGCTTCTTAAGTTCCCTCATGAGGGAAAAATTGTTACTGTGGATCAGTTGTCTTTCTTCACCTCATCCTCTGAGAAAAACGTTCCTTACGTGGATCAAATCCCCAATCCCTCTAACAGTGTAGGACCCGGTCTCTTCAAAGACCCCGTCCTCATGGGTATTTTTCCCACACCACCACCACACACCGTTCAAGTTAATATGATCTCTAGGTCTGATGACCCTTGGATCATCCCTTCGCCTAAACAGGTGACCTCTTTCGGAGAATCAATGCTGTTAACTCTAGTTGAGATTAATTATTGCAAAATTGTCGCTGCATCTGATCCTCCTCCTCCTGAACATGCTCCTTCGAGCATGGCTCTGGATATATATTCTCAATCCCCTTGGCTTGGCGATGCAGATTTTCTTGACCCTTTAAGAGAATTTTTCCCTTCCGATGAAGCTATTGTTGAAACAATGTCTCTTGAATATCTACCATGGAGCAATGCACATCATCGTTCCTTGTTCATGCTTAGCCTGGGGGCAATGTCTGATTGTCTAGAGCACTTTGCATCTTAGGTTCCCAATCCACCTCTTCAAACACCGATATTGACTCATGAGGTCCTTTCGGAGGGAAACCTGAGTAATATCACTCAAACGATGCAAATCAACATCTTCGTCAAACCGGGGGTAGTCGATAATATTCACGTGGGAGTGACATGTTCTCATGAAGAGATACAAGTTTATACTAATATTTTTCATGAATTTAGAAATGTTTTCACGTGGTCCTATGAAGAGATGCCCGAGATTGATCCCAGCATAGTTGTGCACGAGATTCCTACCTATCCGAGTGCGAAACCAGTGCGTCAATGCCTACGCCCAGTGCATCCCTGAAAAGCTGCAGCTATTAAATCAGAAGTTGAAAAACTTATTAACACAGGCTTTATCTATCCTATTCCCCTCATAGAATGGGTTTCAAATATTGTCCTTATAGATAAGAAACATGGCACTATACGAGTCTGTGTTGATTACCGAGACATTAATCGGGCCTGTCCTAAGGACAATTACCCCACTTCTTTTATAGATCAAATCATTGATGAATGTGTGGGGATTGAGATTTATTCCCTTATGGGAAGCTTCTCTAGGTACAATCAAATCAATATTTTACCTGTTGATCAACACAAGACTGCCTTCATCTGTCCATGGGGAACCTTTGCTTATAGAAAGCTCCTGTTCAGTCTAAAAAACACTGGGGCCACCTTCCAACATGTTATGTCTTATGCTTTCCATGACATACGTCATATTGTTCAGCCATATCTCGACGATTTGCTGGCCCATTCATCTCGGCGTGAGGACCACCTCCAACACCTTTGCCAAATTTTCCTTCGTTTTAGACGCTATAATATTAGGCTTAATCCTCATAAGTGTGTCTTCTGTGTGGATTCTGGCCATATTTTGGGATTCATAGTCTCTAAAGACGAGATTCGCCTTGACCCCCTAAAGTTCGAGGCCATCGTTAGCCTCCCATCTCCTTCCTCATTACATCAACTGCAGATTCTGCAGGGGAAAGCTAACTTCCTACGACGCTTCATTCCGAATTATGCGGAAGAAGCCCAAGGTTTTACGCATCTTTTGAAACAGAACGTTCCCTTCCATTGGGATGAAATTGCCTAGAAATATTTTGATAATCTTAAAAAATTTCTTGTCAATGCTCCGCTTATACGTCCTCCCAACTATCATCACAATTTTACCCTTTATTTGGCCGCTGCGTTTAGCACAATTGCTATGGTTTTAGTGCAGGATGACGATGATGGAAATGAACACGTAGTTTATTATCTATCTTGGAATATTCTTGACACACAAACATGCTATGCTCATGTCAAGAAGTTGGCCCTCACCGTGGTTTAGGCCGTTCAACGATTCTGCCACTATATCCTATTGCGTACTGTAACCGTGGTTTCAGACTGCAACCCCATGACGTATATATTGTCTCGAAAATTGCTGGGGGGCAAGTACTCCAAGTGAATTGTAATCATTTAGGAGTTTGATTTAGAGTTCACCACTGCTAAGTCGATGAAATAATTGGTTTTCGCTGATCTTATTTTCTCTCTCCCGACAGACTTCGTTCCATCGAAATCCGAGGATCATATCCCGGATGAAACACTCTTTCTTATCAACACTCGCGACCCATGGTATGGTGAAATTATCATGTATCTTCAAACATCCACATTCCAGTCTGAATTGAAAAAGGATGCTTGACGTCGAATTCGGCATCAATCTCAACCATACCGCATTATAGGAGATACCCTGTATCGTGTCAGAGTCGATTCCGTGCTCTGACGGTGCTTGACCCTGAAAGAGGCTGAAAGAGTCCTGAATGACTTTCATAGTGGCACCTGTGGCATTCACATGTCTGGATATGCCACTGTACAGAATATTCTGCGTGTGGGTTATTTTTGGCCATCTATATTCAAAGACTGCATCGTTGTAGTCCGAAAATGTCATGCATGCCAGGTCTTTCCGTGCAAGATGCATGCACCACCCCTACCCTTGCATCCTGTCATCACCATCGACCCTTTTGCTAAATGGGGCATATATTTCATGACATGTAACCCTCACTCGGTTGGGGGCATGCTTATATAATCGTCGCTGTAGACTACTTTACTAAGTGGGCCGAAGTGACGCCTACATTAGCTTCCGATGGTAAGACAGTCACCCAATTTCTTTTCAACCATGTTATTACGCATTTTGGAGTCCCTCAAGCCATTGTTACTGATCATGGCACCTATTTTCAGGATTACATGATGGCCGAGCTGATGTCAAAGTTGGGCTTACGCCATGATAGCTCAACGCCATACTACCCCTAGGCGAATGGCCACGTTAAGGCTGTGAACAAGGTTTTGGTCACAATACTTCAACGAACAATTGGTATCCATAAATCCAACTGGAATCTCCAATTTTTATCAACTCTCTAGGCTTATCGAATGTTTGTAAAGAGCGCAACCAGATTCACACCTTTTCAATTGGTGTATGGTTTGGAAGCGACTCTCCCGGTTGAGTGCGAAATTCCTTCTCTGGAATTGGCCATGGAACTATTCCCTGACACTTCTTCGGAGGAATAACATCTCTTGTATTTGGAATGTTTGGATGAAACCCACTGCCTAGCTACCTTGGTCATTGAGGCACAGAAAAAGTGGGTCAAAGCCCACTTCGATCAACCGGTTTCTCCTCATTCTTTCATTGAAGGAGACCTCATCCTCCTACATGACCAAGCACACGATAAACTTGGAGCAGGAAAATTCCAGCCCATGTGGCATGGGCCCTATATAGTTAAATGAATATTAAAAAATGGGGCCTATGAGCTTATCGACTGTGAAGGAGTTCCCCTGGCACAGCCTAGGAATGGGTTGTACCTTAAAAAGTGCTACGCTTGAGTTATTCTCATGTGGTGTGTGTGTACATAAGTGAGTGTTTTCATTTTTATGCATGTGTGGTGTGGTGTGCTTTGTAAGTGTCTTTTTGTTGATTGGGTCTTCCTGATTGTGCAGATTTTTTGGTCAATTTAGTGTGTCCTAAATTTCTACATTTAATTTGTCAATCTGGGATTTGTAAGTTGATGAAGTGCGGCGCACTATATGTGCAAGATAACCTATCTCTTAACTTTTTGTCATTTTTGGTTTTCTAAGATGAAATGGAAATTCTTAAATGAAAACAAGTGTGGTTATGTTTGTTCAAGGAAATGATATCCTCTAAAATGATTTACCAACTTGAAACTTTAAAAGGAATTTGAAAATTACAATGAAAAAACTTGAAAGGAAATGAAAGTATGCTGCTGAAATGAAAAGGTGTTGCTAGTCTAATAAATCAAAACAGTGAACTAGTGAGCATGAAACCAAACTATTCTTGCTATTGTCTAAAAAAAAAAAAAATTATGCTGAAAGAAATCCAAAAGTTGCAATAAAGTAAATCTAAATCAATTTACATCAACTTGTCTTCTGATCCCTATCATTAGTCCAGCTATGATTTTCGAAAGTAACCATAAATAACTTGAGTAACCTGATATCTAACTTGCATAAAGTAAACTAATATCAAATCACACATCCATAATTCAATCCCTCACCAATGGGCCCGAAAATTATGGCTTTCGGAGGTAACCCAAGACGTCATGAAGCAGTTTAATATATCTAAATCATAAGAGAAGGAAACGAATACTAAAGTACACACATACTTATACAATCCTTCACCATCACCCAATACGCAAGCTTTCGGAGGCAAATCGAAGATGCTGCAGGCTTTAATATATCTAAATTTGGTAAAGAAAACTAATACTAAACTACACATTCCATAATACAACTTCTACCATCACCCGTACCGTGGTGGAGGCAACTGAAGATGTTATGAGCAGTTTAATATATCTAAATTTAACTACTGAAGCAAATAAGCAAAACTGAATTAAACAAGGCAGTACTGAAATTAAACAGAAACTAAGAAAAACAAATTAGCAGTAGAACAATGTTAATTCCATGTCATTAGTCAAAAATCTATGAAAATGCCCGGGCTGCCTATATATAACCTAAAACAAGAACACTGATCAGTGATTAACAAAATAAAACATGAAAGACAGGAGTGAAATGGAAAGCATGAAAGTTTATAAACAGAAATGAAGCAAAAAAAATGCAATGTATAAACATGTGAATGGATTATGGCACAATGAGCTTTAAAGAAATGAAATGAGAACTATACACTAATGCACAAAAGCTTAGTTGAGCAGGGGCCCTCTACACCAGCCTTGGCAACGATATTCAAGTACAAATTAAGTTGGAAAACAGAGTCTTCTTATATTAAAATGCAGTCATAACAGTGTGGTAGTATGACGGCTCAAAGGCAGCGTAATTACATTACAGAGAAGACTTAATAAAAACTAATAGAGACTAACTTTAACCCTATCCTTATGGTTATGGAAAGGTTAAGGTTAAGGTTATAGTTAAGGTTAAGGTTAAGATAAGGTTAAGGTTAAGTTTAAGGTTACATTAAGGGTAAAGTCAAGGTTAAGGTTAGGTTAATGTTAAGATAAGGTTAAGGATAAGGTTAAGGTTAAGGTTAAGGTTAGGTTAAGGGTAAATGTATGGTTAATATTAGGGTTTAAGTTAAGGTTAGGTTAAGGTTAAGGTTACAGGTATGGTTATAGTTAGGTTAAGGTTAAGGTTAAGGTTAGGATAAGGTTAATATTAGGTTGGGAGGTTTCGCTCTGGATCTCCATGTAGGGGAAGTGGTTTTCCACCTACCATGGAAGCTTCCTTGAGGATAGGGCCAATCCCACCATTGTAGGGATCCCAAATCCCCTTCCACCATTTATATAAGCTTGTCATTTTCCCTTTGCAAGCTAGCCTGAATAGAGTTGAATCAATTGTAAGGAGATTATCGTCAGACAATTGAAGAGAGAGAGACTTGTCCTTTTCCTTACAAGCTTTACCAAGACGTACTCCTCTGTCGACCCACCGAAGGAAGATCCAGCGTTAGAGCTTGGGTTGTATCTTTCTTTGTTTTAATTAATAATAAATGACTATGATTATGGTTCCACTCAGATGTTTGTGTTTCATGCTATGAGTTGTATCTTCTCTGACTGATACATAATTTCATCGATTTGGTTTTACGCTTGTTTGTTTGTTGTTTCTTCTTGTACGTACAGGTGTTCGATTGCATCGGGTGAGAGAATTGTGATCTGCCAAAGCAAGGGACGGAAGTGCCATCTTCTTCACATACAACGGCAGCGTAGGAATTAAGGTAGGCCTCTTGTCACATCTTGGTCTTTTGCAATTAGGAACTTGCATCTTAGTGTGACCCGATTGTTGCTAGACCCGATCTGGGCTAGTAGGGATCGCCTTTGTCCGCAGAGGGGATTTACCTCTCCAACTGGTGACCCACTAGGGAGATGTTGATTTGGAGTATTGTCTTTATTTTTCGGTCGATTTTTGTCTTTTTCTTGCTTCGATCGACTCTTGGTTCGATCTTTTTCGTTGTTTTGACCGTTTAGCCCCACCATCATCAACTACTTTTGGATTGCTTTTTTATTTTTTTTTCATTAAAACTCAATCGGGCGCACTTATTAGCCCACAGAATACACTAATTGGTGCAAGTTTTCCAGTGTATTACCCATACCAATGCTTTTCTGGCGGGTGCTATTTGCTCCCCTATGTCAAAAAGCACTCGTAAGGGAAAAGGGTTTACTTCCGTCTTGAGTTTTATGAGCTTGACCTTGATTTCCGTTCTAGCTTTACAACTCGCCCGAGGCTCTGGAGCCTTGTTTGACTGAGTGTGACCTTCATCCTCCGGTTGTTTTCCTTCTACCATCTATTTTACATTCTAGCCCTAGGGCATCTGGGTGCTATAGTGTGTCGAGCCTCCCGTGGGATTTTTTGGTTTCTATCTGTTCAATCAACCTTGTGATTGCTTCTCTACATTCGTTTGGTGGTTGTCTATCGTTTTGTTGCATTGTTTGAGTGATTGGTTTCTTCCTCATTTGAATTCCGCCTTGTCTCGTTTTCGGCCTAGATTACATGGTTCATTTGAGTCTTTGGGATTATCTTGGTTTTGAGATATTGTTTTGTAAAATTGAGCTCTGACTGTGTGTTTGCATTGAGTGAAACTTGCTTGTTTTTACTCCTTTTCTATCGCTTCTCAAATTGGTTGTTTCATTAGTTTTCATTTGTTTAGTGCACTTTGCTTTCAAACACTGAAAATATAAAAAAAAAAAACTCTTTTGCTCTTGATTAGTTAATGCAAATCGAATCTTTTCTGTGTTATTAGTGATTTGTAACTTTGAAAGAAAAGCTTTTTAGTTTTCATTAGCTTGCATTAGAAACATTAGTGATTGTTTTATGGTGATTTTGTTATTGTATGAAAAGCTCTTAACTCTCTCGTAATTAGCTTTCATCGAATGAAATGATACATTGTGGCATGTAGGTGCATTCAAGAGATTTTTGGAGACATAAATACTCGGGGCCTAGGGCCTGAAAATTGAAAGATAATTGAAGACCAACTACAAAATTCAATCAATTACACCTAGGCAAAACATTGAAACATTAACGAAATATTTAGAGGTCTAGGCTAGTGACATGTTCTGGCATCATTAAACCTAGTAGTTGTCATTCGCCTCTTGGCTTTAGATAGCACTAGTACGGACTTGTGCTCCCCGTACCGTCGCGTATATAAAGGGAGACACCACTAGGTTGCTATCCTTTATCCATAGGAAGCTGAGTCTGCTGCCTTATACCTGTGATACACAGGACACAACATTCAGGGATATTTCCTGCACGTATGTTAAGTCCTTGGTTGATTTCTCTTTCATTTTGAACCCAAGGTGTATATTGCAGTTCACAGTTATTTGGTACACCCTTTGCCTAGATTACCAAAGTAGTCATTTTGATCTTTTCTGACTCTTTAAATTTGAAAGGATCATCAAGTGCTTGTCCTTTCACGCTTGTTTCAAAACTGAAAGAGATAGATTCACGTTTCATCCATTTCTCGACTCTTAAAATAGTAAACGGTGAAGTTTCTAAGTTTCAATGTGGTAAAATAAATCACCTGCGATCACACACCCTTTTAGATTTTGCTTGTTGTCCATTTGATTGTGTGCCTTGATTTTTTCAGCCCATGTGTTTTGTTTGATCTTTTCCTTTTGTTATTACTGTCATAGTGGATGAACCCTCAGTTTCGTCTACTAGTAGTCCATATATAGACGATTCATCAGAGGTCTCACAATCCTCTGCTGAACCTTAGCAGCCCATCGTTTTCAAGTTTCTCGACGGGGGACCGGTTCTATCTAAGCTTCCCTTTGGAGGACTAGTTGAGTTCAATTGGCCCTTATCCAACGCTTGGTCTGGATTTGGAGTAGGGGAACATTTCCCTCCTCTTACATCGGGTTCCCCTTTTCTAGCTGTTGTTATTCCTCCTAGTCCTCGCCGTCTGCTATAAGATCTAGCAACAGGTTTAGATATGGGTGCATCCAGCCATTCTCCTAGTGAGGAAATCCCCACGTCTAGTGAATATTACCAGTTGTTCCCAGAAGACAACCCTGAGTTATCTATTATGTCTTCGCCCCGTCCTTCACTACCAACAGGGTATAGATATTTAAGTCAGATCTATGACTGTCGTAATCTCTATGGGGATATGAAATCCTTCTATGAGGCTAGTTATTCCTTCATTGGGGATATCTCCTAGGACACCCATCACGTCATCCCCTCAGGTCACTTTTGTACCTGTCAGGCCCACTGTTGTTGTGGCCACATCTACACCTATTGTTACTGCTCAGTCCGTAAGGGCTGCGTAATTTCCTAAAGACGGATATATAGCGTCTGCCATGCCAGAGAACATCTCTCCTGAGGAGTATTGATTGTCCCTACAACAATCGAACCCCAAGGTCGAACAATCTTCTCAAGATCCCAACCGCCCGTATTTTTCGCATTATGCACAGGACGGTACACCCGTTTACGTTTTTCCATATCAATACGATGAGTACGAGAATCCTTTACATTTACCTGCTCCAGAGGCTTACCTTCATGCTCAAGGTTTTCTATCTAACTAGGTTGGGCAACCTTGCAACCCGCAAGGACAACCTTTTCACGGCCAACCTTCGGGCCAACCTGGCTATCCTTATGACCCGCAAGGACAACCCTTACAAGGCTACCCTTCGGGCCAGCAGGGGTCGTTATACAGTCCACAAGGACAGTATTACAACCCTTTCAGTCAACCTATGCAGCCTCACCCTGGGGTCCAACCAGGGCAACCACAAGGACTTACAGGTCAACTAGGGTACCAACCGAGGCCGATGTATGGTCCTGGGTGGCAAGTCCAACCTTCCCATCCTATGAAACCTTAGTATCCTATTGGTTTGAATGTTGCACATCAGCCAGGATCATCTTATGGTCCTGTTGCAGGTCAAACTGGTTACCAGGAACAACCTGGCCCCATTCCACCACCAGGCCAACCGACCCATCTGGCACAATCTGGTGTCCCACATTAGCCAGGTCAGCCTACACAACCGGTGCAACGTGTTCACCCGGGTCAACCTATTCAACCAGGGCAGCCCGTTCAGCCAGGTCAGCCTGTCCAACCAGGCCAGCCTGCACATCCTGTCAACCCTTCCCAACAGCCGACTTATTCAATGCCGCAACCGAATCAACCGGTGTGCCCCAATTATTAGGCTCAGTAGGATCCCACCTATTAGCAGCCTGCTCAACCCCAAGGTGGTTACTATCCTCAAGGTCAATCTCGACCGAATTATAACCAGACCCAAGGTTTTAACTATTATCCTCAACAACCCGGCTACACCTATACTCAGCAGCTGAATCCGCATAATGCTCAAATGGGGCCGACATATAATCAGGGTCCATACTCTGGTTATCAAACTCTGTACACTGGTTACCAACAAACGAATCAGACTGGCTATATGCCCTATATCCCCTATGGTCAGAATCCTTCGGGATAGAACTCATGGGGGCAAGGATATGCTAAACCAGTGTGGAGTACAGGTACCGATCCTTATTGAGGTCCTGGCATGTCGTTTAATCCGCAATTGTCATTCTTGGCTACCTTGGAGTTATCGGACGTTTATAAATTAACCAATGATCTGATTCTTTACAATCCTTATTGGCCTCTGGTTCCGACCAAGGTACCTGACGACTGCCCTATGTTTGAGGGAAAAGCTGGAGAGGACCCCCAAGCTCATGTAATGACTTACCATCTGTGGTGTTCGTCCAACTCTTGGGTGGATGATTTAATTTATCTACGTCTCTTCCAGCGCACTCTTACTGGCACTGCCATTAAGTGGTATATCGAATTACCTCGTGGCATCTTTCAAGATTTCAATACGTTATCCATGGCTTTTCTAACTCACTTCCAGTTACCGGTTCGTTACGAAGCCGGGACGCATCTCCTGACTTCTTTGAAGCGGGATAAAGCCACCCACATATCTGATCACATTCATGAGTGGTGACATCGTTGTAGACTGATAAATTTTGATATACCTGATCAGCTACTAACTCATTGGTTCACCACCTCCTTCATTAGAAAAATCACCCAAGATATTTCTATGGGAGCGTGTGTGACTGAAGAACAAGCCGTAGTGCGTGCCCAGTATATTGACCTAGTATACTCTCATTCCAGCACGCTTTATGATATTTTGACTGATGCTCCGTGACCGGAAACCTCTAAAGCTCAACCAACCCCAGTGGTGGATGGTGTTATCGGTTCCGTGTCTCAAAATTCTTGGAAATCTTCAAATGGAAATCAGAAGTCCAATTCTTCAAATAATTCTGCTCTTCCTGCCCCTTCGGATTCTGGCAAGATTGTGGAGGTTAACGTCGTTTAGGTTGATCCTACGGAAAAGGCCTCCAAAGGAAAAAAGAAGGGCAAAGGAAAATCCAAACCCGACGCCCCAAAACCAAATTCTTCTAAACCTCGTACTGATGACGGTTTCCAACATAAATTGAAGTACCCCTGCCTTATCTGTGAAGGAGATCATTATACCAAAGATTGTCCTTGACGAACTGAAATTAATCAACTTCTCAAAGGTTCCAAAGGGACTCTAACAGTTCTTAAAGAATTGCTTCCGTCTCAGTAGACCCAAATGGTTGAGCACCCCTCACCATCTACACCATTTGGGTCACAGGTCTTTATGATGAATGTTGCTGCACCTGTCTCAATTGCTATGTGGTCGAAGGATTATGTTGGATCGCGTCAGCCAGCTTGAAAGGAGGTTGTGGATGGCCCACATCCCCCACCTGTCTCCGGTCCTTTGGAAATTGAGAAGCCTAGTGCTAAACCTGTTGTGAGGCCACCTTCTAAAGGTGTTCTGTGAAGATCTTCCTACAACCAAAATTCCCGTGCCACTCAGCACTACAATATTGTTGAGGATTTGGCACAGGCGCCTTCTACCATGTTTGCATTAGAAGTTCTTCAAAGTTTCCCATTGCAACGGAAAGCTCTGTTGTTTACAATCGGTGGAATCGATCCTGTCGATTCTAAGCTTCTCACCTTCGACCTAGAAAATTGTACCCCCCGACTTCCACATCAAATTTCTCTTTTTATACAAGTCAGGATCAACAACCTAAAAATTCATAGAGCCATTGTAGATGAAGGTGCTTCCACCTGTGTTATGTCATCTGCCTGCTGGAAGGCCATCGGCTCTCTGGCTCTTTCATCATCTCCCAATGCCTTAGAATCATTCGATGGTTGGGAATCAAAACCCCTGGGTGTTCTCAAGAGTTTTTCGATTACGTTACAGGGGAAGAAAGTCAATGTAGAAGTAGAATTGGTTGACGCCAAGCTTAACTACAATCTGCTTCTCGGTCACAGTTGGACTCGCGCTATGATATGCGTGCCATCCACCCTCTTTTGCCTTCTTAAGTTCCCTCATGAGGGAAAAATTGTTACTGTGGATCAGTTGTCTTTCTTCACCTCATCCTCTGAGAAAAACGTTCCTTACGTGGATCAAATCCCCAATCCCTCTAACAGTGTAGGACCCGGTCTCTTCAAAGACCCCGTCCTCATGGGTATTTTTCCCACACCACCACCGCACACCGTTCAAGTTAATATGGTCTCTAGGTCTGATGACCCTTGGATCATCCCTTCGCCTAAACAGGTGACCTCTTTCGGAGAATCAATGCTGTTAACTCTAGTTGAGATTAATTATTGCGAAATTGTCGCTGCATCTGATCCTCCTCCTCCTGAACATGCTCCTTCGAGCATGGCTCTGGATATATATTCTCAATCCCCTTGGCTTGGCGATGCAGATTTTCCTGACCCGTTAAGAGAAATTTTCCCTTCCGATGAAGCTATTGTTGAAACAATGTCTCTTGAATATCTACCATGGAGCAATGCACATCATCGTTCCTTGTTCATGCTTAGCCTGGGGGCAATTTCTGATTTTCTAGAGCACTTTGCATCTTAGGTTCCCAATCCACCTCTTCAAACACCGATATTGACTCATGAGGTCCTTTCGGAGGGAAACCTGAGTAATATCACTCAAACGATGCAAATCGACATCTCCGTCAAACCAGGGGTAGTCGAGAATATTCACGTGGGAGTGACATGTTCTCATGAAGAGATACAAGTTTATACTAATCTTTTTCATGAATTCAGAGATATTTTCACGTGGTCCTATGAAGAGATGCCCGAGATTGATCCCAGCATAGTCGTGCACGAGATTCCTACCTATCCGAGTGCGAAACTAGTGCGTCAATGCCTACGCCCAGTGCATCCCTGAAAAGTCACAGCTATTAAATCAGAAGTTGAAAAACTTATTAACGCAGGCTTTATATATCCTATTCCCCTCATAGAATGGGTTTCAAATATTGTCCCTGTAGATAAGAAACAGGGCACTATACGAGTCTGTGTTGATTACCGAGACATTAATCGGGCCTGTCCTAAGGACAATTACCCCACTCCTTTTATAGATCAAATCATTGATGAATGTGTGGGGAGTGAGATTTATTCCCTTATGGGAAGCTTCTCTAGGTACAATCAAATCAATATTTTACCTGCTGATCAACACAAGACTACCTTCATCTGTCCATGGGGAACCTTTGCTTATAGAAAGCTCCCGTTCGATCTAAAAAACACTGGGGCCACCTTCCAGCATGTTATGTCTTATGCTTTCCATGACATACGCCATATTGTTCAGCCATATCTCGACGATTTTCTGGACCATTCAGCTCGGCGTGAGGACCACCTCGAACACCTTTGCCAAATTTTCCTTCGTTTCAGACGCTACAATATTACGCTTAATCCCCATAAGTGCGTCTTCTGTGTGGATTCTGGCCATATTTTGGGATTCATAGTCTCTAAAGACGAGATTCGCCTTGACCCCCTAAATTTCGAGGCCATCGTTAACCCCCCATATCCTTCCTCATTACATCAACTGCAGATTCTGCAAGGGAAAGGTAACTTCCTACGACGCTTCATTCCGAATTATGCGGAAGCAACCCAAGGTTTTACGCATCTTTTGAAACAGAACGTTCCCTTCCATTGGGATGAAATTGCCTAGAAATATTTTGATAATCTTAAAACTTTTCTTGTCAATGCTTCGCTTATACTTCCTCCCAACTATCATCACAATTTTACCCTTTATTTGGCCGCTGCGTTATAGCACAATTGCTATGGTTTTAGTGCAGGATGACGATGATGGAAATGAACACATAGTTTATTATCTATCTTGGAATATTCTTGACACAGAAACATGCTATGCTCATGTCGAGAAGTTGGCCCTCACCGTGGTTCAGGCCGTTCAACGATTCTGCCACTATATCCTATTGCGTACTGTAACCGTGGTTTCAGACTGCAACCCCATGACGTATATATTGTCTCGAAAATTGCTGGGGGGCAAGTACTCCAAGTGAATTATAATCCTTTAGGAGTTTGATTTAGAGTTCACCACTGCTAAGTCGATGAAATAATTGGTTTTCGCTGATCTTATTTTCTCTCTCCCGACAGACTTCGTTCCATCGAAATCCGAGGATCATATCCCAGATGAAACGCTCTTTCTTATCAGCACTCGCGACCCATGGTATGGTGAAATTATCATGTATCTTCAAACATCCACATTCCAGTCTGAATTGAAAAAGGATGCTCGATGTCGAATTCGGCATCAATCTCAACCATACCGCATTATAGGAGATACCCTGTATCGTGTCAGAGTCGATTTCGTGCTCTGACGGTGCTTGACCCTGGAAGAGGCTGAAAGAGTCTTGAATGACTGTCATAGTGGCACCTGTGGCATTCACATGTCTGGATATGCCACTGTACAGAATATTCTGCATGTGGGTTATTTTTGGCCATCTATATTCAAAGACTGCATCGTTGTAGTCCGAAAATGTCATGCATGCCAGGTCTTTCCGCGCAAGATGCATGCACCACCCCTACCCTTGCATCCTGTCATAACCATTGGCCCTTTTGCGAAATGGGGCATATATTTCATGACATGTAACCGTCACTCGGTCGGGGGCATGCTTATATAATCGTCGCTGTAGACTACTTTACTAAGTGGGCCGAAGCGACGCCTACATTAGCTTCCGATGGTAAGACAGTCGCCCAATTTCTTTTCAACCATGTTATTACGCATTTTGGAGTCCCTCAGGCCATTGTTACTGATCATGGCACCCATTTTCAGGATTACATGATGGCTGAGCTGATGTCAAAGTTGGGCTTACGCCATGATAGCTCAACGCCATACTACCCCCAGGCGAATGGCCAGGTTAAGGGTATGAACAAGGTTTTGGTCACAATACTTCAACGAATGATTGGTATCCATAAATCCAACTGGAATCTCCAATTTTTCTCAGCTCTCTAGGCTTATCGAATGTCTGTAAAGAGCACAACCAGATTCACACCTTTTCAATTGGTGTATGGTTTGGAGGCGACTCTCCCGGTTGAGTGCGAAATTCCTTCTCTGGAATTGGCCATGGAACTATTCCCTGACACTTCTTCGGAGGAAGAACGTCTCTTGTATTTGGAACTTTTGGATGAAACCCACTGCCTAGCTACCTTGGTCATTGAGGCACAGAAAAAGTGGGTCAAAGCCCACTTCGATCAACCGGTTTCTCCTCATTCTTTCATTGAAGGAGACCTCATCCTCCTGCATGACCAAGCACACGTTAAACTTGGAGCAGGAAAATTCCAGTCCATGTGGCATGGGCCCTATATAGTTAAACGAATATTAAAAAATGGGGCCTATGAGCTTATCGACTGTGAAGGAGGTCCCCTGGTACAGCCTAGGAATGGGTTGTACCTTAAAAAGTACTACGCTTGAGTTATTCTCATGTGGTGTGTGTGTACATAAGTGAGTGTTTTCATTTTTATGCATGTGTGGTGTGGTGTGCTTTGTAAGTGTATTTTTGTTGATTGGGTCTTCCTGATTGTGCAGATTGTTTGGTCAATTTAGTGTGTCCTAAATTGCTGCATTTAATTTGACAATCCGGGATTTGTAAGCTGATGAAGTGCGGCGCACTATATGTGCAAGATAACCTATCTCTTAACTTTTTGTCGTTTTTGGTTTTCTAAGATGAAATGGAAATTCTAAAATGAAAACAAGTGTGGTTATGTTTGTTCAAGGAAATGATATCCTCTAAAATGATTTACCAACTTGAAACTTTAAAAGTAATTTGAAAATTACAATGACAAAACTTGAAAGGAAATGAAAGTATGCTGCTGAAATGAAAAGGTGTTGCTAGTCTAATAAATCAAAACAGTGAACTAGTGAGAATGAAACCAAACTATTCTTGCTGTTGTCTAAACACAAAATAAATTATGCTGAAAGAAATCCAAAAGCTGAAATAAAGTAAATCTAAATCAATTTACATCAACTTGTCTTCTGATCCCTCATCATTAGTCCAGCTATGATTTTCGGAAGTAACCATGAACAACTTGAGTAACTGATATCTAACTTGCAGAAAGTAAACTAATATCAAATCATACATCCATAATTCAATCCCTCACCATCAGTCCAGCTGTGGCTTTCGGAGGTAACTGAAGATGTCATGCACAGTTTAATATATCTAAATTTGTAGAAAGAAAACTAATACTAAAGTACACATTTCATAATACAATCCTTCACCATCAGTCCAGCTATGGATTTCGGAGGCAACTGAAGATGTTATGAGCAGTTTAATATATCTAAATTTACAGAAAGAAAACTAATACTAAACTACACATTCCATAATACAATCCCTCACCATCAGTCCAGCTGTGGCTTTCGGAGGCAACTGAAGATGTTATGAGCAGTTTAATATATCTAAATTTAACTACTGAAGCAAATAAGCAAAACTGAATTAAACAAGGCAGTACTGAAATTAAACAGAAACTAAGAAAAACAAATTAGCAGTAGAACAATGTTAATTCCATGTCATTAGTCAAAAAGCTATGAAAATGCCCACGCTGCCTATCTATAACCTAAAAAAAGAACACTGATCAGTGATTAAAAAAATAAAACATGAAAGACAGAAGTGAAATGGAAAGCATGAAAGTTTATAAACAAAAATGAAGCAAAAAAAATGCAATGTATAAACATGTGAATGGATTATGGCACAATGAGCTTTAAAGAAATGAAATGAGAACTATACACTAATGCACAAAACCTTAGTTGAGTAGGGGCCCTCTACACCAGCCTTGGCAACGATCTTCAAGTACGAATTAAGTTGGAAAACAGAGTCTTCTTATATTAAAATGCAGTCATAACAGTGTGGTAGTATTACGACTCAAAGGCAGCGTAATTATATTACAGAGCAGACTTAATAAAAACAAATAGAGACTAACATCAACTAACTCTATATGTGTATGCAAACGCGTTATATATAACAAAAGAAATATAACTGTCTCCTAAAGTTTATGCTGGTGGAGAACACGTAGACCATTACGTCCACGGATCTAGGATCATGGCCGTGTTGGAAAGTAAATCTATGAGAAATGGATGCTTGAATTCAGCTATGGAGCCATGTACAGATTTCGACTTGTCCTCCGCAACTAAGAAACGACCATATGAACCTTTACGTGACACGGAACAGAGTCCTGTCACCGTAAGACTCTATGGTTGACTTCCATGTGGACGCCTTTGACCGCGGCTTCTTTAGATGAGTTTGCTCGAACCAATAGAACACGAACCATGTCCACATCATTTCTGACTTGCCCATGTGGCTCGTTTTTCCTGTAGACACCTGTAACATAGAGTTTCACAAAATAGCTGCGGAAAGTTGCAGCAGCTGCGAAAAGTGGCAAGATTCCACAGCTAAATGGAAAAAATCTAAATCAAACAGCGGACACAAAAATATAGTTAAAAACCATGTTAGATGCTCTTTTGCAATTAACATACAATGATATTGACAATTTGGGAGGTTCAGGTGAGTGAAAAAGGTATAGAAAAGTGTATGGAAAAGATGCAGAATTGAGACTCAACACAGATGTCTATTACTCCTTTTGTTGGTTTCGTAGATGGTGCCTCTCGTAGTACTAGGAATCTGTCCTCGACAGCCTGGGTAATCTATGATCCTACTGGTGAGTTGGTTAATTTTCAGGGTGTGTGTCTAGGACCTACAACAAATAATGTTGCAGAGTATAGTTCTATTTTAGAATTATTAATCGAGGCTGTTAACCTTGGTATTAGTGCATTACTTGTGTATATGGACAAACAGCTTGTAGTATTAAAACTTAATGGTCATTATTCAGTAAGAAACCCATCCATTTTACGTCTGTATCTACGTATTCGTTTACTGGAAAGAAATTTTTATTACAATACAGATCAACATATACCTAGACACATGAATGCGTTAACAGATGCAGTAGCTAATTTGGTTTTAAATAGACATTTGCGCAACTTATAAAAAACATCATCACATATAAAAAGATCCATCCAGAAATAGATATATAGATATATATGTCGAATAGTTTGCAGTTGGTGTACATCACATAAAGTTGAAAAATATACATGTTTGTCTAATAATAGTCGGAGACAACATGTCTCTCAAAAAATGTGCATATAAAATACCTAAATAGCTAATCAGCATGGTTCTCGTGGTAACATGCCACCGCGCACACCAATCGCCTCAAAAGTTGGTGAAGGCGACTAGGCACCCCCAAAGTGTGTCGCTGGTAAGCCAATGGGACGTTTTCCAGCCGTGCATAGTCCAGTATTCCCCGGGAAATTCCCTCCAGGTTCTGGATCAGCTCGCTCCCTTCACCACCCTTAGCTTGAGGGTCATGTGCGAGAGGGGTCCTCCGCGTAATGGTCGATATTCCCGTAGGCCTCTCTGGGCCAACATATGCATACACATAAAACTGTTTTTAGAATAGACATGTATCACAAAAAAATCATAAATATATAAAAAACAAAAAAGAGTCATACCCAGCTCCTCGTCCCAGTCATCCCCCTCCGGAAGTGGGAGATCTGGGTCTCCCGTGAAATTGGTCCTAGCATAGGGCCAATCCTCAACCATGATCAGTTGACACTGTAACAACACAAAGAACTCGGGCCTCCAGGACATTTGTTGACCCCCCCCTGACCTGGGCATAATTGCTACCCACCGAGCCACCCTCGGCTCTCTCAGTACCGGCTCGACAACTATTGCCCCTAGGCCCTGTAAAATTGGTAATCGTTCCAGAATGAATGACACTATAATGGAACCATGCCCAAAATATTTTAGTTTGGCTTTCTTACACTGTGTTAACTGCCTTTTGATGTTGGTTGTCACTGCGGTGGCCCAATCGAACAGTGTTGGATTCATGCATTCAGAAGCTAATAGGAGTTGTGCTTTTGTTGCCTCATGCGGGGCCTACGATCCTGCAGCCCGCGTAATGGTATGAAGCACTAATCGAAGTGCTAGATTGCGGATAGTTTGGATGTCTACTTTCCCACTACCCGATCTTGTTTGTGCCCCTGGGCATACTCTTGCCATTACCATATCCATTTTCTCCCCAGAAGGTCTGCTGCCCGTCATGATTGGCACTGGGCCTCTGTGCGATAATCCGGTTATAAAATAAACATCAGAGACCTCAAGAGCTAATACTTGGTCTTGTATTTTTAACAATTCCTCATTCTCATCCCATATGCTAACCAAATACTGCAATAGCTTAGGTTGAGCTCTTAAACATGGTGTAAGGAAAAATTTCTTGAGACCACAGTCTCGAAGGGCGTTCATGCAAGCTTCATTTTCCATGGCCATTTTGTCCTCTTCCCCATGTTCCCTCTCCTTCCATTCAATCACCATTGTGCCTGGATACCTACACCAACATGGTCAAAATTGCCTTATTAGATCTCTGCAACACTTAAAAATTCATTTGAGTGGCTCATATTTTTGTAAATTAACATGGAAAATTGAGTTGCACCATTAGCGCGACTATTTTGCTGATAGTCATGCCAACTGTCGTGACCCCTTTGTAGAAAAGAGCCAACTGGCGCAGGTCTGTGCCCGATACCCGTGCTAATTGGCAGAGCCCTAAATCTCCAAAGGGTCTCCTCTAGAGATCGAATACACAATGGAAACTTACAAAAAATGGATCTAAAAAAGGCTGAGGGAAGCGCCTCTTACCTATAACGAACGAGAATATGAATGATGTACTGAATTGATCGCAATCACTGCTGCAAGTTCGCACACCAAAAGCTCACTGTTGCTCTCCAAATGAAGTAAAAAGTAAAAGTAAATATGTTTTTACCATTTGTGGCATATTTATAACTTTTGAAGTCAAAATTAGGTTTTAAAAGTCATTTTTCTCAATATTTTAATATATTTTGTTGAAAAATAGATTTTACACTCACTTTAATGTGCAGCAATAGGTTTTTACGCAACTTGGACAGTGATACGAGTTGTCTTTTATACTTTTTTAGACTTGGTAAAAATACGAAAAAGTCATTTTGAGTCATCTTTCAGCTCTTTTCTGACTCTCTAAACATGAAAATGTTGCTGAGTCCCTTGTCTTTTCAATCTCATTAAAGTGGCCATGAAACAACATCTACCCAGTATACATTTACCCCTTTTTCAGGCTGGGATAGATTATTTACAAAAAAGGAATACCCTAGCTTATCGCGACTAGGAGGTTTTCTTAGACATAGTTTTCTACCTTTTCGGATCTGAGCAACTATTTAAAAAAAGGGACCATTGGAGTTTACTTTTACACTGTCTTTTCAAACTCTCTAAACATGAAAAGTGCCGAGTTCTTCCTTTGTCAGACTCATTAAACCCTGATGACATTGGATTCAGTCGTAATGACGATATTCAAGTTTCTCCTTCCTAAGGCTCGTTAAATGTACTAGGATGGATTCGTCCAAAGGACAGACTTATATTACAAGCATATACTATCCCCTTCAAGCTTGTTCTCAAAAATAATTGGGGTACTCACCAGAAATGGTGGGAAAAAATGGAACTATCATCGTTGTCATGTCGGAGGTATGTCGCTCTTGAACAGAGCACTTGTCTACATTCGTGTCGGGTTGGGGACATCTCATCTCATTTTCCACTTGCCTCCATGGGTTTGGATGATCCTTTTTGACCTCTCATCTTCTCTTTTCCTCGTCATCATGACCTCTTATCTTTTGATGTCAAATGCTGCCAAATCCACTGTCGTGCCACCGATATGTTCAAGAGAAGTTGACCTCTGCAAGTTTCAACCTTCCTCTGATTCTCATCTGATCATGATTCACAACAATATTATCCTTTGTCTCGCATCGATGATGTGGGAAACACTATGGCCCACCTTCGATCAAGGTCACTTCTTGTCGAATTCAGATCATTATCCAGGAAGTTGATCTAGAGACTCCCTTCTAGTACCTTGGAGCCTGCATGCCTCAATGGCAAGTTCTTTACATTCGATGCAAGGTTTTCTCATTAACCTTCGATCGAATGATTCTGCGGGTGTTCGACACCAGCTCACTGATTCACATGCCATGGATTGTACCTATAGTACCTTGAGGGCCATTTTCATTAATGGTGGTTCCTCTCACATCTGTTAATAGCTTTCATGATTGGTTGGTAATCAGATGATGTTCTTGCATGTTCGACTTCAGCTCACCTATTCATATGCTTGAACTTGTACTCTATTCGGGTCAAAATGGAGTGCAAGACCCTGGATTTTGTCTGTTACATATTAATTTGTCACCGTCCCTGCAATTCACCGTCCTACACATTGGAGGGCTTATTCCATGACCTGCGAGCAGTGACATGACCTGAAACCACTTTCATGGCATCCCCCTTGACAAGGAAAATCATTCCCCTGTAGACAATTTCTTGTGAAAAGCCCTAAAAATAGCCTTTTTATCCTTGGTGCAACTAGTCAGTTCAGCCGTCGTGCCAATGGGGGAAATCCACCAAAGAGGGCGCCCCAACTGGCGCTCTATCCCAGTGTTGTACCTGCGCTAGGCTTAATAAGGAGTGTTTTTTAAAAATAAATGGCGGAATTTTGATTCCAACCAACTCCTGAACTGGTCTCTAAATTGAGTTGGGAGGTTTGGCTCCAGATCTCCATGTAGGGGAAGTGGTTTTCCACCTATGATGGAAGCTTCCTTGACGATAGGGCCAATCCCACCATTGTAGGGATCCCAACTGCCCTTCCACCATCTATATAAGCTTGTCATTTTCCCTTTGCAATCTAGCCCAAATAGAGCTGAATCAATTGTAAGGAGATTATCATCAGACAACCGAAGAGAGAGAGACTTGTCCTTTTCCCGACAAGCTTTACCGAGATGTACTCCTCTGTCAACCCACTGAAGGAAGATCCAGCATCAGAGCTTGGGTTGTATCTTTCTTTGTTTTGATTAATAATAAATTACTATGATTATGGTTCCACTCAGATGTTCATGTTTCATTCTATGAATTGTATCTTCTCTGACTGATACATAATTGCATCGATTTGGTTTTATGCTTGTTTGTTTGTTGTTTCTTCTTGTATGTGTAGGTGTTCGATCACATCGGGTGAGATATTTGTGATTTGCAAAAGCAAGGGATGAAAGTGCCATCTTATTCAGAAATGATGCCAGCGTAGGCCTTCAGGCAGGCCTCTTGTCACATCTTGGTCTTTTTCAATTAGGAACTTACATCTTAGCGTGACTCGATTGTTGCTAGACCCGATCTGGTCTAGTAGGGATTGCCTCTATCTGCAAAGGGGATTTGCCTCTCTAACACCCTAACCTTAAGTCAACACTTAACCTTAACTTGAACCTTAAATTTACCCTTAAGGTTAAGGTAAGGGTAAGGTTAAATTTAAGGTTAAGGTTAAGGTTAAGATAAGGTTAAGGTTAAGGTTAAGGTTATGGGTTTAGTTAGGTTAAGGTTAAGGTTAGGGCCAAGGGTTTGGGAAGGTTAAGGTTAAGGTTAAGGGTAAGATAAGGTTAAGTTTAAGGTTAAGGTTAAGGTTAGGTCAAGGTCAAGGTCAAGGTCAAGGTTAAGGTTAAGGTTAAGGTTAAGGTTAGGTTAGGGTTAGGTTATAGTTAAGGTTAAGATAAGGTTAAGGTTAAGGTTAAGGTTATGGTAAAGGTTAAGGTTAAGGTTATGATTTAGTGACCTAACCCTAACCTCCAAATGACTCTGGCATGGCCTTCACCTTAACCTCAGACAATTGCCTAATAACAAACATGGCAGCAGGTTACCTTGGCAGATTTTTCCTTGACTTTAAACACTTAACCTTAATAACTGTCTTTGTATGGCTTCTTGTAACCTTCATATTTAGCATTATTGATAATAACAACACAACATGACATAACATTGGCCTTAACCTTTAACCTTATTTGACTTCTTTCTTGACTTTCTGTAACCACAACCTTAACCTTAACCTTAAGCTAACCCTAACCTTGACCAAACCCTTAACCGTAACCTTAACCTAACCCTTAACCTTAGCCTTTACTACACCTTAACCTTAACTTAACCTTAACCTAACCATAACCTTAACCTAACCTTAACCTTAACCTTAGCCTTATGTTAACTTTAACCTAAACTTAACCTTGACTTTACCCTTAATGTAACCTTAACCTTAACCTTAACCTTACCCTTAACCTTATCTTAACCTTAACCTAACCTAATATTAACCTTAACCTTAACCCTAACCTTAACCTTAACATTTACCTTAACCTTAACCTTTAACAAACCCTTAACATTAACCTTAACTTCACCTTAACCTTAACCTTTACCTTAACCTAACCTTAACCTTGACCTTAACTATAACCTAACCCTAACCTTACCCATAACTTTAACCTTAAGTTTTGGGCTAAGGTTAGGGTTAAGGTTAAGGTTAAGGATAAGATAAGGATAGGTTTAAGGTTAAGGTTAGGGGCAAGGGTAAGGTTACGGTTAAGGTTAGTGTAAGGTTAAGATTAAGTTAAGGGTAAAGTTAAGGTTAAGGGTAAAGTCAAGGTTAAGGTTACGTTAAGGGTAACGTTAAGGTTAAGGTTTGGTTAAGGTTAGGGTTAGGTTATAGTTAAGGTCAAAGTTAAGTTTAAGGTTAAGGGTAAGGTTAAGGTTAAGGTTATGGTTACGGGTTTAGTCAGGTTAAGGTTAAGGTTAAGGTTAATGTTAAGGGTAAGTTCAAGGTCAAGGTTAAGGTTACGTTAAGGGTTTGGTGAAGGTTAAGGTAAGGTTAAGGTTAGGGTTAGATTATAGTTAAGGTCAAGGTTAAGTTTAAGGTTAAGGGTAAGGTTAAGGTTAAGGTTAAGGTCAATGTTAAGGTTAATGTTAAGGGTTTGGTCAAGGTGAGGGTTAGGTTAAGGTTAAGGTTATGGTTAAGGTTAAGGTTAAGGTTATGTGAAGGTTATTTTTATGGTTAAGGTTAAGGTTACAGGTTTAGTCAGGTTAAGGTTAGGTTAAGGGTAAAGTCAAGGTTAGGGGTAAATTTAAGGTTAAGGTGAAGGTTAAGGGTAAGGTTAAGGTTAAGGTTAAGATAAGGTTAAGGGTGAGGTTAAGGTTAAGGTTAGGTTAAGGATAAAGTTAAGGTTAAGGGTAAAGTTAAGGTTAAGGTTACGGGTAAGGTTAAGGTTAAGGTCGAGGTCAAGCTTAAGGTTAAGTTAGGTTAAGGTAAGGTTAAGGTTACGGTTATGGTTAGAGTAAGGTTAGGGTTAGGTTATAGTTAAGGTTAAGGTTAAGGGTAAAGTTAAGGTTAAGGTTAGCATTACGTTATAGTTAAGGCTAATGTTAGGTTAAGGGTAAAGTCAAGGTTAAGGTTAAGGTTAAGGTACGGGTTTAGCAAGGTGAAGGTTAAGGGTAAAGTCAAGGTTATGGTTAAGGATAAGGTTACGGGTTTAGCAAGGTGAAGGTTAGGGTTAATGATAGGTTAAGGTTAAAGGTGAAGGTTAAGGTTACGGGTCTTAACCTTACCCTTAACCTTCACCCTTAATCTTAACCTTCACTATAACCTAACCTTAACCTTGATATTAACTATAAACTAACCTTGACCTTAACCTGAACCTTACCTTAACCTTAAACTTAACCTAACCTTTCCATAATCTTTACTGTAACATAGCTTTAAATTTAACCTTCCCGTAACCTTAACCTTAACCTTAACCTTAACCTTAACCTAACCTTAACCTTAACCTTACCCTAACCTTAACCTTAACTTTACCCATAACCTTAACCTTACCCTTAACCTAACATTAACCTTGACCTTGACTAAACCCTTAACCTAAACTTAACCTTAGCCTAACCTAACCTTAACCTTAACCTTATATTAATCTTAACCTTCCCATAACCTTAACTGTAACCTTAACCATTACCTAACCTTATCCTTGACTTTACCCTTAACGTAACCTTAACCTTAAACTTAACCTTAACCTTAACCTTAACCTTCCCATAACCACAACCTTAAACTTAACCTTAAATTTACCCTTAACCTAACCTTACCCTTAATCTTATCTTAAAATTACCTTAACCTTAACCTTCCCAAACCCTTAAACATAACCTTAAACTAGCCTTAACCTAACCCTAACCTTGACTTTACACT
This sequence comes from Pinus albicaulis, assembly GCA_034641835.2. NCBI lineage: Eukaryota > Viridiplantae > Streptophyta > Pinopsida > Pinales > Pinaceae > Pinus > Pinus albicaulis. The sequence goes on from JAXQQM020072833.1 coordinate 835,059, forward strand.
TAATGTAACCTTAACCTTAACTTTAATCTTACTAAACCTGTACCCTTAACCTTATCTTAACCTTAACCTTTAATTAACCTTAAGGGTTAGGTTAAGGTTAAGTGTTACATGTAAAAATACCTCCTCATCAACTCAGAGGAGAAGACAAAAATGAAAGGAGTACAAAGACCTAAATTAAAGCTATTTCTGCCAAGGTAACGCCTCTCTATAACAACACAAGAGCGTTATAACATAGCTAATCAGTGAATGTGCCACATTAGTGGCTAGGGAAATGCTTTGTTTACTCTAGAGGGAAGCGTTACCCTTGTTTTAAGTTTGAAACGGGAAAAACCCGCAAACAATGATTTGAATCTCCATCTCTTTCTCACAAGAGGGTCAGTACGAAAAGGAAACTTCAAAGCACTAAACTCTTATTGGGCATTTCCATAAAAAAACTGAACTCTCGAAGAGGAAAAAGCATAGAGGTTAGAGAAACATATTTTTTTTTCCTATTCAGAACTGGTAGAAAGAGAAGGGCAAGGATTGCTCTTTCCCTCTCCTATAAAATGGAGTTGAAGGCTCTTTGTTCAAGGTCGAAGGATTGCTAAAGTTTTGCATACTTGTGAAGTAGAGATCATTGCTGTAGTGTGAAGGTCGAAGGTCAAAGAGGTTCATTGAGATATTTTTGATCGAGACGTCACCGCTTTGAGAGATAGAGAGATTGGAAGGCTAAGGAGGGCATGGTGCAACCGACGATTGTAATCCTCCTTTTTCATAAATCAATAGAACTGTATCTGTTTTGTCCATTCTATGCGTTAATATCATCATTATTGTTTAATCACTTATTTAGCATGAGATGAATGGCTTGGATATGCATACTTTAAATGTTTATTATATATTTTCTTAATTGATAGGATATATGTTATGTTAGAAATTACACGGGTGCTTTGATTGATTGCAGGACTAAGATTTGGAGCCAGTGAAGAAGGACTCTTGTTTCACTGCCTAGTGCTCTCCAAGGGACTCCAAGATCATCAAAGAGGTAATTTTCTATCGCATTCCATCAAGTTGTTTTAAGTTAATATGAACATGCATATGCCATATTTGTGAACTATACAACTAATCTTACTTTCTGCCTCGGGCACCAGAAAGCCCTGAGAGGGATATACGTTAACCAACAACCCAAGAATTTTACCCTACAACAGAACTGGTGGCTCCTCTGGGGAGTTTCCCCATAGTTTCTAGACTATTTCTTCCCTCCTTTCTTCTTTCCTCTGTTCACAGACCCTTCCGATCAGTTTTGATGCCTAGTAGACATATCAAACGCTCGTAGAGTTCAATCATGTTTCTGTTTGACCATCTGAAGAAATTTACCCTGGCTAACGCTACCTCTGTAGGTTTTCCAGTGCGTTATAACGCTGCCCTTGCTTAAATACAATGTGTTAGTCCCTGGATTAATGTTGTCTTTACTCAGAGACAATGCATTACTCAACCAAAACTTGTTGTTCACTGCTGTGATTTTGTTTTAGTTGCAGAGTTTTTTGGCCATCAGTATCTCTCCTTGACTGAATCCCTATGCTTGTTTACTAAGCTGGCATTTCTGTTTGTTTACTCTTGTTTGAAAAGTTAGTGTCAAAATCATTTACTTTTAGAGGAAATTTTTTTTTTTAATTTTTCTGCATCTAGCTGAGTTTATTCTGAAAATTTTAGTTCATAGACTGTTAAGAAGAGGTAGATAGAAGTCTGAATCTTTAAAGTTTAACTGTGCTATTTGAATGTTAGTGCATGGATGTTGAAAAGAAACCTCTTCTTGTAGAAATACTCTTCATCGAATTGAATATTTAGAGCATATTTTGCATGGTTTCTTGAGTCAGAGTCTCATTACATTTCATACGTCCACTCCCCCTCTGCAAGACTAATAATCAAGTACACTAAGAATCAAGCGATAATAAAATCAATCACATTACTCTTTTTTGAGCTCACACAAATAGTAGTTCAGGCTAGGATCTTGGGTTAGGAAAGTGAGAAAATCACCCAAGATCTCAAAACTTGAAACTAGAGTCATTAACGAGCGAAATCCTACTGCACTCATATTATTGGGACCGTTCCTTTACCGGAGCTCAGCACGAGACAACACTTGGGTGCACAAGAAGGTAGCCCGCCTTCGACTGCATCCGGTGGGTGTCTTATATATTGGGGTTCCCTTCGGGGATGTCGAAACTAGATCGGGGATCTAGGTATTCTGCTCATATAGCATACTGTCCTTGACCGTGGACCCCCCTGATGATGTCTGTGATTTGAGGTATCTTTAGTGGCCATACTTTTTAGGGACTTACATAAGGTGACCGGGACGGGATGTCCTGGTACCTGAAACAGACAGACCCACTCTGTCTTCGGTCTTTAGGAGGGTACTCATCTTCACGAGAGCGCTTACACCTATCGTCTGAGGTTCGGGAGAAGCTCTAGAGTGACCGTAACTGTACTTTCGACCAACCCTCTCTGTATACTATTGTGATACTGGAATTCATCACCAGCAAATGGTAGTACTCAGACAAGGCACCCTATTCTGGCTGCTTGCTGATTGATTTTAGAGAGTCCTTTTTTCTTTTTTTTTAGGTGTGTGGTTACTGTCGTTGAGACTTTATAATACATCACAATTAAAATTTGTTAAAAATAAATAGGTCACCGTAGCGTCTTCTGACCCACGCCATCTGTCTCGACGACAGCAAGGTCTACCTCCTCTAACTATTGAGGAAGAACTGAACCTTGGTGAACCTGTGCCTTCTACGAAAGAGTAGTCTCCATTGACTAATATTGATTTTCACATAGCCTCATATCATACGGAATTTCCGAAGGACCCTTTCATAGAAGGGGTTGTACCTAATTACAATCCTTCACTCACTAATCCGTTAGGGCCTATGATAGTTCAGATTCCACCACGCCAAGATATTTCTTCAGCCGCACAAACATCCATTTCACCACCAGCATCCACAGGGTCGATGCTAATGGCAACCATCACAGGTTCGCCACCATCCTCCCCGCCGGTTGTCAGTTTTATGCCATTACTTGGTAACCCCAGTAGTCAACACATACCTAATCCCAACCCGACAGTCATCACAACTGTCAGTAGCTCACCGAATCCTTCGGGATCTACTCCTAGCGTGACCACGTTGGGACCCACGGTTGCTCCTCCTACGAGTATGACTACTTCGGTGCCTTTTAGCAACCCTTTCGGTTGGAACCCTCTGCTGAGTTCAAACCCCTTGGCCACTATACTAGGGGGTAGTGTCATCAGCACACAGGTAGCAGGGAACATTTCACTTCCTCTGCAATCCTTAGGACAAATAGGACAACCTATTGTGAATACTATTCCCTTAAGTGGTTCAAATATAGGTGTAGGGTCTATGCCATTTCCAAATTATGCAAGTAGTAGCATACCTCTGAGAAAATCTATTGCATCCATTTGGACTAACCAACCCCAAGCTCCATCTGGAATGGGAGGGCACTTTTATACTGGGGGCAACCAACCGTTCGCCTCGCAATACAACATGCCCTATGGACAGCAACCGTATGTCCCTACTCCTCCACCTATAGGATTTTTTTACCAAAGTCCTACTTATCCTCTTGGTAACACATTCATGGGTGGACCCTATGGTCTAAATAGTTAGCCCATACTACCTTGGTTAGATTTGGGGGCAAATCCACAATTACCATTTTTGGCAGCTTTGGGCATCCTCGATATCCATAAACTGACTAACGATCCCATCAATCACAACCCACTTTGGCCTCCAGTACTGCATAAGATTCCTTCTGACATCCCGAAGTTCGATGGGAAACAAGGGGACGACCCAGCCGTAGACATCACTACCTTTCATCTATGGTCTATATCCAATTCCATGGTGGATGATAGTGTCTGCCTTCGACTGTTTCCCCACACGCTTACAGGAAATGCTGCCAAGTGGTACATTGAATTACCATGCGCCACCATCAATAAGTTTGGTGCTTTAGCGACGAAGTTTCTAAAGAACTTCCAATTACCAATTAGATTTGAAACCGGAACGGAACTGTTAAACTCGCTGCACCAAGACACTGCCACCCACATCTCCGATCACATTCATGAATGGAGACGTAGGAGGAGGCTGGTCAAAGCGCCAATTCCGGATCATCTCTTAGCCAATTGGTTTTGCAAGTCTCTCTTACCCCACCCACATCTCTAAAGACATTGGCCTTTCTGGTGCGGTTACAGAAGATCAATGCATTCTTTGTGCCTAGATTTTGGATTTAATCTATTCATAATCTAGCACGCTATATGATTTTCTCCCCCATGCCCCTGGAAACCCAAATCCTCTGGCTACTCAGAAAACCGGAGCTCATGCTGACGGTCTCGTTTGCACGATCTCTAGCGTAGCCATAAAGCAGTCTCGAGGGCAAGCCTCCCAGCCATCTTCGGCTACCACCACCCCTCACCAAACGACTACTCTTCCCACTGCTGAGGTAAATTCTATGCAAACCTCACAAAAACCTAATGGGAAAAATAAGAAGAATAAGAAAAATCCATCTTCTTCGGAACAACAGTCAAATAATCAGAATAACCCTAATCATAAAAACGCTGCCAAAAATGACAAAGGGAAGGATAAACCCATGAAATTTCCTTGCAAGATCTGTGCGGAGGACCACTTGACATACAAATGTCCTCGGCTGCAGGAATGCACCGATTTTATTGCCAACAAGGATTCTGGGTGAACACCTGCCGTTCTTCATAATCCTTTCCCTAATCAACAACAACAACATCAACACATGGTTGACAATCTGCCACAACCCCATCAATGGGGAAATGGTGGTTCATATCCTTCCGGCGAAGGACCATCTACCATTTATGGCATTGAGAGTGTTGAACTTCAAACTCGAGCCAAGATTTATGGAAATCCTACCATAGATGCTCAAGAACCTGGTACTAGTTCAAATCCACCACCACCAAATGATTTGCATATCAAACGGCCTACTGCTGACCCCGTGATTCATCCCCCCAAAGGGACACTTTGATGCATGAATCATAACACCTCTGCACGTGTAGCCAAAAACTACAACATTGTAGAAGATTTGGCGCAGGCACCATCAGCTATGTCTACTCTCAAAGTATTACAAACCTGTCTAGCACAAAGGAAAGCCTTGCTTTTGACCATTGGTGGAATAGACCCCTAGGATTCCATGCTAGCTATCTTTGATATGGAAAAATCTAAACCTCGCCTTTCGCACCAACTCGCATTCTAGGTGCAGGTTGTGTCGAAAGGGAGACCAATCCATCGCACTATCATAGATGAAGGTGCTTCGACCTACGTTATGTCACAAGCTTGCTGGCTCAATTTAGGTTCTCCCACCTTAACACTGTCATCGAATTCCCTCAAAGCTTTCGATGGCCACACATTCCTTCCAAAATGTTACCTTGCTAGCTTTCCCATCACTCTGAGTGGGAAAATGGTAAACGTGGACATTGAAGTCATAGAGTGCCATCTCGACTATAATATATTGCTTGGTCGCAGCTGGTCTTATGCCATGACCGCCATTGTGTCTTCGGTCTTCCAACTCATCCTATTTCCATTGGATGGAAAAATAGTCACGGTGGATCAGCTATCCTTCTGCACCCCTGATTATGACACGTTACCAAGTAGCACTGTACCTCTAATAGGAGGCTTTCCTGACTCTTACGTCAGTATCGGTATCAGTCTTCTGAAGGCATCTTCCCTACTGGGTTGTTTTCCTCTCCTGCTGCTAGAGATCCTAAACACGGTTGCAATGATATCCACCATTTTGGATGGCTCTATCGACCCATGGATCATCCTGACACCTTTAGACATTAATTCCTATGGAGATCAGATGTAGCTTTTGCCGGCCGGGTTGGCTTATCAAGCCATCCAAACCACATCTAAACCCTCCAGTGATATGGTTTCAACCAAAGGTACAAACCTCCCTCCCATCACAGTTCTCTCTAAGGATCTCCTCAATGATGTCTGGCCTAGAGACGAAGCTATTCGAGAGATCATGTCATTAGAAGAACGCCCTTGGCAAGAGTTTCACCATCGCACTTCGATGATTAACTTGGACGCGATACAAACTGAAATCCCATCTTTTGACCCACCTGAGATGGTTCCCTCTTCTTACATGACTGTTCAAACTATCGAGTCAGAAGGGAACATGGGTAATATTTCTAAGACAATGCTCATTGATATCTCGGTCAAAACGGGTATTGTGGAAAATATTCAGATTGGAGCCAATTGCAATCCAGAGGAAATTGCACGCTTTACATCCCTTGTTAAGGAATTCCGCGATGTGTTTGCTTGGTCTTATGATGAAATTCCCAGCATAGACCCATCTATCGTCGAGCACGAAATCAAGATTTATGACAATGCCAAACCAATTCGGCAACAACTCAGACCTGTCCACTCGTGCAAAGCAGCTGCCATCAAACTTGAGGTGGAAAAACTTTTAAACGCTGGTTTCATCTATCTCGTTCCGTTGACAGAATGGGTTTCCAATCCAGTTCCCGTTGATAAAAAAAAAGGCACCATTCGAGTTTGTGTTGAATATCGTGATCTGAACACCGCTTGTCCCAAAGAAAATTATCCTACACCGTTCATAGATCAGATTCTCGACGATTGTGCCAGATGCGAATCTTTTTCCTTCATGGATGGATTCTTGAGCTATAACCAGATTGCAATTAAAAAGGATGACCAACATAAAACTGCCTTCATCTGTCTTTGGGGCACCTTTGCATATCGTAAACTCCCATTCGGTCTGAAGAATGCTGGAGAAAATTTTTAGCAGGCTATGGACTATGCTTTTCATGACATTCGACATATTGTACAGGCCTACTTGGATGACCTTCCAGCCCATTCCAAGAAATGACCCGATCACCTCGCTCATTTGAAAGAAATTTTTGATAGGTGTAGATTCTAAAATATACGTTTGAATCCTCATAAGTGCATATTTATGGTCGAGTCCGGGCGTATTTTAGGTTTCATTGTCTCAAAGCACGGGATTAGGGTTGATCCTGACAAGGTTAAGGCGATTTTTGAATTGCAAGCACCACAATCCATCCTTCAACTCCAACGTTTGCAAGGGAAGGAAAACTTTTTACGTCGATTCATCATTAACTATGCTGAGATGATGAAAGGATTTATGTGATTATTGAAGAAAGGAACACTATACTTGTGGGATGACCAAGCTCAATGGTTATTTGATGCTTTAAAACATGCACTTGTTTTAGCCCCACTCCTTAGTGCTCCCGACTACTCACGTGTTTTTCTCCTCTACGTGGCAGCCTCACCATCCTCACTTGGAATGGTTCTGGTTCAAGTTCACAGTGACGACAGTGAACATGTGATATACTATTTGTCCAAAGGTCTAATTGGACCAGAATTACGTTACTCACATGTGGAGAAACTTTCTCTGGCAGTAGTTTTCACCGTCACCCGACTCCGACATTATATATTGCTGCGACAGACTACGGTTATTGCTTTGGAGAACCCCATGTGACATATATTTTCTAGAAAAATTATTGGAGGGAAATATTCCAAATGGATCATCATCCTCCAACAATTTGATTTGGTTTTCACAGCTGCCAAAGCAAAGAAATCCCTCGTCTTCGCCGAATTATTATCGGACCTTCCCAGAATTGACCCAGCAGAAGTAGCTCACGATCCATTTCCTAATGAATCTGTATACGTGGTCGATTCTTCGAACCCATGGTATGGAGAAATTTTGGTCTACCTAAAAACCCAACGCTTCTACCCAACTCTCACGTCCGACGACCATCATCGTATCCGCCACCAAGCAAAGCACTACCTCGTGCTAAACGATACATTATATCATCGTGGGGTTGATACTATTCTCCGACGTTGTCTCACTTTAACTGAGGCGGAACGCATTTTGAATGACTACCACGTAGGGGCATGTGGTGGTCATCTTTCTGGCATAGCTACTGCCCAAAAAATCTTATGCGCAGGTTACTATTGGCCCACTTTGTTTAAAGACTGCATTGCAGTGGTCCAGAAGTGCCATCCATGTCAAATTTTCACAAAGAAAATGCACGCTCATCCTGCCCCCCTTCATCCGGTTATCTCCATTGGTCCTTTGGCTAAATGGAAAATTGAATTTATCACCTACAATCCCACTTCAGAAAATGGACATAACTACATCGTGCTTGCGGTCGACTATTTTACGAAATGGGTAGAAGCCATTCCCACTTTCAAGGCTGATGGCGAAACCGCTGCTCTCTTCCTATTTAATTAGGTAATATATCAGTTCGGCATACCCCTATCGATTGTCACAGATCATGGATCTCACTTTCAGAATCATATGATGAACGAATTAACATCCATGCTAAGTTTATGTCAAGATCAATCTTCATCTTATTATCCTCAAGCTAATGTCTAAGTTGAAGCCGTAAATGGCATCCTCAAAACCATGATTCGTCGATTGGTCGGAAATCATAAAACCACATGGCATCAGAAGTTGTATTCAGCATTATGGGCATACCGAATGTCAGTCAAAATTGCCACAGGTTTCACACCATTCCAACTTGCATTCGGCCTGGAGGTAGTACTTTCAATTGAGTGTGAAATTCCATCACTCAAACTCTCCGTTGAACTCCTGCCTGGCACCACCGCCACTGAAGAGCGCTTGATCTCACTCGATCATTTGGACGAAAATCATCAAGATGCTATAATAGCACTCAAAGCTCACCAGCACTGAGTTAAAGCTCAATACGACAAATCTGTCAAGCCTCGTTCTTTCCAAGAGGGCCATCTTGTTCTACTTTATGACCAGAAGCATGACCTCTTGGGGGCAGGAACACTCCAACCACTATGTCTTGGTCCTTACATCATCACTAAAGTCCTCTCAAAAGGGGCTTACGAACTTCAGGACTATAATGGAATTCCACTCGAGGAGCCCCGCAACGGGCTCTATCTAATGAAGTATTTTGCCTAGTTTCACACTAGGCATATGCTTTGTAATTTTATGTATATAAGTTTTTCCTATTTGTTTTGATGCTTCTGGATTGTGTTTTGGTTTTCAAGGTGTTTTTCTCATGTATAATCTTTTTCTTTCACATAGATGTCGTTGCTCCCCTTATCATACGTCGGATATGCGAACGGTGCTAGTCGTCACACTAGACACATTGCTTTAGCTGCTTGGGTTCTCTACACTCCTAAGTCGGACCTTCTTGGTTCCGAGGGAATCTTCCTGGGTAATGCCACCAACAATGTTGACGAGTACATGTCAGTGATCCAACTCCTCACAGAAGCAACATCTCATGACATCTCCAATTTAGTATTCAGGTTAGATTCCCAACTCATCATTATGCAGTTAAACAATCATTATCGTTTCCGTCGTCCTATGTTGTTACGTTATTTCTTAAGGGTGAGACTTTTAGCACGTCATTTTCAAACAATTACATTTGAGCATGTTCCTATATAATTTAATGCATTAGCCGATTCTATGGAAAATTATGTGTTAGATTGGCATTTGTGACATTTACTATAAAATATTCACTCATGAGTATATATATTTTTATCCCATTAAAAATACATAAAAAATTTAAAAACACAAAATCACTAAAAACTATGTATATATATATATGCCATGTCAAGTACATAGTAACATCAAAAAATCTTCCAAAACTTGGGTGTTTTACAAAAATTTGGCTATACTAAGCCACGCTCTGACACTAATACATCTGCTCTACCAGCTAGGCCTGATGATCATGGTAGCATAAAACCGCTATAGCTATCCTCCTCAGAGGCACCAGGTATCTCTCCGGCACACCTACAGTATGCCGCTGTAGACGAAATGGAACCTCCCGCATAGGAAGGGGTGGTATACCCATACTCAGACCCTCCAGGTTTCTGGAGAGTTCATGTAACACTTGGGCATCATCATCCTCGCCGGCTTTTGCATCCTCTATTGGTGTGCCAGCCCTGGGCAGCTGCAGTCCTCGCCGTGCATTGCGAGGGGCCCCAACTGGCTAGACAAGTGCCACATATATGTCAAGCAAACAAAAGCTTCATGTCAAAACATAATTTTCGCCCTATTTCAACAAAAAAAAAAAAAAAATTGCATAAACATTCAAAAGACAAAAAACAAAGCACTTCTTTGGAATTCACTGATCATTTCCTTCTTACCATCGAGTCCCCACTGGGTACCAGGAGGCAGGACTAACTTCGGATCGCCTGTGAAGTTCATCCCTGCATAGGGATAATCCTCAATCATGATTATCTGGGAGTTTAGCCAATCAAAAAATCCATCATCAAAGCAGTGGCAGACGGGACCCTCTCTAGTCTGTGGAAGCAAAGCTACCCACCGAGCCTGCCTCAGCTCGCGTGGGTCCAAAGGCGCTATAACGATCCTGGGCCTCATCAATGGTATCCGCTCTAGTAAGAAAGAGACAATCAGTGTACCGTACCCAAACTCTCTCTGGGTACGGGTCTTACATGCGGTAAGCTCTGCTTAGACCCAATGGACAACTCCGTCACACCAGTCAAAAATCTGAGGCTGCATATAGTCCAAGGCTAGGAGCACCTGGGCCTTGGTGGCCACATGCTGACTCTTGGCACCTGCCAAGAAAACAATCATCCATAAGATAGACCTCAATGGTCTCAAAGCCACCTGTGCGATCGATACTTAGTTGCTCGCAGCCTGAGTGTCACGTATGCAATGCGCACAAATCAGATCAGCAGTGGAACGTGGGCCAGCTCTAGGCCCCGTCAAGTTGGGCCTCGGCCTACGACATGATAGGCCGGTCAAAAATTACACATCATCCTTTTCAATTAAGAGTTCATTACCCCCAATCCGAAATACATGATGTCGTTCATCCCATTGCTGGATTAGCCACTTCTGGAGGTCCTCTTGACCCCTCATCAATTCTAAGCGGGCATATTTTAGCAATCCGCACCTGCGGAGAGCCATCAAGCTTGCAGCATCCATCACCATCTCTCGTTATTCCTGTGCATGTTCTCTCTCTCGCCAGATACTCATGTTTAACAGTTGAATACCTGCACAAGCAACTTTTTCAACCGATCAAAACTTGCCTGGACCATTTCAAAACAGTATAAATCGAGTTGCTAAAAAACATGGTGTGCCTAACACAGGCCCTAGTGCAAAACAGAGCGCGCTAACGCGGTATCCCTTGACGGGTTATGCATTTAACGCGCCTAAAATAATAATGGCCCGCATTAGGCACAAGCATTTTTTTAGGGCCTCTCAAATTTTCCATTTTGAACCAGCAAAAAGTAACAAAAAGACAATTAAATGATAGCAGGAGGTTCTAGCTCTTACTTGGATCTCACGGGAAGGAAAACCGTTGCCCGGATTGACCGTAATCGTCAGCTGAAGATTTCACCCCTTTTCACCCCAGAGCTTCTTCATAGCACTCATCAAAGTGAAAATGAAGGCCATCTGACCTTCTTATAGCCATTTGTGGGGCACGATTCTCTTAAGCTAGTCAGCAAAGTCATGAATTCTTGCTACGCATGTGTCGCAACTCTTGAGATTTGGTACTGATGTTCTGATGAGTGATCAGGATTTATGAGCAGACATACTCATGTTTTATCGAGCATTCTTTTTACGGAATTTTTCTGGCTCGTTAATCCAAAAAACCTCGAGTTCCCTCCTTCAGAGTCGTGAAACTTATACGAAGTTGATATCGAGCGTTCTTTTTGTATGGTCTTTTTCTTGCTCGTTAATCCGAAAAACCTAGATTTTTCTTCTTCAGACTCGTTAAAACTATGAAGAAGCACTGAGATTTCTTTTTAGGAATATTTTTCTTGCTCAAAAAACTGAAAAAAACTCGAGTAGCCTTTGTCGGGCTCGTTAAACTACCACGACAGAAAATACAGAGCCATTCTTTTCTCTTTTTCAAAGCTCTTTAAACTGAAAAAGTAATCGAGTTTTCTCCACGTGACTCGTTAAAATTTCACGGAGGCAATGAGTTTTTCTTTGTTGGACTCGTTAAAATTTCACAAAGAGTACTAATTTTACTCCATCTCCTCATACTCATAACAAAATGAGGTAGACGTCCATCAAACATAGATTTATCACTTTTCTGGTTTCGATGGACTAACTTACAGAAAATGAACTGTTTCGGGCTTACTATTCTCCCTTTGTCGTGCCCGGTTATCAAGACATGACAAAGGTACCCCAATGGAGTTGTCTTTTCTGACATTTTTCAGACTCTCTAAATATGAAAAATTCACCGAGTTTACTCGTCTAGACTCGTTAAACCTAATCAGATGGGGCGTGGAGTTGTCTTTTATGATATTTTTCAGACTCTCTAAACATGAAAAATTCACTGAGTTTACTCGTCTGGACTCGTTAAACCTAATCAGATGGAGCGCAGAGTTGTCTTTTCTGACATTTTTCAGACTCTCTAAATATGAAAAATTAACCAAGTTTACTTGTCTAGATTCGTTAAACTTAATCAGACGGGGAAAAAGGTTGGACAAAATGGATACTACCTCTATTACATTTCAGAAAGGTCGATTTGGCAGAAAAATTTTTGAACATGGCACTTCCCAGAAAATTCTTTCACAGTTAGCCGAACCCTACCATCTATGAGTATTAGCCTTCATTTCCCAGTGTCCCTGCACCAGTAAAATCTTAACACACTCTTTGGTGTTCATCAAGCTTCAGCTGCCTAGTACCCTGCTAGAGTGCCTTCTATTGTTCAAGCAGATCTCGCTATCTACTGCTCCTGTCATCAACCAAATCGCTCATTATGCCAAAAATTATTTTTCTTCCAACATGCCCATTTCTTCTTCATTATCTCGAATCATAAACAACATCAGTTGATTTCCGTTTCGTGTTGATTGATGTAGGACGCCTCAGTGCCTACCTTTCAACAGGTCTCTTCCTATCGACTTGAACATGTTATCTAGGAAGTTGATCCAGAAACTTATCAATACCCAGATTCTCACAGACATTAGTGGTAGGTAGTCTTCTATTTGATCATGGGTCTTCATCATTGGCTCCTAGTCGAATGATTCTACGAGTGTTCGACTTCAACTCATTTTATTCACACTCGCTAGATTGTATTGTGCATGTTAGGGACCATCATCATTATCGGTGGCCACCTTCATGTATGTTAATAGTTTCATTATCGACTGGTAATCAGATGATTTCTCACATGTTTTATGACAAATCCTTCATTCACATGTTGAGGAATATGTAGTTTAAGTGAATCGGAGGTCAAGACCTTGGGGAAAAGGCTACATCATTAAAGTTGTGTTTCCTTCCCCAAGTTGCGATATTTTTTATGGAGACAGCTTCTTCAGCCTGATCCTGTTATGACAGAAACTTCCACATTGTGCTTGTTAGTGGAAATATTCTTCATATCTCTATTCTATAGAAATCATGTTGTTTAAGCTACTAATAATGGGAATGCCCGACTCAAGGCAGATACTATATTTTCTGACATATGTTGTTGTTTGAGGTTTTCCTCAGTCTTTCAATCTCTTTATCTCTACTACACACATTGTAAAGTATTTCAGCCATCGTCTTCATCTCTGACCTCACACTTTAGGGGGCATCTGTTACAGGTCAAAATACCTCCTCGTCAGCTCAGAGGAGAAGACAAAAATGGAAGGAGTACAAAGACCTAAATTAAACCTATTTCTGCCAAGGTAACGCCTCTCTATCACAACATGAGAGCGCTAGAACACAACTAATCAGTGAATGTGCTGCGTTAGTGGCTAGAGAAACACTCTATTTACACTAGAGAGTAGCGTTACCCTTGTTTTAAGTTTGAAATGGGAAAAACCCGTGGACAATGATTTTAATCTCCAGCTTTTTCTCACAAGAGGGTCAGTACAAAAAGGAAACTGCAAAGCACTAAACTCTTATTGGGCATTGTCATAAACAAACTGAACTCTCAAAGAGGAAAAAGCATAGAGGTTAGAGAAAAATCTTGGTTTTTTCCTATTCAAAACTGGGAGAAAGAGAAGGGTAAGGATTGCTCTCTCCCTCTCCTATAAAATGGAGTTGAAAGCTCTTTGTTCAAGGTTGAAGGATTGCTAAAGTTTTACATACTTGTGAAGTAGAGATCATTGTTGTAGTGTGAAGGTAAAAGTTCAAAGAGGTTCATTGAGATCTTGTTGATCGAGACATCACTGCTTTGAGAGATAGAGAGATTGGAAAGCTGAGGAGGGCTTGGTGCAACCGACGGTTGTAATCCTCCTTTTTCATAAATCAATAGAACTGTATCTGTTTTCTCCATTCTATGCGTTAATATTGTTGTTATTGTTTAATCACTTATTTAGCATGAGATGAATGGCTTGGATGTGTATAGTTTAAATGTTTATTATATAATGGATTAATTGATAGGATATATGTTATGTTAGAAATTACACGGGTGCTTTCATTGATTGCAGGACTAAGATTTGGAGCCGGTGAAGAAGGACTCTGGTTTCGCTACCTAGTGCTCTCCAAGGGACTCCAAGATCATCAAAGAGGTAATTTTCTATCGCATTCCATCAAGTTGTTTTAAGTTAATATGAACATTCATCTGCCATCTTTGTGAAATATATAGCTAATCTTACTGTCTGCCTCAGGCACTGGAAAGCCCTGAGAGGGATATACGTTAACCAACAACCCAAGCATTTTACCCTTCAACATTAATGTTATGTGAAGCTTAAGGTTAACATTGACTTTACCCTTAACCTAACCTTAACCTTGACTATAACCTAACCCTAAACTTGACCTTAACTTTACCCTTAACCTTAACCTTGACCTTGATCTTAACCTAAACTTAACCTTAAACTTAACCTAACCTTAACCTAACCTTAACCATAATCGTAACCTTAACCTAAATTTAACCTTAACTTTAAAATTAATCTAACCATAACCTTGACAAAACCCTTAACCTTAGCCTTAATCTTTCCCTTAACCTTAACCTGACTAAACTTGTAACCTTAACCTTACCCTAATCTTAACCTTAACCTAACCTTAACCTTGACTTTACCCTTAACCTAAGCGTAACCTTGACCAAACCCTTAACCTTAACCTTAAAATTACCCTTAACCTTAACCTAACGTAACCTTAACCTTAACCTTGACCTTGACATTAGCATTAACCTTAACCTTGACCAAACCCTTAACCTGACTAAACCCATAACTCTTAGCGTAAAGTTAAAGTTAAGGTTAAGGTCAAGGTTAGGTTAAGTGTAAAGTCAAGGTTCAGGTGAAGGTAAAGGTTAAGGGTAAGATTAAGGTAAGGGTAACGTTAAGGTTACGTTAAGGTAAAGGTTATGGTTAAGGGTAAAATCAAAGTTAAGGTTAGTTTAAGGTTCAAGTTACGGGTTTAGTCAGGTTAAAGTTATGTTAAGATGAAGGTTAAGGTTAAGGTTACGTTAAGTTAAAGGTTACGATTATGGTTAGGGTTAATGATAAAAAAAAGGTTAAGGTTAGGTTAAGGTTATGGTCAAGGTTAGGGTTAGGTTATAGTTAAGGTCAAGGTTAAGGTTAACATTAAGGTTAAGGTTAAGGTTAACTTTAAGGGTTTGGTTAAGGTTAAGGTTATAGTTAAGGTCAAGGTTAAGGTTATGGTTATGGTTAAGGTTAAGGTTACGTAAAGGTTAATGTTAAGGGTAGGTTATAGTGAAGGTTAATGTTAAGACCCGTAACCTTAGACCTTAACCTTAACCTAACCTTAAACTTAACCTTATCTTAACCTTAACCTTAAGCTTAACCTAACCTAACCTTAACCTTAACTTTACCCTTAACCTTACCTTAACCATAACCTTAACCTAACCTTAACCTTAACCTTACCCTTAACATTATCTTAACCTTACCTTAACCATAACCTTAACCTTGACCTTAACTATAACCTAACCCTAACCTTGACTAAACCCTTAACATTAAACTTAACCTTAACATAACCTTAACCTTAACTAAACCCTTAACCTTAACCTTAACCTTAAAATTATCATTAACCTTAACCATAACCTTACCATAACCTTAACCTTACCTTAACTTTACCCTAACCATAACCTTAGCTTTAACCTTAACCTAACCTTAACCAAACCCTTAACCTTAACCTTAACCTTAACCTAACCTTAACCTTGAATTTACCCTTAACATAACCTTAACATTAACTATAACCTAACCCAAACCTTGACCTTAACTTTACCCTTAACCTTGACCTTAATCTCAACCTTGACCTTGACCTTAACCGAACCTTAACCTTAACCTTATCTTACCCTTCACATAACCCTAACCTTGACCTTGATTTTACCCTTATCCTAACCTTAACCTTAACCTTAACCTTAACCTTAACCTAACCTTAACCTTCACCTTAACTATAACCTAATCCTATCCTTGACAAAACCCTAACCTTAACCTTAACTTAACATTAACCTTAACCTTAACATTCCCATAACACTAACCTTGACCTTAACCATAACCTAACCTTAACCTTAAATTTAACTATAACCTAACCCTAACCTTGACCAAACCCTTAACTTTAACCTTAATCTTAACCTTAACCTTAACCTTTACGTAACCTTAACCTTAACCTAACCCTAACCTTACCCTAACCTTAACCCTAACCATATCCTTAACTTTACCCTTAACCTAACCTTAACCTTAACCTAACCTCAACCATAACCTTAACCTAACCTTAACGTTAACCTTAATCTTAACCTTATCATAACCTTACCTTAATTATAACCTTAACCTTGAACTTAACTATAACCTAACCCTAAGCTTGACCAAACCCTTAACCTTAACCTTAACCTTAAACTTTACTGTTAACCTTAACCTTACCCTTAACCTTAACGAAAGCCTTAACCTTAACCTTAACGTGAACCTTAACCATAAACTTAACCTTAAACTAACCTTGTTGAGGAGGTAAATCCCCTCTGTGGACAGAGGTGATCCCACTAGCCCAGATCGGGTCTAGCAACAATCAAGTCACGCAATGACATTGGTTCCTAGTTAAAAAAAGACAAATATCGTGATGAGTATCCTACCTCAAATCCCACGCAGTTGTCGTTGGAGAAAATATGATGTTTCCTATCCCTCGCTTGACAGATCACAATCCTTTTGTTCGACATGTACGAACACCTGTACACATGTAGGGAAATGATGACATACAACATAACATCTCAATCATGTAACTATATATCAGTTAGAGAGGATATAATTCATTGCATTACATAAAGAAAAGATTGCGTGAATGGAACCAAAATCAAAGTCACTTATATTATAAATGACAAAAGGGAGATTCCAACCAAATTCTCTGATGCTATGATCTTCCTTCGGTGGGGCTTGCAGCGGAGCGTGTCTCAACAAAGCCTGTTGGGAATCTAGACGAAGCTCTCTCTCTTACGGGATTCTCTTCGGCTTAGCTCTCAATCGTTGCCCAGCTATAGTTTCCTTCCTACAAGTTCAGCTAGATTTCTAATGGAGAGGGAAAGATTTTATATATGGAGGAAAGGAAGTTGTGATTCCTATAATCATGGGATAGGCCCTATATCTTAGGAAGGTTCCATGATAGGTGGAAAACCACTTCCTATACATGGAGATCCGGAGCCAAACCACTCAACTCCTTTTGATGATTCATTCTGGAGTTTGTTAGAATCAAACTTCTTCCATTTATTTTTAAGAAACATCCCTTAATAATCTTGGAGTGAGTGAAACATAGGGATAGAGCACCAGTTGGCATGCCCTCTAGTGTGGATTTCCCCCATTGGCGCGAGGGATGAACTAGCTAGTCGCGCCAAGGCTAAAACATCTGTTTGTAGGGTTTTTTAGAGGAAATTTTCTTCAGGAGAATGTTTGTCCTTATGCAAGAGGATGCCATGAAGGTGGTTTCAAGACATTTTACTGTTCACAGGTCACGGGAATAGTCCTCCAATGTATGGGATGAGTGATTGCAGGGATGGTGACAAAATGCTGTGTAACAGATTCCCCCTAAAGCATGAGGTCCGAGAGAGAGGGAGGGGTGAAATTCTTTATGAGAACGCGCCCAACTGAAAACACTACTGTCGGAAGTCCTATAAATACAAATAAAACTGATATATCTAATACATCGTATGTGGTATGGGCGCAACCATCCATAATAGAGTGTACAATAACCAGGATCCAAGGTGTGGACGCAACCATCCAGCAAAGAAGGATCAACAAGTAGACTCAGGTATGGTCGCATCCATCCAATCAAATGAGTCATGTAACTAATCATGAAATCCACACAGAATCCACAGCCTGGATTTTATCAGACAAAATTTGGGGTCTTGCACTCCATCTTGACCCGAACAGAGTACAAGTCTGAGCATGTGAATAAGCGAGTTGAAGTCGAACATGCAAGAACATCGTCTGATTACCAGCCAATAATGAAAGCCGTTAACAGATGTGAGAGGAACCACCAATACGAGGATGGACCTCAATGTACTATAGGTACAATCCATGTAATGTGAACTGTGAGCTAGCATCGAACACCAGCAGAATCATCCGATCGAAGGCCAATAATGAAAACCTTGCGTCGAATGCGAAGAACCTGCCATTGAGGCATGCAGGCTCCAAGGTACCTAAAGGGAGTCTCTAGATCAGCTTCCTGGATAATGAGCTGAAGTCGATAGGAAGTGACCTTGATCGAAGGTGGGCCAAAGTGTTTCCCACATCATCGACGTGAGACAGAGGAACATGATGTTTGTGAATAAAGATCAGTAGAGAATCAGAGGGAGGTTGAAAACGCCAGAGGCCAACTTCTCTTGAACATATTGGTGGCACGACACTAGATTTGGCAGTATTTGACATCAAAGGATCTGAGGTCATGTGACATGGAAAATAGCAAATGAGCGGTCAAAAGAGATTACCCAGACCCACGGAGGTAAGCAGATAACGAGATGAGATGTCCCCAACCCGACATGAATACAGACAAGTGCCATGTTCAAGAGTGACATACTACCAACATGACGGTGTTATTGGTTTCATTTTCCCCCACCATTTATGGCGAGTACCCCAATTATTTTTGGAAACAAGCTTGAAGGGGATAGCATATGCTTGCGATATAAGTTTTTCCTTCGGACAAATCCAACCTAGTACATTTAACAAGCCCTAGGAAGGAGGAACTCGAGTAATTTCATTATGATGGAGTCTGATGTCATAAGTTTTTAACGAGTCTGACAAAGGAATAACTCGACATCTTTTCATGTTTAGAGAGTTTGAAAAGATGACAGAAAAGAAAAATCCAGTAGTCCCTTTTTGTAGATAGTCTCGCAAATCCGAAAAGGTAGAAAACTATGTCTGAGATAACCTCCTAGTCGTGATAGGCTAGGGTATTCCTTTTACGTAAAGGTAGAAAACTATGTCTGAGATAACCTCCTAGTCACGATAGGCTAGGGTATTCCTTTTACATAAATAATCTATCCCAACCCGAAAAAGGGGTAAACATATACTAGGTAGATGTCGTTTCACATCCAATTTAACGAGCTCAAAACGACAAGCGACTCGACAATATTTTCTATTTTAGAGAGTTAGAAAGAGCTGAAAGATGACTCCAGTAGTGACTTTTTCATGTTTTTACCAATTCTGAAAAAGTATAAAATGAAACTCATCACGTTGTCCTAGTCGCGTGAAAACCTGTCGCTACACAAAAAGTAATGTAAAACCCATTTTTTGACAAAAATATGATAAAATATCAGAAAAATAAGCTCCAAAACCTAATTTTGATTTCGAAAAATTATAAATATGACCAATAGTAAAAACATATTTACTTTTTACTTTTTACCTTTTGTGCAGAGCGATAGTGAGTTATTTCCATGCAATCTTGCAGTGATGATTGTGGACGATCCAATGCACCATTCCAGATCCTGTCTTTTCCAAGTAAGAGCCGATTCCATTGTCCATTTTTTAAGCCATATTTCATAGCTTTCCATTGTGATTTTGCATCCTTGAGGGGAGGATTTGAAAATTTAGGGCTTCTGCAGTTAGCGCGGGTATTGTTTGGTCAATTTAGTGTGTCCTAAATTGCTGCATTTAATTTGTCAATCCGGGATTCGTAAGCTGATGAAGTGCGGCGCACTATATGTGCAAGATAACCTATCTCTTAACTTTTTGTTATTTTTGGTTTTCTAAGATGAAATGGAAATTCTAAAATGAAAACAAGTGTGGTTATGTTTGTTCAAGGAAATGATATCCTCTAAAATGATTTACCAACTTGAAACTTTAAAAGGAATTTGAAAATTACAATGACAAAACTTGAAAGGAAATGAAAGTATGCTGCTGAAATGAAAAGGTGTTGCTAGTCTAATAAATCAAAACAGTGAACTAGTGAGCATGAAACCAAACTATTCTTGCTGCTGTCTAAACACAAAATAAATTATGCTGAAAGAAATCCAAAAGTTGCAATAAAGTAAATCTAAATCAATTTACATCAACTTGTCTTATGATCCCTCATCATTAGTCCAGCTATGATTTTCGGAAGTAACCATAAACAACTTGAGTAACTGATATCTAACTTGCAGAAAGTAAACTAATATCAAATCATACATCCATAATTCAATCCCTCACCATCAGTCCAACTGTGGCTTTCGGAGGTAACTGAAGATGTCATGCACAGTTTAATATATCTAAATTTGCAGAAAGAAAACTAATACTAAACTACACATTTCATAATACAATCCTTCACCATCAGTCCAGCTGTGGCTTCCGGAGGCAACTGAAGATGTTATGAGCAGTTTAATATATCTAAATTTTTAGAAAGAAAACTAATACTAAACTACACATTTCATAATACAATCCCTCACCATCAGTCCAGCTGTGGCTTTCGGAGGCAACTGAAGATGTTATGAGCAATTTAATATATCTAAATTTAACTACTGAAGCAAATAAGAAAAACTGAATTAAACAAGGCGATGCGAAATTAAACGAAAGCTTAAGACCTTCACTCAAAACAAATTAGCGACGAGATGAGGAAGACATTCATGTCATTAGTCAAAAAGCTATGAAAATGCATTTGCCTATCGCACAAACAAAGAACAGCATCAGTGATTAACAATAAACATGAAAGGGCAGAAGTGAAATGAAGCATGAAGTTTAAACAAAATGAAAAACAAAAAGTACAATGTAAACATGGGTGGGATATGACACAAATGGCTAAAGAAACTAGAAATGATATACACTTCTACCACAAAACTATAGAGGGTGATGTCTCCCTTGACCTTGGAAACGATCTTCAAGTACGAATTAAGTTGGAAAACAGAGTCTTCTTATATTAAAATGCAGTCATAACAGTATGGTAGTATTACGGCTCAAAGGCAGCGTAATTACATTACAGAGCAGACTTAATAAAAACTAACAGAGACTAACATCGACTAACTCTATATGCGTATGCAAACACGTTATATATAACAAAAGAAATATAATTGTCTCCTAAAGTTTATGCTGGTGGAGAACATGTAGACCATTACGTCCACGGATCTAGGATCATGGCCGTGTTGGAAAGTAAATCTATGAGAAGTGGATGCTTGAATTCGGCTATGGAGCCATGTACAGATGTCGACTTGTCCTCCGCAACTCAGAAACGGCCATATGAACCTTTACGTGACACGGAACAGAGTCCTGTCACCGTGAGACTCTATGGTTGACTTCCATGTGGACGCCTTTGACCGCGGCTTCTTTAGATGAGTTTGCTCGAGCCAATAGGACACGAACCATGTCCACATCATTTCTGACTTGCCCATGTGGCTCGTTTTTCCTGTAGACACTTGTAACATAGAGTTTCACAAAATGGCTGCGGAAAGTTGCAGCAGCTGCGGAAAGTGGCAAGATTCCGCAGCTAA
Organism: Pinus albicaulis; assembly: GCA_034641835.2. Lineage (NCBI taxonomy): Eukaryota > Viridiplantae > Streptophyta > Pinopsida > Pinales > Pinaceae > Pinus > Pinus albicaulis. Next base: position 856,870 of record JAXQQM020072833.1, read on the forward strand.
ATGAAAAAAATCTAAATCAAACAGCAGACACAAAAATATAGTTAAAAACCATGTTATATGCTCTTTTGCAATTAACATACAATGATATTGACAACTTGGGAGGTTCAGGTGAGTGAAAAAGGTATAGAAAAGTGTATGGAAAAGATGCAGAATTGAGACTCAACATACCCCCACTGTGAAGGTGTTGCATGTCCTCATGCAACCAAAATTTTGATATTCCTTCCTTATTTCATATGCCTTGACACTTCAACCAGCACATCCAAACCTCTCCTCCTCTTCCTTGGTGCTGCCAACATTCTGGGTTTCTTCATTAAGCACCTAAATTTGATATTAACCAGTGCTCTGCTTAACTTCTGGCATTTCCTATTCAATTTCTTGTTCTTCTTCTGCCATATTCCCAGATGTAGCATGGTATTATCATGAATGATTTTGTCCAATTTACCTTGTTCCTTCAATGTCTCATTTTCATTTTTGATGTGTCTATTTAAAAGCTCTAGCTCAAAGACTTCCTGTTTGAGTGATTGGACTAAATCATCCTGTACTGTATGAGGCTGAATGGACGAAGTACTGGGACCTGTAGCTGCTTTTTCCAAAGATTCTATATAGTCATATATTTCCTGCTGCTTGGGGTCTATATCAGGTGTCATTTTTATTGTGATGTCCCCAAAATGCCGTGAAGGAGAGTTATCTTCAAAATCTGGCTGAGAAGGGCTCACATCAACATCTTGCTGAGAATGGGATGGAGTATGTTCAATGTCTGACTGGGAATGAAATGAACCAGGTTCACTAACTGACTGAGATGGACTATGGTCAGCTGGGGACTGTTCAGATGTCTCCTCTCCCAAATCAATGAAGTGAGGACCCTTAATTTGTGTTTTCCTCAATTTCCCCTTAAGTCTGCTACTTCTTCTCACACGCTGTGGTGCACTATCCTTTTGTTTTTTTTTTCCTTTCTCTGTCTTCTTGGGCATAGATGAATGTTTTTGAAGATAAACTAATCTTTCAGATAACACTTGATGATCTTCTTCAGAAGAAGAAGGGGTTTTATGTATAGCCTCAATAGTTTTTCTCTCTTTTGGTGTTATTGGCTTCTTACCCTTGATTTCTTTCTTCTTCCTCTTTGACAGTCTCTCTTCCTTATCAGTTCTTTCAATTGTAGTAGTAGGAGTATTTTGAATTTCATCAATTGTTCTTTTTCTCCTACTTCTTCTTGCTGTGCTACCTTCAGGAATTTCTTGAGTAGGAGTAATTTAGGTTTCATCATTTATTCTTTTTCTTCTACTCCTTCTTGTTGTACTACCTTCAGGAATTTCCTGAGGTTCCTCAAAGAAATTTCTAACCAGAAATTGTTCCCATGTGTCTTTCTTTTCCTTTAACTCCTTTTCAATCAAAATTTTTACAAGGCCGTGGTGATATAGATGGGGTTCTACATCTCCTAAATGTTTCTCAACAGTCACGGACATTTTCTTCAAACTATTGAATAGAAAATATGGAAGATTGAGAGTTTGATTATCTAGAAAATTCATCAGTAACCTGGTATGGTACATATACATAGACCCAAAACGGCCTTCACATGTAATGAATTTCTGAACAACTAGCAGCAAAGTAGCCCATTCCTCTTTCAATGCATGCACAGGAATTCCTCTTTTAAAAACAGTTATGTCCATACCTTGGTTTCGTAAGATTGTTCTCCATGCTTCATCACTGATGCTTTTATTCTTAAACCAATGCTCACCCTCCTGAAGAAGTTCCGTGGCTGTTGCTATAGATGCTTCATTGACCGCAAACTTAAGGTCTCCAATCTCTGCTTCCAAGCCATCAAACGACCTTGCGAATGCCTTCGTCACTTCTTTATGATAACCTCTGAATTTCTGGATAAACCGCAACCAATTTGCTTTCTTCAATATCTCCTTTACTTGCGGATATCCCTCTATAAACTTAGGTCCTTCCGGCTCTGCTCTTAGCAATTTACCCATTTTTTCTTTCTGCTCTTACAAATTTGCCTGCGTGAGGGTTCAAATGGAAATAGAACGGCTGAATGCACAGAGATAAGCGCAATGACTGTGGGTAAATATCAGAGAATGGGAATGAGCACAATGAACGAAATGGAGTGAGACAGAACAGAGTGGGGTTTCGTAAGCACGACAGAGACACGACAGAGAGATTAACAGAGTATAACACATCCGGCAGCGTTTTGAATTTTGGTGGCTGCACAATAAATATGAGCACGTTTCAACAACGGTTATGGATTTATGCGGCTGTAAGAGTCTGTGGTCAAATCAAATACGTCTCATTATCACCGGTGGGATATTGGAATATGAGTGAAAATCGGGGGTTAAATGATGGAACCGTTTGAGAATGAATGCGAGAGGGTAATATGGAGATCATGAAAGGTTACGGAATTGTCAATATAATCATTGCACATAATGGATAGATCTTATGGTTCATAACTATATAAAAATGTCTTTTTCAATGCTATTTGAAATAAATTTTATTCATACCTTTGGAATCTTTACCTTTTCCTTGGTCTTCAACTAGTTGCTCTTTATTGGTGTCTTGAATGCTCCATATCTTCATTTTTGATCCTCTCACCTGCATTTTATTTTATGATTATGGAAATAACATCTGGCTGTACACTCTTTTGAAAACAGAGTTGTAGCTGCGGAATCTGCTTCTAGCTGCGGAAACTGGAGTCAACTGTGGAAACAGATGTCAGCTGCGGAAACTGACACAGCTATTACTTGGATATATGGAAATGAATAGATGACAAATGACCAGATGGAAATGGTCATGAAAAATATTTTTATTGATGGAATGGAATGAAATGGATAAAATGAAGTGGAATGGGGTGAAATGAAGTGAAATGAAATGGAGTGGAATGAAATGGAGTGAGTGGTCACAAGGCTTGTGAAATGAAAGAGAGATTTTTTTTTGGAAAATATAGAGTGTCAGGTGTTCCTGATTTTCACCCTATATTTTCTGTATAAGACTGCCAATCAGTGATTGGTTTTCAGGCTTATACAATTTTTTTTTTTTTTTTTTTAATTGAAAAGAACAAAAGCTAGGCTGGTGGAGAAGAAGAATTCTTCTGTACCAGCCTGATTGTAGAATTCTCTTGAAACACTTTGACAAAATCCTCTTTTGAGAGTGGCTTATGATAAACTTTCAATCAGTGGCCATTCACAATAAGAGGAGTTTGAAACTCATCAATGGTCTTGATTCTTACCGCTCCATTGCTAAAGATCTTGTCAATCTCATATGGCCCAAGCCAATGAGTCCGAAATTTTCCTTGAAAATCTTTAAACTTGGAATCAAATAACAATGCCCAATCTCCTTCTTGAAACTTCTTCTCTTTGATGTACTTGTCATGCCATTTAGCTCTTTGATATTGAACTAGATCAGTTCTTAAAATTTCTTCTTGTCTGATCTCATCTAGCTCATTCAACTGCTCCATTCTATGCTTTTGGGCTTATGATAAGTCCATCCCCAACTGAACTGCTATCTTGAAGGTCTTGACTTGGAACTCAATGGGGAGCAAGACTTCTTTCCCATAAACAAGTTCATAGGGAGAATGTCCTGTTGTATTTCTCCATGTAGTTCTGTAGGCCCACAAGGCTTCAGGAAGCCTTTCTGCCTAATCTCTTCTATGTAGATGAACAGTTTTGGTGATGATACTTTCAAGAACTTTAATTGTGGACTCCACTTGACCATTTGCCTGTGGATGGTAAGGAGTAGATCTTCTGTGCTTGATTTTGTATTCTTCCATAAACTTCTCCACCAAATTGGATGTAAATTGGCTCCCCTGATCTGTCACAATTTCTCTTGGAACACCAAAGCGAGTAAAAATATCCTCATAAAGAAAATGAACAACTGAATTTTCAGTAGCAGATACTAATGCTTTGGCTTCTACCCATTTAGTAACATAATCAGTACAAACCAATATATACTTCTTTTTCTTGGATGGTGGATTAATAGGTCCAATGAAATCTAAAACCCATTTTTCAAAGGGTTCAATGAGTACCTATGTTTGCAATGGCATTTCATTTGAAAGGGTAGGTTTCCCTACTCTTTGGCAGTTGTCACACCTTTTGACATATTGTTTTGCATCTTTGAAGAGGGAAGGCCAATAATATCCTAAAGAGATGATTTTATAGGCCGTCCTTTTGTCTGCAAAGTGTCCGCCACATGGTTCATCATGACATGCCTTAAGAATATTAGGCATTTCATCTTCCCTGACACATCTTCTGATCACAAGATCTGGCCCTGTTTTAAACAATTCGTTAGAAATCCATGAATATTTTGAAGTCTCCTGAATAATTTTTCGTTTTTCACTTGGAAATAAATGTGAAGGTAGTTTCCCTGTAACCAAATAGTTAGCAATATCTGCATACCAAGGGGTCTTAATAGTTACTGCAAACAAGTATTCATCAGGAAACTTATCCTCTACAGGAGAATCTTCTTTAGTATTCTAAATCCTAGACAAGAAATCAGCTACTGTATTCTGTTTTCCTGGTCTATCCAACACAGTAATATTGAATTCTTGCAAAAGTAAAAGCCATCTTGTCACTCTGCCATTAGTAGCAGGTTTGTTCATTAAATATCTAATTGCAGAATGGTCAGTATGAATAAAAGTTTCATAGCCTGTTATGTAATGTCTAAACTTATTAATTGCATGAACAATAGCTAAAAACTCTTTTTCAGTCACAGTATAGTTCAACTCTGTGGGAGTCAAATTTTTACTGGTATAATAAATGGCATAAGGAACTAAATCTTTTTGACCCAACACAGCTCCTAGGGCTGTAACTGAAGCATCCGTAGAAATATGGAAAGGGAGTTTCCAATTTGGTCCTCTCAAGATAGGTGCTTCAGATATTCTTGTTTTCAAAGTTTCAAAGGCTGATTGACAATCAGGATCCCATTTAAATTCACAGTCTTTTGTAAGCAATTTGAAGAGTGGAGATGCTATTTTAGTGAAGTTTTCTATAAATCTTCTATAGTAACCAGTAAATCCCAGAAAACTTCTAACATCTCTTTGACAATTTGGAATAGGCAACTTGGAAATGACTTCAAATTTTGATCTATCAACCTTAATCCCATCTCCTGAAATATGATGTCCTAAAACAATCCCTTCAGTAAACATCATAAAGCATTTTTCATGGCTTAATGAAAGGTTTGTTTCTTTACATCTTATAAGAACTTTTTCAAATTTTCTAATGCCTCTTCAAATGAATTACCATAAACTGTAAAATCATCCATATAAACCTCTACACAATCATGGATTAGATCAGAAAAAATTCCTAGTACTGCTCTTTGGAATGTTGCAGGTGCATTACATAACCCAAAAGGAATCACTCGATAGGCAAAAGTTCCCCATGGACAAGTAAATGTGGTCTTATCTTGATCTTCAGGTGCTACCTGAATTTGATTATAACCACTAAAACCATCCAAAAATGAAAAGTACTTTTTACTTGCTAATGTATCTAATACCTGATCGATAAAAGGCAAAGGAAAGTGATCCTTCAAAGTTGCTTTGTTCAATTCCCTGTAATCAATGCATACCCTCCATTTACCATTCTTTTTAGGTACTATAACCAAAGGAGAAACCCATCGGCTCTCTGAAATTGGATAAATGAAGTTTACATTGAGTAGTTTTTGGAGCTCTTCTTTCACTATCTCCCTAAGATTTGGATTCATCCTTCTTTGAGGTTGTCTGATTGGTCTATTGTTTTCCTCAATATAGATGTGATGGATGCAAGTCTTAGGATCAATACCCTTCATGTCAGTATACTCCCATGCAAATGCAGTAGAATGTTTTTGCAAGATTTTGGTTAGTTCTTCTTGTTGTGAATTTTCCAAATGTTTGTTGATATTCAATGTTTTTCCTGGAAAAGTCTCAATAGTAGAACTACCAAACTCTTCCATAGAGTAAAGAGACATTTGTCTTGATGATAAATATTCTATGTCAGATTCCAACTGAAATTGTGTGGGGTCATATTCTGAAGATGTCTCAAAATTTTCTAATGTGTTCAGAATTTGACTATCCTCACTGATTTCTGAAATGGTAAAGACAAGTTGTATAGTGTCCTCATCATCAACCCATTCATTGTCTCCTACTTCTATGATTGCTTTTGCTGGAGGATACAAATTGAATTTCTTTGTCGAATTACCATTAGAAATGTACATATCCCCAGATCTACAACTAATGAAAGCATCAGCTGTGGCTAGCCAAGGTCTTCCTAAGATAAGTGGGTGTCCTCCTAGATTACTCTTGGGAGTCAAAATCATAAAATCTACTGGATATTCCCAAGAATCTAAGGAGACTAAAATATCTTCTAATACACCATCTGGTTTAATAATTGATCGATCTACAAGTTGCAGTAAAGTAGGTGTAAAAAGAAGGTTAGGAAGTTTTAGCTGTTCCATAGTCTGTCTACTCATAATGTTGATAGCAGCCCCTAAGTCAATAAATGTGTTTGGAATTTCTATCCCATTTATATGTGTCTTGACAATTGGACTTCCTGGATCTACATACTTCTGCATGGTAATTTTTCCCATCATAATATCTGCAATCTTTCCTACCGGGTGGATTCTTCTTGTGTCTTTTAGTTTCCTTCCTGGTCTTTTGAAACTCAACTCCTTTATGGTTTTTGCTAGAATAGGAATTTCTCGAATGGCTTGTAGCAAGGGAATATTGATACAAACATTCTTCAATTCATCTAGAAAGTCATAGTTAGGCAACAAGATTTGTTTTTCCACCCCCTTATCAATTTGTAGTCTTTCAGGAAAAGGAGGTTTAGATGAAGATGTTGGTTGCTCAACCATAGGAGTTGTGGGTGTTAACTTTTCTTTTTCTTTTTGCATGCTTGGATTTGGAAGAGATTCTTCCTCAGAACCCTTATTGACTTGAAGAGAGTCCTCTTCAGAGGTATCTTGCTCTTGAATATCTATAGAAGGTTTTTCTAAAACTCTACCAGATCTGAGTTGTACATCGTTGAGAGGAACAATCATATAGGTAGGAAATTGTTGTCCTTCTACCATGTAAGTATTCTAAGGATTTTTATTGTTAGGATTTGGCAATGGCTGAGCTGGAAGTTGATTTGTCTTTTGTTGGTATGGGAGCATGAGTTGAGGATTTGGATTTTTTTGAGAAGGTTGTTGTTGTGGAAATGGCAATGAAAGTTGTGGATTTGGATTTGGAAGTTGTGGGGCTTGTTGATTTTGAAAAGATGGAGGATATTGATAAAATTGAGAAAATCTCCCATAAGGATTTTGCATCCCTTGTACCCATGGCTGATATGTATTCTGATGTTGGGGCCAAGGTTGTTGCCAAGGATTCCAATTTGGTGGGGTTTGAAAATTCATAGGGTTGTTAAACCCTTGAGTTTGTTGTCCTTGCCAAGGTCTCCTTGCGACAAAACAGAGAGATTTTACTGAATTTGGGTCTTCTTGAAAAACAACTTTGAGTCCAGGATTTGAAGGACAATCCTTGATCTCATGATTCTCTGAGCAAATCATACATGTTTCTACAACTTTTTCTTCCAAGGAACATTCCCTTAAAGCATGTTTCTTCCTACATTTCGGACAAAATATGGCTAAAGCATCTGTTTATGCTTTCTGCTTGTTTTGGATTTTAAGGGTGTCTAGTTGTTCACTAAGGCTCCCTAAGATATTAGTTTTTAACTCATCAAGCATGTTACCAATCTCTGCCCTACTTTTATGATCCCATTGCAGATTTATTAGCCCTAATGAGAGAAGGATCCCTAGGCCCTTTTCCTGTTTTAGATTTTCCTCTTGAGAGATGGACACATAGTTCTGTTATATCACGAAGTGGGAGTTGAGAAATGTCTCCTTTCCCCATCATGTTTAAAATATCTATCCATGCATCTCTAATGGCTTTTAATATGAGGGCTTTCAAGGTTTCATTATCTAAGTTGCTCATCTTTGCTCTTTTCAAGTTGTATTGAAATCTTTCAAGTAAGTCTTCCAAGTTTTCATCTTCTTTTTGCATCATTTTGAATACCTCATCCTTGTGATTGGTGGGCATACAATAGTCCAAGTATCTATCCAAAATTTTTTGTTTCATATCATTCCAATTCCTAATAGATTGAGTGGCTAATCCCATGAACCATTTCAAAGCAGCTCCCTTCAATGTTGAAGGAAACAGTTTGAGTTTTTGAGAGTCTTCCATATAATCATAGGTTCGGCACACAACTTCAAACTCAAACATAAATGTTTCAGGATCCTCACTTCGCAATCCATAAAAGTTAGGGAGGACAGATGGTGAGATATTTTTCATTGTTGCATGAGTTTCCTCATCAACTATAGGGAATCCAAACAAGTTGTCTTCTTCCCTATTTCTACCATTATTTCCTTCACCATTGTTGTCTCCATTATTTCCTCCTCTTCTACCTCTACCTCTACCTCCATCTATTACTTCCTCTGCCATGATAGTTTCTTTAGAGTCCTTAAAGTCCTCTAGTTCTTCTACCAAGGGAGGATGAGAGAGAGTCCCTTTGTTTTCTAAATGGAATTTAGTAGATGGTATAGGAGAATCCTCTAATTCAGCTACTCCTTGAGTTCCAAAAATCTTAAGGCTAGGGGTAGATGGTGGTGAATCTAGTCTATGCCTTGAAGAAGATGGAGTTGTGAAAATCGAACTCTTGGCTTTAGCTATAAACCTTCCCCTAGAATCTCTTGCTCTATGCATGTCATTTTTTATTTTTTATTTTTAAAAAAAAATTGGGCTAATAATTCTCTTTCTGATCTTCCAGATCACACTAGGTGCAAGAAGAGAGCATACTTAAGAAATTACTAAACCAATAACTCTCTTTTCTGATCCTCTAGATCACACTAGGTGCAAGAGGAGAGCATACTTCAAGAAGTTATCAAGTTTTCCCTTATTTTATGTTTTTGTGTTTTTTTTTAAGAAATTGGCTACCTAGTTACACTTCCCCGGCAACGGCGCCAAAATGTTTGGTCAATTTAGTGTGTCCTAAATTGCTGCATTTAATTTGTCAATCCGGGATTCGTAAGCTGATTAAGTGCGGCGCACTATATGTGCAAGATAACCTATCTCTTAACTTTTTGTCGTTTTTGGTTTTCTAAGATGAAATGGAAATTCTAAAATGAAAACAAGTGTGGTTATGTTTGTTCAAGGAAATGATATCCTCTAAAATGATTTACCAACTTGAAACTTTAAAAGGAATTTGAAAATTACAATGACAAAACTTGAAAGGAAATGAAAGTATGCTGCTGAAATGAAAAGGTGTTGCTAGTCTAATAAATCAAAATAGTGAAATAGTGAGCATGAAACCAAACTATTCTTGTTGCTGTCTAAACACAAAATAAATTATGCTAAAAGAAATCCAAAAGCTACAATAAAGTAAATCTAAATCAATTTACCTCAACTTGTCTTCCGATCCCTCATCATTAGTCCAGCTATGATTTTCGGAAGTAACCATGAACAACTTGAGTAACTGATATCTAACTTGCAGAAAGTAAACTAATATCAAATCATACATTCATAATTCAATCCCTCACCATCAGTCCAGCTGTGGCTTTCGGAGGTAACTGAAGATGTCATGCACAATTTAATATATCTAAATTTTCAAAAAGGAAACTAATACCAAACTACACATTTCATAATACAATCCCTCACCATCAGTCCAGCTGTGGCTTTCGGAGGCAACTGAAGATGTTATGAGCAGTTTAATATATCTAAATTTGCAGAAAGGAAACTAATATCAAACTATACATTTCATAATACAATCCCTCACCATCAGTCCAGCTGTGGCTTTCGGAGGCAACTGAAGATGTTATGAGCAGTTTAATATATCTAAATTTAACTACTGAAGCAAATGAGCAAAACTGAATTAAACAAAGCAGTACTGAAATTAAACATAAACTAAGAAAAACAAATTAGCAGCAGAACAATGTTAATTCCATGTCATTAGTCAAAAAGCTATGAAAATGCCCGGGCTGCCTATCTATAACCTGAAACAAGAACACTGATCAGTGATTAACAACATAAAACATGAAAGACATAAGTGAAATGGAAAGCAGGAAAGTTTATAAACAGAAATGAAAAAAAATGAAATGTATAAACATGTGAATGGATTATGGCACAATGAGCTTTAAAGAAATGAAATGAGAACTATACACTAATGCACAAAACCTTAGCTGAGCAGGGGCCCTCTACACCAGCCTTGGCAACGATCTTCAAGTACGAATTAAGTTGGAAAACAGAGTCTTCTTATATTAAAAATGCAGTCATAACAGTATGGTAGTATTACGGCTCAAAGGCAGCGTAATTACATTACAGAGCGGACTTAATAAAATTAACAGAGACTAATCGGGACTTAACCTATATGCGTATGCAAACGCGTTATATATAACAAAAGAAATATAACCGTCTCCTAAAGTTTATGCTGGTGTAGAACACGTAGACCATTACGTCCACGGATCTAGGATCATGGCCGTGTTGGAAAATAAATCTATGAGAAGTGGATGCTTGAATTCGACTATGGAGCCATGTACAGATGTCGACTTGTCCTCCGCACGCTCAGAAACGGCCATATGAACCTTTACGTGACACGGAACAGAGTCCTGTCACCGTAAGACTCTATGGTTGACTTCCATGTGGACGCCTTTGACCGCGGCTTCTTTAGATGAGTTTTCTTGAACCAATAGGACACGAACCATGTCCACATCATTCTTGACTTGCCCATGTGGCTCGTTTTCCCTGTAGACACCTGTAACATAGAGTTTCACAAAATAGCTGCGGAAAGTTGCAGCAGCTGCGGAAAGTGGCAAGATTCCGCAGCTAAATGAACAAAATCTAAATCAAACAACAGACACAAAAATATAGTTAGAAACCATGTTATATGTTCTTTTTCAATTAACATACAATGATATTGACAGTTTGGGAGGTTCAGGTGAGTGAAAAAGGTATAGAAAAGTGTATGGAAAAGATGCAGAATTGAGACTCAACATACCCCCACTGTGAAGGTGTTGCATGTCCTCATGCAACTAAAATTTTGATATTCCTTCCTTAGTTCATGTGCCTTGACACTTCAGCCAGCACATCCAATCCTCTCCTCCTCTTCCTTGGTGCTGCCAACATTCTGGGTTTCTTCATTAAGCACCTAAATTTGATATTAACCAGTGCTCTGCTCAACTTCTGGCATTTTCTTTTCAATTTCTTGTTCTTCTTCTGCCATATTCCCAAATATAGCATGGTATTATCATGGATGATTTTGTCCAGTTTGCCTTGTTCTTTCAATGTCTCATTTTCATTTTTGATGTGCCTATTTAAAAGCTCTAGCTCAAAAATTTCCTGTTTTAGTGATTGGACTAAATCATCCTGTAATGTATGAGGCTGAATGGACGAAGTACTTGGACCTGTAGCTGCCTTTTCCAAAGATTCTATATAGTCATATACTTCCTGTTGCTTGGGGTCTATTTCAGGTGTCATTTTTATTGGGCTATCCCCAAAATGCCGTGAAGGAGAGTTATCTTCAAAATCTGGCTCAGAAGGGCTCACATCAATATCTTGCTGAGAATGGGATGGAGTATGTTCAATGTCTGATTGGGAATGAAATGAACCAAGTTCACTAACTGACTGAGATGGACTATGGTCAGCTGGGGACTGTTCAGATGTTTCCTCTCCCAAATCAATGAAATGAGGACCCTTCATTTGCGTTTTCCTCAATTTCCCCTTAAGTCTGCTGCTTCTTCTCACACGCTGTGGTGCACTATCCTTTTGTTTTTGTTTTCCTTTCTCTGCCTTCTTGGCCATAGAGGACTGTTTTTGAAGATAAACTAGTCTTTCAGATAACACTTGATTATCTTCTTCTTCAGAAGAAGGAGTTTTATGTATAGCCTCAATAGTTTTTCTTTCTTTTGGTGTTATTGGCTTCTTACCCTTGATTTCTTTCTTCTTCCTCTTTGACAGTCTCTCTTCCCTATCAGTTCTTTCAATTGTAGTAGTAGGAGTATTTTGAATTTCATCAATTGTTCTTTTTCTCCTACTTATTCTTGTTGTGCTACCTTCAGGAATTTCTTGAGTAGGAGTAATTTGGGTTTCATCATTTATTCTTTTTCTTCTACTCCTTCTTGTTGTACTACCTTCAGGAATTTCTTGAGGTTCCTCAAAGAAATTTCTAACCAGAAATTGTTCCCATGTGTCTTTCTTTTCCTTTAACTCCTTTTCAATCAAAATTTTTACAAGGCCATGGTGATATAGATGGGGTTCTACATCTCCTAAATGTTTCTCAATAGTCACGGACATTTTCTTCAAACTATTGAATAGAAAATATGGAAGATTGAGAGTTTGATTATCTAGAAAATTCATCAGTAACCTGGTATGGTACATATACATAGACCCAAAACGGCCTTCACATGTAATGAATTTCTGAAAACCTAGCAGAAAAGTAGCCCATTCCTCTTTCAATGCATGCACAGGAATTCCTCTTTTAAAAACAGTTATGTCCATACCTTGGTTTCGTAAGATTTTTCTCCATGCTTCATCACTGATGCTTTTATTCTTAAACCAACGCTCACCCTCCTGAAGAAGTTCCGTGGTTGTTGCTATAGATGCTTCATTGACCACAAACTTAAGGTCTCCAATCTCTGCTTCCAAGCCATCAAACGACCTTGCGAATGCCTTCGTCACTTCTTTATGATAACCTCTGAATTTCTGGATAAACCGCAGCCAATTTGCTTTCTTCAATATCTCCTTTACTTGCATATATCCCTCTATAAACTTAGGTCCTTCCGGCTCTGCTCTTAGCAATTTACCCATTTTTTCTTTCTTCTCTTCACAAATTTGCCTGCGTGAGGGTTCAAATGGAAATATAATGTCTGAATGCACAGAGATAAGCGCAATGACTATGGGTAAATATCAGAGAATGGGAATGAGCACAATGAACGAAATGGAGTGAGACAGAACAGAGTGGGGTTTCGTAAGCACGACAGAGACACGACAGAGAGATTAACAGAGTATAACACATCCGACAGCGTTTTGAATTTTGGTGGTTGCACAATAAATATGAGCACGTTTCAACAACGGTTATGGATTTATGTGGCTGTAAGAGTCCGTGGTCAAATCAAATACATCTCATTATCACCGGTGGGATATTGGAACATGAGTGAAAATCAGGGGTTAAATGATGGAACCGTTTGAGAATGAATGCGAGAGGGTAATATGGAGATCGTGAAAGGTTACAGAATTGTCAATATAATCATTGCACATAATGGATGGAGCTTATGGTTCAGAACTATATAAAAATGTATTTTTCAATGCTATTTGAAATAAATTTTATTCATACCTTTGGAATCTTTACCTTTTCCTTGGTCTTCAACTAGTTGCTCTTTATTGGTGTCTTGAATGCTCCATATCTTCATTTTTGATCCTCTCACCTGCATTTTATTTTATGATTATGGAAATAACATCTGGCTGTACATTCTTTTGAAAACAGAGTTGTAGCTACGGAATCTGCTTCTAGCTGCGCAAACTTGATAAGTACATCCTGAATTGTTACAATATTTGATAAGTATATGGGATGAGGACGAAGAGAAGTTTAAAATTCGAGATAAAGTACTTGAAATTGAAGTTTCCGATGTCTACTTCCTTACTAGATTGTCCCACAGAGGTCCAGTTCCACTTATGATAGGTACCAGAGCCTCTGGTGAAAAAATGGCAATGGTCATGCAGAGGGTGTGCCCAGGGGCACAAACTGGATCAGGTAGTGGAAAAGTTGATATTCATACTATTCATGATCTAGCACTCAAAGTGGTGATACATACCATTACGCAGGCTACGGGGTCACAGGTGCTACATGAGGCTTCCAAAACACAGCTCCTCCTGGCGTCAGAATGCATGAACCCAACAGTATTTGATTGGGCCACAGCCGTAACAATGAACATCAAACAAAAATTGACCAAATACAAAAATGCCAAACTGAAGTAGTTTGGGTACGGGTCCATGTTGGTATCGTTCATCCTAGAAAAGCTACCTATATTCCAGGGCCAAGGGGTGATAGTCCCAGATCCACCATTGAGAGAGTCACAGATGGCTCAATGGGCAGTATTGATGCCCAGGGCAGGAGGCGGACAGAAAATGTCATGGCGGCCCGAGTTCTTTGGATGGCTATGATGAAAACTGATCGTCATAGAGGAATGGCCCTATGCAGGCACTGATTTCACAGGAGACCCATACCTTCCGCTCTCGGAAGGGGAGGACTGGGATGAGGAGTTACGTAAGACTCTTTTTGATTTTTATGAATTTTATGATTTTTTGGTAGACATGCATGTTCTAACAATTGATCCTATATTTATGCAGATGTCAACCCTGAGAGGCCTATTGGGATGTCGCCAATAGGGAGGATTAATCCGCTCACTTACGACCCTCAAGGTGAGGGAGGTGAGGGGGACGCACTAGTATAGAACCTCGAGGGGATTGCTCATGGGGTTCCGGACTATGCTCACCTAGCTGATGTCCCTATGGCTTACTAGAGGCACACCGTAGGGGTGTCGAGTCATCTCCATCGCTTACTGAGGTGATTGGTGCGAGCATTGATGTGCTACCATGAGCACCACACTGATTAGTCGCCTAGGCTTTTATTTGCATATTTTTGAGAGACATGTTGTCTCCGGATGTAATTAAAACAAACATGCATATTTTTGGGATTTTATATGCTACAAACATTCTATATATATATATATATATATATATATATATATATATATATATATATATATATATATATTTCTACATGGATCTTTCTCACATATCATGATGTTTTAACAAATTGCGTAAATGTCTATCTAATACCATGTTAGCTACAACATCTATTAATGCATTCATTCGTCTGGGTATATGCTGATATGTGATGTAATCAAAATTTATTTCCAGTAAACTAATACGTAGATACAGTCTTAAAATGCATGGATTCCTAAATGAATAATGACCATTGAGTTGTAACACTACAAGCTGTGAGTCCAGATATACAAGTAATGCATGAATACCGAGGTTAACGGTGTCATTCAATAATTCCAAAACGGCACTATATTCCGCGACATTATTTGTAGCAGGCCCTAGAAAAACACCTTGTAAATTAACTAACTCACCAGCAGGATTATAGATTACCCAGGCTACCAAAGATAGATTCCTAGTACTGCGGGAGGCACCATCCACGAAACCGACATAAGGAGTAATAGACATCTGCACAATCAGGAATACCCA
The DNA here is from genome assembly GCA_034641835.2 of Pinus albicaulis. Taxonomy (NCBI): domain Eukaryota; kingdom Viridiplantae; phylum Streptophyta; class Pinopsida; order Pinales; family Pinaceae; genus Pinus; species Pinus albicaulis. The sequence goes on from JAXQQM020072833.1 coordinate 872,114, forward strand.
ATTAGGAGAAAATGCTTACAAAGCACACGACACCACACATGCACAAAAATGAAGAAATCGCCTATGTACATATACTACACAAGAATAATTCAAGAATAATATTTCTTCAGGTACAACCCATTTCTAGGATGTGCCAAAGGAAGACCTTCATAATTGATCAGCTTATAAGCCCCATTTTTCAATATGGGTTTAACGATACAGGGCCCATGCCACATAGGTTGGAATTTTCCTGCCCCAATCTTGTCATGGGCTTGATCATATAAGAGGACAAGGTCCCCTTCGATAAAAGAGTGTGGAGAAACTGTTTCATCGAAATGAGCTTTAACTCACTTTTTATGTGCCTCGATAACCAAAGCATCCAAGTGGTGAGTTTCATCCAATCTTTCTAGATATAGGAGATGTTCTTCCTCTGGGAAAGTTCCAGGCAGTAATTCCACAACCAATTTTAGTGAAGGGATCTCACATTCAACTGGAAGAGTAGCTTCCAGACCATACACCAAGTGGAAATGTGTGAATCTGGTCGCACTCTTCACTGACGTTCAGTAGGCCCAGAGAGCTACGAACAATTGGAGATGCCAATTCGATTTGTGTATACCAATTTTTTTTTGAAGCATCGTCACAAGCACCTTGTTCACGGCTTCAACCTGACCATTTTTCTGGGGGTAATATGGCGTCGAGCTGTCGTGACACAAGCCCAACTTCAATTTCAGTTCTGCCATCATGTAGTCCCGAAAATGAGAGCCATGATCAGTGATGCTGGCTTGAGGAACGCCGACACGCGTGATCACACGGTTGAAAATGAACTAAGCAGCTGTCTTACCATTTGCGGCCAATGTAGGAATTTCTTCAGTCCACTTTGTGAAGTAATATATGGCAACGATGATATAAGCATGCCCCCCAACCGAGTGAGGGTTACATGTCATAAAATCAATTCCCCATTTGTCAAAAGGGGCCATGGTAATGACATGATGTAATGGGAGGGGTGGCGCACGCATCTTGCGTTGGAAGATCTCGCACACATGACACTTTCGTACTGCAACAATACAGTCTTTAAATATAGACAACCAGAAGTAACCCACACATAGAATCTTCTGGGCGGTAGCATAACTGGACATGTGACTGCCATAGGTGCCACTGTGACAATCATTCAGAACTTTGTCAACCTCTTCTAAGGTCAAACACCTGCAGAGTATAGAATCGACTCCGACTTGATATAGGGTATCTCCGACAATGCGATATGGTTGCGACTAGTGTCGAACACAACGTCGATCATCCTTCATTAACTCGGACTGGAAGGTAGATGTTTGGAGGTACATGATGATATCACCGTACCATGGATCAAGAGTGCTGATTAAGAAGAGAGTTTCATCCGGGATATGATCCTCGGATTGAGAAGGAACAAAGTCGGTAGGGAGAGAGCAGATGAGATTGGCAAAAACCAGTGACTTTTTCAATTTGGCAGTAGTGAACTCCAAATCGAACTCTTGAAGGATCACAATCCATTTGGAGTACTTTCCCCCAAGAAATTGTCGAGACAAAATGTAAGTCATGGGGTTGCAGTTAGAAATCACAGTTACCGTGCGTAATAGGATGTAATGGTGAAACCACAGAATAGCTTGGACCGCGGAAAGCGCCAAATTCTCGACATGGGCATAACGTGTTTTAGTGTCAAGGAGATTCTGAGATAGATAATAAACCACATGTTAGTTTCAGTCATCATCATCCTGTACCAGAACCATGGCAATTGTGTTGAATGTGGCAGCCAAATAGAGGGTAAAGTCACGATGATAGTTGGGAGGATGTATTAATGGAGCATTGACAAGAAACATCTTAAGGTTATTGAAGGATTGCTGAGAAATCTTGTCCCAATGGAAGGGAACATCTTGTTTTAGAAGTCGTGTAAACCCTTTGGCCACCTCTGCATAGTTCGGGATAAAGAGACATAAGGAATTCGCTTTCCCCTGAAGACTCTAAATTTGATGCAATGAGGATGGGGAGGGAAGATTAACAATAGCCTCGAACTTGAGAGGGTCAAGGCGAATTCCGTCCTTAGAGACAATGAATCCTAAAAGCCAACTAGATTCAATGCAGAAGACACACTTGTGAGGATTAAGCCTGATGTTGTAACATCTGAAGCAGAGAAAAATATGGTGGAGATGTTCTGGATGGTCCTCGCATAGAGCTAAATGAGCCAGAAGGTCATCCGGGTACGGCTGAACAATGTTACGTATGTCATGAAAGGCGTAGGACATGGCACGCTGGAAGGTATCCCTAGCATTTTTTAAGCCGAAAGGGAGCTTCTTGTAGGAGAATTATCCCCACTGGTAGATGAAGGCAGTCTTATGTTGATCAGATGGAAGGATATTAATTTGATTATAACTCGAGAAATCGTCCATAAGGGAAAATATCTCACTCCATGCACAATCGTCGATGATCTGATCTATAAAGGGGGTGGGATAGTTGTCCTTAGGGCAAGCCCGATTGATATCTCGATAGTCAACACAGACTCGAATTGTGCCCTGCTTATTATCCACAGGGACAATATTGGAAACTCAGTCTGTCAGAGGGATCGGATATATGAAGCCCACTTTAAGAATTTTCTCAACTTCTACTTTTATAGCAGCGGTTTTTCGAGGATGCACTAGGCACAGACGCTGGAACACAGGCTTCACACCAGGATAGGTGGGAATTTTGTGCATGATGATACTCGGATTGATCCTCGGAATCTCTTCATAAGACCATGCGAAAACATCTCGAAATTCGTAGAAAAGGCTAGTGTACACTTGAATCTCACCGGGAGAAAAAGTGACTCCCACGTGGATGTTATCGATGACCCCCGGTTTAACGGAGATGTAGATAGGCATCATTTGGGTAATATTACTCATATTTCCTTTCGAAAGTACTTCATGAGTCAATATTGGCGTTTGGAGAGGCAGAGAGGGAACCTGAGATGCAAAACACTCGAGAAAATTAGACATTGCCCCCAGGCTAGGCATGAACGAGGAACGATGATGTCCATCGCTCCATGGCAGATCTTCGAGAGACATAGCCTCCACGATAGCTTCGTCAGATGGGAAAACTTCTCTCAAAGGATTGGGTGAATTTGCATCGCCGAGCCAAGGGGATTGAGAATAAACATCAAGAGCCATGCCCAAAGGAGCATTTTCAGCAAGAGGAGGATCTAATGCGGTAACGATCTCACAATAATTGATTTCAACTGGGGTCAAAGGCATCGATTCTCCAAAAGAGGCAACCTTTTCAGGAGAAGGGATGATCCATGGGTCATCCGACCTAGAGATCATGTTGACTTGAATGGTGTTCGGTGGTGGAATGGGAAAAATACCCATGAGAATGGGGTCCTTGAAAAGACCAGGTCCTATACTGTCAGGGGTATTAGGAATTTGATCCACGTATGGCACATTGTTCTCAGAGTATGAGGTAAAGAAGGATAACTTATCAACATTAATAATCTTGCACTCATGTGGAAACTTCAAAAGTCGAAAGAGGGTGGATGGAACACACAACATGGTGTGGGTCCAACTATGACCGAGTAGGAGATTGTAGTTGAGTTTGGCATCAACAACTTCCACTTCAACGTTAACTATTTTACCTTGCAATGTGATTGGTATACTCTCGAGAACACCTAAGGGTTTTGATTCCCTTCCATCGAATGCCTTGAGGGCATTTGGAGATGAAGTGAGGGCTAGAGAGTCGATGGCTTTCCAGCAAGAAGATGACATAATGTAGGTAGAGGCACCTTCGTCCACAATGAATCTGTGAATATTGAGGCTGTTGATGCCAACTTGTATAACAAGGGCATTCTGGTGCGGAAGTTGAGGGACGAAATTCTCTAGATCGAAGGTGAGAAGGCTAGAATCAACAGGATCAATTCCACTGATTGCAGATAATAGAGCTTTTCGTTGAGATGGGAAACTTTGAAGCACTTCCAACGTGGAAATTATGGAGGGTGCCTATGCAAAATCCTCATATATGCTATAATTCTGAGCTGTAGGGGCGTTTGGATTATAGGAAGACTTTGGGAGAACACCTTTGGAAGGTGGCCATACAATGGGTTTAGCGCTAGGCCTCTCAATTTCAAGAGGACCAGAGGCAGGTGGGGGAGGCGGGCCATCAACGACTTCCTTCCCAGCTACCTAGCATGATCCAGCATAATCCTTTGACTTAGTGGAAATAGAAATAGGTGTAGTATCATTCATCATGAAAACCTAAGACCCAAATAGTGCAGATGGTGAAGGTTGTTCGACCATCTAGGTCGGCTGAGATGGAAAAGGTTCTTTAAGAACTGTCGAAGATCCCTTAGAGCCTTTAAGAAGTTGACTAACCTCGGATCATCGGGGAAAATCCTTGGTGTAGTGGTATTCATCACAGATCAGGCAAGGGTACTTCGGCTTTCATTGCGAACCATCATTAGCACATGGTTTGGAGGATTCTGGTTTCGGGGCATTGGATTTGGCCTTTCCTTTGCCCTTCTTCTTCCCTTTAGAAGCCTTGTCCGCAGGATTGGCCTGAACGACATTGACCTCCACGGTCTAACCAGAATCTAGAGTAGTTGGAGGAGAAAAATTGTTGGAAGAATTTGATTTCTGCTTCCCATTAGAAGACTTACAAGAAGTCTGAGAGACGAAACCAATAACATAGTCAACCGATGGGGTAGCTGGTGCTTTAGAGGTCCATGGCCGCGAGGCATCAGTCAAGATATCATATAACATTCTGGACTGAGAGTACACTAAATTGAGGTATTGGGCATGAGCAATGGCTTGTTCCTTGGTTAAACATGCCCCCATAGCAATGTCCTGTGCAATCTTGTTGACAAAGGAGGTAGTGAAACAGTGAGTTAGAAGCTGATCAAGAATGTCAAACTTGATTAGACAACGACGACGTCTCCACTGATGAATATGATATGAAATATGAGTGGCTTTGTCCTGTTTAAGAGATGTCAGGAGAAGTGTCCCAACTTCATAACGAACCAGTAACTGGAAATGCATCAGGAATGCCATAGCTAGAGTACTAAAGTCTTGAAAAATACCACGGGGTAGTTCTATGTACCATTTAGCAGCAGTTCCGGTGACAGTGTGCTGGAAAAGACATAGATGGATCGATTCATCTATCCAAGAGTTCGAAGAACACCAAAAATGGTAAGTCATGACATGTGCTTGGGGGTCTTCTCCAGATTTTCCTTCAAATTTAGGACAATCACCAAGCACCTTCATCGGAACCGGAGGCCAATATGGATTATGAAGAATAAGATCATTGGTCAAATTGGACACATTGGGTAATTCCAATGTGGCGAGGAAAGAAAATTGAGGATTGAAAGGAATGACAGGTCCCTGATAAGGACTTGTACTTGTACTCCAGCCTAGTTGAGCATGATTCTTCCCCCATTGGTTCTGTCCTGGAGGATTCTGACCATAGGGGGTATAAGTTGTATAATTGGGTTGATTTGGTGGCTGAAAACCAGGATACGGGGGTTGATAACCAGGGTACTGACCCTGATTATATGTGGGCCCTGTTTGAGTAGTGTACAGATTTGACTGTGGAGTATAAGTGTAGCCTAGCTATTGAAGGTAATAACCAGAACCTTGGGGCGAGTTGTAAACCGATCAAGACTGACCTTGAAGGTAATAGCCACCTTGGGGTCGAATAGCCTTAACCTAACCTTAACCTTAACTTTAATGTTAACTTAACCTAACCTTAATATTAGCCTTAACCTTAACCAAACCCTTAACCTTGACTTTAACCTTAGTTGTAACCTTAACCTGAGGTTAATATTATCATTAAGGTTAATGTTAGGGATAAGTTAAGGTCAAGGGTAAGGGTAAGGTTAAGGTTATGGGTTTACTCATGCTAAGGTTAAGGTCAATGTTAAGGTTAGGTTAAGGGTAAAGTTAAGGTTAAGGTGAAGGTTAATGGTAAGGTTAAGGCTAAGGTTATGGGTTTAATGAGGTTAAGGTAGGGTTAGGTTATAGTTAAGGTTAAGGTTAGGTTAAGGGTAAAGTTAAGGTTAAGGTTAGGTTAAGGTTAAGATAAGTTTAAGGGTAAGTTTAAGGTTAAGGTTAAAGGTTAAGGTTAAGATTAGGTTAAGGGTAAAGTTAAGGTTAAGTTTAGGGTTAAGGTTTGGTGAAGGTTAAGGTTAAATTTAGGTTAAGGTTAAGGTTATAGGTTTAGTCATATTAAGGTTAAGGTTAAGGGTTTGGTCAAGGTTAGGGTTAGGTGTTACGGGTTTAGTCAGGTTAATGATAAATTTAAGGGTTTGGTCAAGGTTAGCGTTAGGCTATAACCTTACCCTTACCCTTAACCTTGACCTTATCTATAACCTAGCCCTAACCTTGACCAAAACCTTAACATAAACCTTAACCTTAACCTATACTTAACCTTAATCTTGACCTTAACCTTAATCTTCACCTTAAACTTAACTATCACCTAACCCTAACCTTAACCTTACCCTTAACTTTACCTATAACCTAACCCTAACCTTGACCTTAACCATAACCTTAACCCTAACCTTAACCTTAACCTTACCCTAATCTTAACCTTAACATAACATTAACCTTGAATTTACCCTTAGATTAACCTTAACCTTAACCTAACCTTAAACTTACCTTAACCTAACGTAACCTTAACATTGAGCTTGACCTTAACCTTAACTTTAACTTTACCCTTAACCTAACCTTAACCTTAACTATAACCTAACCCTAACCTTGACATTAATTTTACCCTTATCCTTGACCTTAACCTTAACCTTAACCTTGGCTTTACCTTAACCTAACCTTGACCTTCACCTGACTAAACCCCTAACCTTAAGCTTACCCTTAACCTTAACCTAAACCTTTACCCTTAAGGTTAGGTTAAGGGTAAAGTCAAGGTTAAGGTTATGGTTATGGGAAAGTTAAGGTTAAGGTTAAAGTTAAGGTTAAGCCTTAACCTTAACCTTAACCTTAACATGACTAAACCCAAACCTTTACCTTAACCTTAACTTTACCCTTAACCTAATCTTAACCTTAACCTTGACTTTAACATTAACCTTACCCGTAGCCTTCACCATAACCTCAACCTTAACCTTAAATATAACCCAATCTAGCCCTATGGTTAAGGTTGAGGTTAAGGTTACGGGTTTAGTAAGGTTAAAGTTAAGGTTGAGGTTAGGTTAAGTTTAAGGTTAAGGTTAAATTTAAGCCTAACCTTGACTTTACCCTTAACCTTGAATTTAACCTTAACCTTATTTTAACCTTAACCTAACATTAACCTTAACCTTGACCTTGACCTTAACCTTAACCTTAACCTTAACCGTAACATTAACCTAAACCTTCACCTTAACATTAACCTTAACCCAAACCTTAACCTAACCAGAACCTTAACCTTAACCTTAACTTTAACCTAAAACCTTAACCTTCCCATAACCATAACCTTAACCTTGACTTTACCATTAACCTAACCTTAACCCTTAACCTTAACCAAATCCTTAACCTTAACTATAACCTAACATTAACCGTAACCTTAACCTTAACCTTCACTATAACCTATCCTTATAGTGAAGGCGAAGGTTAAAGTTAGGTTAAGGTAAGGTTAAGGTTAGGTTAAGGTTACGGTTAATGTTAGGTAAAGTTTAATGTTAAGGGTAGGTTATAGTGAAGGTTAAGGGTAAGGTTAATGTTAAGACCCGTAACCTTAACCTTAACTTTAACCTAACTAAACCCATAAACTTAACCTTAAACTTAACCTTAACCTAACCCTAACCCTAGCCTTAAACTTAACCCTAACCTTAACCTTAAACTTGACCTTAATCTTAACCTTAACTTTACCTTAACCTTGAATTTACCCTTAACCTAACCTTAACCTTAACCTTATCTTAACCTTAACCTTAACTTTAACTTTACCCTAACCTTAAGGTTTTAGTAACCTGACTAACCGTAACCTAACTAAACCCTTAAGGTTAGGGTAAAGTTAAAGTTAAGGTTAAGGTTAGGTTAAGGGGAAAGTCAGGTTAAGGGTAAGTGTTACACCATTTTTTAGTCATCTAACCTCTTATCATTAGATGGACCCAAGTACACCTCGTAAGACCAATTTTACCCTAAGTAAAATTTCTTTCACTATGTAAAATAACTTAATAAACCGCATTTATTAGGTTGTTTATGGTCTAAACAGGAAACCCCAAAAGGAAATATTAAACAAACCTATTTTGTTTGATTTTCCTCATGGAATAATTAATTAAACCATAATTTAATTATTATTCCTAGTCATGTTTAACCCAAAACAAAGAAATTAATTAGATAAACCTTTATTTATCCTATTATTTTCTAGGAATAATTATTTAATTTTATTTAGATAATATTCCTTGTTAAATATGACCAAATCACCCACAAATAATTAAATAAATCATTATTTATTTGATTATCCTTCAACCACTTCCTTAAAAAGATAAATAAATCATTTATTTATTTATTATTGACAAATAAAGGGATTGGACCCAAGTCAAATACTTTTTCCCTCCAACAAATATAATAAAATATTCCATAAAAGGTGGATCTAGATTTGGTTAACATTATTTTAATTATGCACCAAGATCTAGAATGACCCAATATTTTGTTATAAATAGGAGGGTTTTTCCTACCATTCTTCACCTTTTGTTGCCTATTAGATCACTCTGGATCTATATACTTGGTCACATTTTTCTACATTATTTGCTGTGTGAGCTCCCTTTGAGTTCTATCTTTGTCTGGGTTTTCTACACCAACAAGAGAGAGAGATTCTAGATCTGAAGTGCTGGGGACTTCCAAGAACCCATCCCGTTGAGGAGAATTGGAAACATCTTCTTGTTTTCCTCCTAAGTGCCCTTAATACAAAAATTTCTTTCAAAAATTGTCCTTGTCTTGTCTATTGGATATATGGAGCAAACCCTTCTTTTTACTGCTTAATGTCTTTCTATGCATAGATCTGGTTTTTTGCAACTCTTGTCTTGATCAACTAACTGCAGATCTGAAGATATTCGAAGCCACTTTTGATGTTAGGGCTATTAGTTATGCGTAACTAAAGTGATATTTTTTCGTACACATCGACAAATGATTCATACTAACAATTGGCGACTCCACACGGGTTTTCAATTACGACCACTGTCGTTTTTCATATTCCTGCATATCCAACTACTTCAGACCCTAGGGTTTCTTTTCAGCTTTTTTTTTTTCCTATTTTCATGGTGTTTTTCCCTTATAACACCCTAAAACATTAAAATTTCTAAATTCCACGTGTTTCTGGCCCTATTGCGCAGGTGACCGACATCAGACGCAACTGAGACGAAAAATTTTCCGCAAATCTGCCGCCGGGACAACCGGAGTTGGAGGTCGCACTTTTCAGCCCATAAACTACAACCTAGACCTCCATGTCTCACTTTTCAGCCCTTTTTCTGTGACCTGCACTGAAAACAGGTCAAAACCTGCGACCTGCTCATTTTTCAGCTGTTTTTCTGCAATTTTTCTGGGTTTTGCTGAAGCTTATGTCAGGGTTTTCCAGCCTCTGTCTCCACCCGTTTAGACCTGTTTCTAATCTGTTTTGCTCATCTAAGTGGGAACCTAGCCTCCTGGGGCTTCAGTACCCTCCACTTTTTGTGGAAGAGTTTTTAGCTGTTTCAGTTGTCTGTTTTTTCAGAGTTTTAGCCCTCCCTTTTTCAGATCTGATCCCTCATTCTCAGATATCTTTAAATCAAATCTTCTTCCTTTCAAACCACCTCTTGTAGCTTTTTTTGTACCTCCTTTTAGGGCCTCCTCCTTTCCCCCTCTTCTTTTTGCTAATTTCCTCTTTATTTCCAGCCACCTTGCCTCTGCCTCTTGGCTGTGATCTGCACCTCTTTTCAGCAGCTCTTCCCTTTAGATCCCTATCCCTTTGACCCTAGATCTATTGGCCTCTTTTTAGTTTGTTTTGAATATATTTTTTCCCTCTTTTAGATTAGTCTTGAGAGACCCGCCTTTTTGGGTTAAATCGATGCACTAGTAGCTGTTAATTTTCTGTTATTTCAGCATTATATACTGTTTTTGCAGCATTATTTTCAGTTACGCAGCACACTTTTTCTCTTGCTCTCAAAACAAAAAGGGTTTAAAAATTAAAATTAACGCATGCCACACACTCACCCTAAGCGAAGAAGAGCCTGGTTTACACCGCCAAGCAAAGACTTTAACATCAATTGACACTGCACCTATCTGCCCTTGTTTCGACATTGTAATCACTTGATTCTGCACCTCTGTGCCCTTGTGGTCGTTCTTCTTCCCCTTGCGCCATGTTTCTGTTGTCATCATTGTGCCCCCAAGGCATACTTCCTGGAGACTTCTTGGCCTTCACCCTCAGTTTTCAGTCGATCGACTTGCTCCGTCCCGTCGTCGTCGAGCCAGTCCTCCTTCGAGTCCACACTCTGACTCCTCTTCTGATTCCTTGGGTTCTCCTTTTCTTCCCAGTTCTCCCCCTGTCCCCTTCACTATGTCTAGTCCACGGCCTAACACTAGCGGAGCCCCCGGCCCTAATGCCAACACTACTACTAACGGAACCGCCACAGGAACTACCTCAGCCACACCCTTGCTGTCGTACATCGCAGGCCTCAGCCTCCCCGATTCCAATCAGTTGTTCAATGACCCTATTTTCCACGATGTTGGTTGGCCTGCTATGCCAACCAAGCTCCCCTCCGACATCCTTAAGTTCGAAGGCCTTGCTGGAGAAGATCCAACCAACCATGTCTGATCTTTTCACATGTGGTGTTCCCCCAATTCCATCACCGATGATTCCATCCGTCTTCGGTTTTTCCAATGCACGCTTACCGGTGAAGCTTCTAAATGGTATGTTGACCAAGTGACCTCCTCCCATACCACCTTTGCGACCATTGCACAAGCCTTTTTATCTTACTTCCAGCTCCCTCTCTGATACGATACTGGTACGGAGCTTTTGAACTCTTTCAAGCAAACCTCTTCTACCCGCCTTTCCACTCATGTCTAGGAATGGCGACGAAGACGAAGCTTATGTCGAGCTCCACCCTTCGAAGATCGGGTCTACATGGATTGGTTCCTTCGCTCTCTCTTAGCTCCCATTGGCAAAGATGTCGCCTCCCATTTCCCTCAAACCGAAGAAGCCGCCCTCCAAATAGCCTTGAAATATGACCTGATCTATGCTCAGTCTGGTTATGTTTATACCGTCCTTCCTGGCCTCCCCAGGCCCGGAGGTGCTAATGCCCCAGGGGCATCTCATTCTGACGACGGTATCATTGGAGCCCTTTCTCATCTATATGCTCAACCTCCTATGGGCTATGGTCTCCCTCAGGGAGGGGCCAGCACCTCTAGCACTCTTCCCCCTCCCGGTAGCATGTATCCAGGATACGGCATGCCTCATCCTTTTGCCCAACCTCCTGCTTACCTCAATGTTGACCAACCTAACCATTACCCTTATCCGCAGCCTGGTGCACTAGCTCCTCCAGCATATGTGCTTCCATCTCCCTTGCCTCCTCCAACCCCACAACAGCACCTACAGCCCCCTCCAGGGCAAGTATTTGCACAGCAGGGCGCGACTAATCCCTCTTCTTCTCAAAGAAGGTGGAGAGGCAATCCAAACCAATCTGCTCCTAGTACTCGTGGACCCAATCCTCAAGGTATTGACCCTAACACCGCTAACCAGCAACAGGGCACTCAGCCCAAGCCGAACAGGCCTCTTTGCACAAATAAGCCTTGTTCGTGTTGTGGTGTTTATGGTAATTACACCCACGATTGTCCCCTCTTACCCCAAATGCGGCAGATGTGGGAGTCTCAAGCCACATTGCACAGACAACATGCCTCCCCTAATGCTCCCCCAAATGTGGCCACTACTCAACCAGTTTTGTTTACTGATCCTTTCCCTCAGCAAGGATTCGTGGCTACCCAACCACCTGACGGACAGGTCGCCACTCCACTTTCCATTTCTGGTTCCTCCGATTAGCAGATCCTCATGATGAACTCTGATCCTTCCCCAACCATCGACCTTCACCTTCAAACTCGGTCTCACCAGTACCCCAAGCCTCCCACTCAGTCTGCCCCCGAGTCCCCTTCTTCAGGTCCTACAGAGCCTCTTTCGACATCCAATGGCCCCTTACATATCCCTCAACCCAAAGTTGAGGTTCACACCAAGATTCCTAAGGGACCATTACGTCGAAATGCTGCTTCTGGCCGAGTTGCTCATTCGTATATCATAGTAGATGATTTGGCGCAATCTCCTGCTGCCATTTCCACATTGGAACTCCTCCAATCATGCCTTTCCCAAAAGAAGGCTCTACTATCTGCCCTGGGTGTTGTAGATCCTACTGATGACAAAATGATTGTTTTTTACGCCCATCAATTAGAACATCCTCCTCTTCCTGCTTCCGTCACCTTCCAAATCCCAGTCAAAATCTGGAATGCCAACGTTTCTTGGTGTATAATTGATGAGGGGGCATCCACCTGTGTGATGTCTGCTTCGGTTTGGAAGCAACTCAGATATCCTGACTTGGCCCCTTCCACGATCACCCTTCGAGCGTGGGACAGCCACGCCTCTCAGCCTATTGGCCTTTTTCGTAATTGTCCTATCACCCTTGCCAGTAAGACTATTTGCGTTGACGTCGAAGTCATTGACGCCCCTCTAGACTACAACATTCTATTGGGGTGAAGCTACACCTATGCCATGTCTATTGTCCCATCCACGGTTTTCCACAAGATGTCTTTTCCCCACAATGGAAATATAGTCACCATCGACCAGTTGACTTACCATGAGCCGTCGTCTTAGCCCTCCCCGAGACAACCATCTCTTCTGTAGCCAATAAGCAAACCGTCAATTCCTTGACCAGTATCTCCCCCGGCGTCTACAAATATTCCTCCCTGCTTGGAACTTTTCATGGTCTCCCTCCTCCTCCTCTCTCTAATCCCAGCTTATCGAATGTTTGCATGATGCAATCATCTCAGGCTGCCCTTAAGCAACCCACCTCGGCTAGTCAGCAACCTCAGACGCAACCTCACCCACCGCAACCCGCTCCTAGCCCTTCATCTCCGCCAGCCGGACCTTCTCCTTCTAGCCCCTCTCCTACAGCTGGTATCCCTGAACCTCTTTATCCCCCTGGATCGGTTCCCCCAGGCCTTAACCATCTCGGAGCGGTTCCTCCTGGTCATTATCCCGCTGGTTAGATACCTTTCCTGGCTCCCCCTCCTAGAGTCTATACAATCCTCGTCATGGCCACCCTCTCTCTCCCTAACCTGACCCTGGGCATACCCGTCTGGTACCTTGACCCTCCAGCTGCTACCCCACCCGGTCACCCCAAACCCTACCTTGCTTTGACACTGGTTCAACCGGTCCACCTCGCTTCGTCCGTTACCACCAGGCCCCCCGCACCTCCCCAGGACCCTGCCCCTGTGGTGACAGCCTCAGGAAAGAAAGGCAAAGCTCATAAGGGGGAAACCAATCAGGATCAAGCCGCCCCGACAAACCCTACCCCTCCTCGACCGCCAAAGCACGCTATCCAGTACGCTTTGTGCGATATTGTCCGTCATGCCACCCATACGTGTCCTGAATTGCCACACCTCAAGATCCTGGTCAACGAGATGTTTCCCGACTCTAATATCTCTGAAGTCTACGTCACTATCCCATATTCTATCCCAAAACTCAAAACCTTGCGCACAAATCACCCTTGTGCTTTGTGCGATTTCCATGGCCATTACACCCACCTCTGTCCCCGCCTTGACGAGTATCGTTCCTCCTTAGACGCGTACCGCCAATTCAAGGCTACCCACGACAAGATACCTTCTCACTTGTCTGCGAGTTCTACTTCGATAGGACTAGAGGATATTCCTACCTCCATTCACATTCCTCGTCCCGCTATCGAACCAACAGAGCCTTTGATCACCATTTTGTACCTATCGTCATCCTTGTGAGATAATTCACCTAACCTTCAACCTACCAACACTATCGGTTCCCCCTCAGTCGACCTTGGATCTGCTGACGTTGTGCAGGTGAGCCCTTCTCCGCAAGATGACCAGTCCCACATCACTACATCATCGGGTGATCCTCCTTCCTCCAGTCTTCCCATCTTCCAGTTCGATGAAGACATTATGGAAGCCATGACCAACCCTGAATTTCCATGGGATGACATGCACCATCGCGCATACTTCCTCCCACAGCAATCCCATGACCAATATGCTGTGGAAACCAAAGACTTCATTCCCAATGCAGTCGATTGGTTCAAAAATCCCATCCCTACACCTGATGCTTTCGAAGAAGGAAACATGGCCAACATCTCTCCTACCATTAAAATTGACATTTCGGTCAAACCAGGAATCGAAGAATATATCACCTTGGGCACCCAATGCACCCCAGAAGAAATCGAAGCTTACACTAAGCTTTTCAAATAATTCCGCGATATTTTCGCCAGGTCTTACTCCGAAATGCCTGGGCTCGATCCCACCATCGTCGAGCATCATATCGACACGTGGCCCGATGCCAACCCTGTCTGACAAAAGTTGAGACCCATTAATCCTTCCAGACGTGATGTTATCAAAGCCAAAATCGATAAGATCAAGCAGGCTGGTTTCATTTATCCTATTGAATACACCACTTGGGTGTCCAACCCAGTTCCCGTCCTCAAGAAACAAGGCACCATCCATGTCTTCACGAACTTTCGCGACTTGAACAAAGCTTGTCCCAAAGACAACTTCCCCACACCATTTATTGACCAAATCATTGATGAGTGTGCGGGGCATGAGGTTCTATCCTTCATGGATGGTTTCTCCGGATACAACCAAATCATTATCCGTCCTGCTGACCAACTTAAAACTGCGTTCATCAGTCCGTGGGGAACTTTTGCTTACCGGGTCATGCCATTCAGCCTTAAAAACGCCAGCGCCACTTTTCAACGGGCCATGTCTTATTGTTTCCATGACTTAGCTCATATTATCCTTGCTTATTTAGACGACCTCACTGTGCGTTCTAAGCATCGGGCGCAGCACCTCCACGATCTGCGTACCGTCTTTCTCCGATGTCGCAAGTATAATGTCTGCCTTAACCCGTTAAAATGCATCTTTTGTGTTCCCGCCGGCCATCTCTTAGGCTTCATAGTGTCTAAGGATGGTATCACTCTTCACCCTTTGAAATTTCAAGCCATTCTTGAACTCCCCATTCCACGTACCCTACGCCAGCTCCAAAGTCTCTAAGGCAAAGCTAATTTTCTTCGTCGGTTCGTCCCTGACTATGCCACCACCACACATGGGTTCCTTAGACTCCTCCGGTCCAATATCCCATTTTTTTGGGATACCTATGCTCATGAGTCTTTCGATGCTCTCAAGCAGGCTCTCACATCCGCTCCCTTGATCTGCCCTCCCAAATTTGATCGGGACTTCATCCTGTACATCTCCGCTTCCACCTATTCAGTCGCTAGAGTCCTTATTCAGGAAGATGATAATGGTATCGAGCATGTGATCTACTACGTCAGTAAGAACCTAGTAGGGCCTCCTGTTTCCTACTCACAGGAAGAAAACCTAGCGCTGGATGTTGTGTTCTCAGTCCAAAAACTTCGTCATTACATCCTCATGCGTTCCACCAAGGTTGTGACTAATTCCAACCCCATGGCTTTCCTATTGAATCGCCACATCCTCACTGTGAAGTATGCCCGTTGGGTCGTCATCCTTCAAGAATTCGACCTCGAATTTGTCACACCCAAAAGTAAGAAAGGTTTAGCCCTTGATGAACTCATTTTTGAATTACCTACCAAAACGCAAGATCCTCGAATCAATGATGATTTTCCTGATGAGCACTTATTCGCCATTACTTCAGATGATCCTTGGTATGACGATATCCTCACTTACTTGCGAACCCAAAATTTCGCTCTTCACCTTGATCATGATGCTCGACGACGTATCTGACACCAGGCTCCTCGCTACCTTCTTATCGGTGACGACCTCTATCGTCGCGGTATAGATACTGTCCTCTGTCGTTGTCTCACGCATGCTGAAGCTGAACAAGTCCTCAATGCCTGCCATAGCGGCGCTTGTGGTGGCCATCTCTCTGGTCTTGCTACTGCCCAAAAAGTCATGTGCGCTGGGTATTTCTGGCCTTCTCTCTTCAGTGATTGCATTGAAGCAGTCAAACACTATTCCAATTGCCAACATTTCACCCCTAAGGTGCGAGCTCCCCCAGCTCCACTCCATCCGGTCGTCTCAACTGGTCCCTTTTGTAAATGGGCCATCGAATTTATGGAGTGTCCCCCACCATCCGCTGGTAACCATAAATATATCATCGTGGCGGTCGAATATTTCACAAAATGCGCCAAGGCTATGCCAACATTTAACAACACGGCAGCTACTGTAGCCCTCTTTTTCTTTAACCACGTTATCGCTCGATTTGGGGTTCCGAAACAGCTGGTCTCTGACCACGGCCGTCATTTTGAAGATGAGATATGGCGTGAGCTATCCTCCCTGTTGGGTTTTGAGCACTAATATTCCTCCTCCTATTACCCCCAAAGTAATGGCCAAGTTGAATCAGTCAACAAAATCCTCAAGACTATGCTTCAACGAACGGTGAATAAGCACAAAACCAACTGGCATCTTATGCTCTTCCCTGCTTTGTGGGCCTATCGAACTTCTGTTAAAACCGCCACCAGGTTTACTCCTTTCCACCTCGTTTTTGGAGAGGAGGCAGTCTTACCGATCGAGTGTGAAATTCCTTCCCTGCATCTAGCCGTTGAACTTCTCCCTGACACCCAACCTCTCGAACAATGACTTATCATGCTTGAGCGCGCCTCCGAAGACCGTCGCATTGCCTTGCAAACCATGGAAGCGGCCAAGAAACGCACCAAAGCTCAGTATGACAGAAAAGTCTAGCCTCATACGTTTCACGAAGGCGACCTTGTTCTAGTTTATGACCAGGCCCATGATGTCCTTGGTCATGGGAAGTTTGACTCCTTATGGCTAGGCCCTTACATCATCAGTAAGGATCATGGTAAGGGGGCATACCTCTTAGAGGATTTCGAAGGCAATCCCCTTCCTAATCCTCGCAATGCACTCTATCTTAAGAAATATTACCCTTAGCATTTCCCTTCTGAAATGCATGTTTTATTTTATTTTAGATAGCCAGCATATTTTTTCATTTTTTTGGGATTTGATACTTCACCAGGACACATTTTTTCCAAGACAGGTCACTTCCCCTCTAATTAAAATCACATTTCTTCACTTACAACACTTGTATTTGGGGCACCACTTTGCCTCCTTACTTGTCTTTGTTCGTTTTGATTTTCGTTGAGTTACCATCTTGTACTCATGTTTCATGGTCCCCCATTGGACCTCTACTGTGTGGCAGCACCATCGAGTCGCCCTTGTTTAGAGCATCCAAGTGGAGTCCTCATCGCATTCATGGAGTCTATCCCGAGTCCCTTTGTACCCCGCTATAGCCCTCCATCCTTCATTGCTTGGACTCTCTCTTGTGTCGCACATTATGGCCCTCAGCCCTACTGTCCCCTATCCCTTATGATATTGTGTCAGTTGCTGCCATGTCCTTCATGCCCTTTATGCTCTAACAAGGGAAGTCGTCCATTCGCTACTTAGTCCTTTCCATTCCACCATCATCATTGGTATCAGTCTGTCCGTCGCTCTACTATTTTCTCTCATGCCTTAGTTGAGGATCTCTCATTACCTCACCTATGGCGGACCTCCTTCTGTCGAAATCAACTCCTTCATTCCAGAAGATAGGTCTAGAGGGCGGTATATCTTGGTTCCAGCTTCCACTCTTGTTCGGTGCCTCGGATCAGGCAAAGGGATCTCTCATTTCCTTTTGACTTGATTATTTCTCCACTCTAGGTCCTTTCAGCATGATCTAGATCCGTATACTTGATGGTTCAGTGATGCAGCAGCAGCTCTTGGTGATTCCCGGGTGTGTGTGAGATGTCTCAGCCCTCATGAGGGGGTGGCCCTACAAGTAGCCCCCCACATGCCTGGATGACCTCTTCATGGCAGCCCTTGATGTAGCTCCATATATTTGATGATGTCGGCCTTAGCCGCTTGCAGCGCCTCTTTGATTTGCATGTATCAGTCATATTTTGCGAGCCTTTCCCCATTTACAGGGGGAATTTGGGTTGTATTTGTATCTCATGTACTCAGATATTATTGTATAAGTCCTGGCTCTTATCCCAGGCACAGCATGTATGTGGGATTTTTCATTATATTTTTATCTGGCTCATGATTATGCTGGCTGTATTTTATGGTTCAGTCCCTTGGTTACTGGACACACTATTATTTTGTACTTTGTCTCGGCGGGCATAGGTATGCCTCCCCCGTTGCCTTTAGCACAGGCACCCTCTCATAAAAAGAGACTTGTTGCACCTGTAAGTCTCGTCTCCTCAGGGTCTAGTTCTTCAGCACCTTAGTCTACCTCACATTTCTCTCTCTGACTTCCCTCTTGATGTCTAGTGATTGAGTTCTTACAACGTACTTCGGTGATACGATTTGCTCCTAACACTCGCACGCTGGGGGGCAATCTGTTACACCATTTTTTAGTCATCTAACCTCTTATCATTATATGGACCCAAGTGCACCTCGTAAGACCAATTTTGCCCTAAGTAAAATTGCTTTCACTATGTAAAATAACTTAATAAACCACATTTATTAGGTTGTTTATGGTCTAAACAGGAAACCCCAAAAGGAAATATTAAACAAACCTATTTTGTTTGATTTTTCTCATGGAATAATTAATCAAACCATAATTTAATTATTATTCCTAGTCACGTTTAACCCAAAACAAAGAAATTAATGAGATAAACCTTTGGTTTATCTTATTATTTTCTAGGAATAATTATTTAAATTTTATTTAGATAATATTCCTTGTTAAATATGACCAAATCACCCACAAATAATTAAATAAATCATTATTTATTTGATTATCCTTCAACCACTTCCTTAAAAAGATAAATAAATCATTTATTTATTTATTATTAACAAATAAAGGGATTTGACCCAAGTCAAATACTTTTTCCTCCAACAAATATAATAAAATATTCCATAAAAGGTGGATCTAGATTTGGTTAACATTATTTTAATCATGCACCAAGATCTAGAATGACCCAATATTTTGTTATAAATAGGAGGGTTTTTCCTACCATTCTTCACCTTGTGTTGCCTATTAGATCACTCTGGATCTATACACTTGGTCACATTTTTCTACATTATTTGTTGTGTGAGCTCCCTTTGAGTTCTATCTTTGTCTGGGTTTTCTACACCAACAAGAGAGAGAGATTCTAGATCTGAAGTGCTGAGGACTTCCAAGAACCCATCCCATTGAGTAGAATTGGAAACATCTTCTTGTTTTCCTCCCAGGTGCCCTTAATACAAAAAATTCTTTCAAAAATTGTTCTTGTCTTGTCTATTGGATATATGGAGCAAACCCTTCTTTTTACTGCTTAATGTCTTTCTATGCATAGATCTGGTTTTTTGTAGCTCTTGTCTTGATCAACTAACTACAGATATGATGATATTGGAAGCCACTTTTGATGTTAAGGCTATTAGTTATATGTAGCTAAAGTGGTCCTTTTTCATACACATCGACAAAGGATTCATACTAACAGTAAGGTTAGGTTAAGGGTAATCTTAACCTTAACCTGACTTAACCCATAACCTTAACTTTAACCTTCCCATAACCATAACCTTAACCTAACATTAACCTTACCCTTAACCCTAACCTTAACCTAACCATAAACTTATCTTAAACTTAACTATTACCTAACCCTAACCTTTACCAAACCTTAACCTTAACCTTAACTTTACCCTTACCCTAACCTTAACCTTAACCATAACCTAACCTTAACCTGAACCTTGACCTTACCCTTAACCTTACTATAGCCTTAACCTTAACCCTTAGCCTTAAGTTGACCCTTAGCCTTGACTTAAACCTTAAAATTCCCCTAACCTTAACCCTAACCTTAACCTCAACCTTCCCCTAACCTTAACCCTAACCTTAACTTTAACCTTAACCAAACCTTAACCCTAACCTTAAGCTTAACCTTACCCTAACCTTAACTTTAACCTTAACCCTTAATATTAAGGTTAAGGTTTGGCCAAGGTTAGGGTTAGGTTAAGGTGAAGGTTAGGGGAAGGTTAAGGTTAAGGTTAAGGTTAAGGTTAGGGTTAAGGCTATTGTTACACCATTTTTTGGTCATCTAACCTATTATCATTAGATGGACCCAAGTACACCATGTAAGACCAGTTTTACCCTAAGTAAAACTGCTTTCACTATGTTAAAACAGGAAACCCCAAAAGGAAATATTAAACAAACCCATATTTGTTTGATTTTCCTCATGAAATAATTAATTAAACCATAATTTAATTATTATTCCCAGTCATGTTTAACCCAAAATCAAAGAAATTAATTAGATAAACCTTTATTTATCTTATTATTTTCTAGGAATAATTATTTAAATCTTATTTAGATAATATTCCTTGTTAAATATGACCAAATCATCCACAAATAATTAAATAAATCATTATTTATTTAATTATATTTTAACCACTTCCTTAAATAATTAAATAAATCATTATTTATTTGATTATCTTTTAACCGCTTCCTTAAAAAGATAAATAAATCATTTATTTATTTATTTTTCACTAATCAAGGGAGTTGACCCAAGTCAAATACCCTTTCCCTCCAACAAATATAATAAAATATTCCATAAAAGGTGGATCTAGATTTGGTTAACATTATTTTAATCATGCACCAAGATCTAGAATGACCCAATATTTTGTTATAAATAGGAGGGTTTTTCCTACCATTCTTCACCTTTTGTTGCCTATTAGATCACTTTGGATCTATACACTTGGTCACCATTTTCTGCCATTTGCTCCCATTGAGCTCTACTCTTTGCATTGGGTTTTCTACATCAACTAGAGAGAGAAATCTTAGATCTGAAGTGCCGAGGACTTCCAAGAACCCATCCCACTGAGGGGAATTGGATACTCCTTCTAGTTTTCCTCACAGGTGCCCTATTAATACAAAAATTCTTTCAAAAATTGTTCTTGTCTTGTCTATTGGTATATGGAGCAAACCCTTGTTTTTACTGCTTAATGTCTTTCCATGCATAGATCTGGTATTTTGCAGCTCTTTTCTTGTATAACTAACCGCAGATCTGAAGATATTGGCAACCACTTTTGTTGTTAGGGCTATTAGTTATGCGTAGCTAAAGTGGTCCTTTTTCGTACACTTAGACAAAGGATTCATACTAACAAGTGGCGACTCCACACTGGTTTTAAATTACGAACGCTGTCGTTTTTCATATTCCTGCATATCCAGCTACTTCAGACCCTAGGGTTTCTTTTCAGCTGTTTATTTTTCCTATTTTTATGTTTTTTTTTCTCCCATAAAACCCTAAAACATTAAAATTTCTAACTTCCGTGTGTTTCTGGCCCTATTGCGCAGGTAAGCGACACCAGCCGCAACTGATACGACAACTTTTTTGAAAATCTGCCGCCGAGACAACCGGAATAGGGGGTCGCACTTTTGGCCCTAAACCTGCGACCTGGACCTCCAGGTCGCACTTTTCAGCCTGTTTCCTGCGACCTACACTGAAATCAGGTCAGAAACTGCGACCTGCCATTTTTTCAGCAATTTTTCTGCAATTTTTCTGGGTTTTGCTGCAGCTTCTGCCAGGGTCCTCCAGCCTTTGTCTCAGCCCGTTTTGACCAAGTTCTGATCTGTTTTTACTCATATAAGTGGGAACCTAGCCCCCTAGGGCTTTAGTACCCTCCACTTTTTGTGGAAGAGTTTCAAGTTGTTTCAGCCGTCTGTTTTTCAGAGCTTCAGCCTCCTTTTTTCCAGATCTGTTACCTCCCTTTCAGATCCTTTGCAATCAGCCTTTCTTCCTTTCAAATCACCTCCTGTCATTTTGTTTGGACCTACTTTCTGGGCCTCCCCCTTTCCCCCTCCATTTTTTGCTGATTTCCTTCCTTTTTCCAGCCACCTTGCCTTTGTCTCTTGGCTGTGATCTGCACCTCCTTTTAGCAGCTTTGTCCTCTAGATCCCTGTCCCTTTCGACCCTAGATCTATTGACCTCTTTTTATGTGTGTTTTGAGTAGATTTTTTCCCTCTTTTAGAGTAGTTTTGAGAGACCCGCCTTTTTGGGTTAGATTGATGCATAGTTAGCTGTTAAATGTTCTGTCCTTTCAGCAATCTATATTGTTCTACGCAGATTTCTTTTCAGTTACGCAACACACTTTTTCTTGCTCTCAAAACGAAAAGGGTTTAAAAATTAAAATTAACGCACACCACACACTGACCCTAAGTGAAGAAGCGCCTGGTTAACACCGCCTGGCAAAGACTCTAAAATCAATTGTCACTGCACATTTTCTACCCGTGACCTCACTTGATTCTGTCCCTTTCTGCCCTTGTCGGTTTCCTTCTTCCCGTCATCATTGCGCCCCCAAGGCACCTTTCCCGGATACTTCTTGGCCTTCACCCTCAGTTTCCAGTCGATCGACCTGCTCCATCCCACCGTCGTCTAGCCAGTCCTTCTCTGATTCTTTGGGTTCTCCTTTTCCTTTTGGTTCTCCCCCTTGTCACCTCCACTATGTCTGGTCCAGGGCCTAACACTAGTGGGAATCCCAGCCCTAATGCCGGGACTACTACTAGCGGAACCACCACAGGAACTACCTCGGCTTCACCCGTGCTCCCCTTCTTGGCAGGCCTCAGCCTCCCTGATTTGGACCGGTTGATAAACGACCCTATACACCATGATGCTAGTTGGCCTGCTATGCCGACAAAGCTCCCTTCCGAGATCCCAAAGTTTGAAGGCCATGTTGGAGAAGATCCTTCAAATCATGATCGATCTTTCCACATGTGGTGTTCATCTACCTCTATTACCGATGACTCTGTTCGTCTTCGATTGTTCCAACGCACGCTTACAGGTGAAGCTTCTAAGTGGTATGTTGATCAACCCACTTCCTCCCATACCACCTTTGCAACTCTTGCCCGGGCTTTTTTATCTTACTTCCAGCTTCCCCTTCGTTATGACACTGGTATCGAACTCTTGACTTCCTTCAAGCAAACCTCTTCGACCCGCGTTTCTACCCATGTCCAGGAATGGTGAAGAAGACAGAGCCTATGTCAATCTCCTACCTTCGAAGACCGTGTCTACATGGACTGGTTCCTTAGATCTCTCTTGTCCCCTATCGGGAAAGATGTCGCATCATATTTTCCTCAAACCGAAGAAGATGCCCTCCAAATGGCGTTAAAATATGACCTGATCTACGCTCAGACAGGTTATGATCATACTGTCCTACCTGATCTCCCCAAACCCGGTGATGCCTATACACCGGGGGCACCTCATACCACCGACAGTATCGTTGGATCTATCTCTCATCCATCTGCTCAACCTCTCATGAGCTATGGTTTTCCTGGGGGAGGGGGCACCACTTCCCGCACTTCTCCCCCTCCCGGTAGCACGCATCTAGGATATGGCATGCCTCATCCTTTTGCCCAACCTCCTGCTTACCTCAATGTTTCCCAACCCAACCATTACCCTTATCCGCAGCCTGGTGCGACATCTCCTCCAGCATATGCGCTTTCGCCTCCCTTTCCTTCTCAACTCTTGCAACAACAGTCACCGCCCCCTCAAGAGCAGGTGGATGCCCAGTAGGGATTCATGGCTACCCAACCACCTGACGGACAGGTGGCCCCTCAACCTTCCCCTTCTGGTTCCTCCAATTACCAGATCCTCATGATGAACTCTGATCCATCCCCATCCGTCGATCTTCACCTTCAAACTCGGTCTCGCCAGTACCTCAAGCCTCCCACTCAGTCTGCCCCCGAGCCTCCTTCTTCAGGTTCTACAGAGCCTCTTTCGACATCCAATGGCCCCTTACATATCCCTCAACCTAGAGTTGAGGTTCACACCAAGATTCCTAAGGGACCATTACGTCGAACGCTGCTTCCGGTCGAGCTGCCCATTCATTTAGCATAGTAGATGATTTGGCGCAATCTCCTGCTGCCATTTCCACACTGGAACTCCTCCAGTCGTGCCCTTCCCAAAAGAAGGCTCTACTATTTTCCATGGGTGCTGTAGATGCTACTGATGACCAAATGATTCTTTTCGATGCCACTCAATCAGATCATCCTCCTCTTCCTCCTTCCGTCGCCTTCCAAATCCCCGTCAAAATCCGGAACGCCAACATGTCCCGGTGTATAATTGATGAGGGGGCATCCACCTGCATGATGTCCACTTCGGTTTGGAAGCAACTCGGATCCCCCGAGCTGGCCCCTTCCATGATCACCCTTCGAGCGTGGGACGGTCATGCCTCGCAGCCCATTGGCCTGTTTCGTAATTGTCCTATCACCCTCGCCGGTAAGACTGTTTGCGTTGACGTCAAAGTCATAGATGCCCCACTAGACTACAACATTCTATTGGGGCGAAGCTACACCTATGCTATGTTTGTTGTCCCATCCACGGTTTTCCGCAAGATGTCTTTCCCCCATAATGGAAAGATAGTCACCATCGACCAATTGACATATCATGAGCCAAAATCTCAGACCTCACCTGAGACGACCATCTCTTCTGTAGCCAACAAGAAAACCGTCGACTCCTTGACCAGTGTCTCCCCCGGCGTTTACAAGGATTCCTCCCTGCTTGGAACTTTTCCTAGTCTTCCCCCTCCTTCTATCTCTAACCCCAGCTCATAAAATGTTTGCATGATGCAATCGTCTCGGGCTGCTCTCAAGCAACCTGCTTCGGCTAGTCAGCAACCTTGCCCTCCGCAACCTGCTCTTAGCCCTTCACCTGCAGTTGGTAGTCATGAGCCCCTTTATCCCCCTGGCACGGTTCCTCCAGGCCTTAGCCATTTAGGAGCCGTCCCACCTGGCCATTCCCCCTCTGGTTAGATATCGTTCCTAGCTCCCCCACCAGGAGTGTACACGGTACCAGTCATGGCCACCCTCTCTCTTCCTAACTTGACCCTTGGGATTCCCATTTGGTACCTTGATCCTCCAGCCCCCACCTTGCCTGGTCAACCCAAACCTTATATTTCTTTGACCCCAGTTCAACCGGCCCCCATGCCTTCTCCCGCGACATCAGTGCCTCAGTCACCTCAACAGGAACCACCTCCTGTTGCGACCGCTTCGGGTAAGAAGGGCAAAGCTCGCAAGGGGGCATCAAAGGACAAGGCTCCCCCGACAAAACCTGATCCTTCTCAGCCTCCAAAGCATACCATCTAGTGTGCTTTGTGTGATGTTGTCGGACACGCCTCCCATACCTATCCTGCATTGCTTCATCTCAAGCCCATGGTTAATGTCACGTTCCCTGCGTCCGCGATCCCAGAAGCCTATGTTCCTTCTGCGACTGCGGCCAAGAACCCCAAGACTATTTACACCAACCACCCCTGTGCTTTGTGTGATCTCCATGGCCATTACACCCATCTTTGTCCCCGCCTCGAGGACTTTCGCACCTTTATCACCGCGGTCCACCAATTCGAGGCCAAGCGCAATGAGTCCACCTCTCCCCTATTTGCGCATTCTGCTTCAGTAGAACTACCAGATATGACTGCTCCCATTGACATTCCCCCTCCTGATGTCGAGATGACGGAGCCTTCGTCCAACATTTTTTACCTATCATCATCCATGAGACCCTCGAGGAACATTCCATCTGAATCCTCCCCTGTTGTTTCGCTTGACCTTCCTTCAGCGATCATCTTGGGCTCAACATCGGTAGATCCTTTATATACTTACTCTTCGGTCACCCCTTGTGACGATGCGCATGTGAACCTCTCTTCTCATGATGATCATTCCGGTCACTTCACCACGTCAGGTGGTCTTTCTTCCACCAGTCACCCCATCTTCTATCGCGATGACGACATTATGGAAAACATCCCCACCCCTGACGTTATCTATTCTCTCTTACAGCGAACCCATGCGTTCACACCACATCCACCTTGTGGCCATTACATTGAAACCCACTGTTTGGGTAAGGGGGCACCCACATTTGAGAGACCAAGAGAAGAAATTATCCACAACTCTCCTAGTGTATCTGGTCATGTTGACTTTAGTCCCAGTATTCTTCCACATTTAGAAGAACCTCTACAGTCCCATATCACTTCAGATCACTCTAGGGATGATACCCCTTATCATTCCCTCATCTTACATCAGCAACCCAGTCTCTTAGACATTATTGTTGACCAACCTATAGCTTTTCTACGAGAGCATTAGTTCATTATCTCTATATCCTCTTTTTGGGATAGTGACACCAGGTATGCCAACTCAGAAACTTAAAGTCCATTTGATTCCTATATGCAGTACCAAAAGAGATTGGTAATCCTCCATTTCCTTTCTAAAACTGCATAACCCTAACCAGCACAAATGGCACACCACATCATTACCATGTGTTTAGATTCCCATTTTTTTAAATACATTTTGGCATGACCACACCATGCTCGGGGGCACCCATGCCCCTCAACCATAACCCTCCTCACCTCGTTTTTGGAGAGGAGGCTGTCTTACCAATCGAGTGTGAAATCCCTTCCCTTCATCTGGCTGTTGAACTTCTCCCTGACACCCAACCTCTAGAAAAACGACCTATCCTGCTCGAGCGTGCCTCTGAAGACCGCCGTGTTGCATTGCAAACCCTAGAAGCGGCCAAGAAACGCACCAAAGCTCCATAGGACCGAAAAGTCCAGCCTCGTCCTTTTCACGAAGGCGACCTTGTTCTAGTATATGACCAGGCCCATGATGTCCTTGGTCACGGGAAGTTTGACTCATTATGGCTAGGCCCTTACGTCATCAGTAAGGGTCTTGGTAAGGGGGCATACTTTTCAGAGGACTTCAAAGGCAATCCTCTTCCTAATCCTCGCAATGCACTCTATCTTAAGAAATATTACCCTTAGCATTTCCCTTCTGAGATGCGTGTGTTATGTTCTGTTAGATAGCCAGCATCCTTTTTTGTACTTTCATCCTTCACCAAGAGCTTTTTTGTCCAAGAAGGACCACTTCACCTCTCCTTCAAATCGAACTTCCTCACTTACAACACTTGTACTTGGGGCACCATTTTGCCTCCTTACTTGTCTTTGTTCGTGTCAATTTTCGTCATGAGTTACCATCTTGTACTCATGTTTTCATGGTCCCCCATTGGACCTTTACTGTGTGGCAGCACCATCAAGTCACCCTTGTTTAGAGCATCCAAGTTGAGTCATCATCGCATTCATGGAGTCTATCCCGAGTCCCTTTGTACCCCTCTATAGCCCTCCATCCTTCATTGCTTGGTCTCTCTCTTGTGTCGCACATTATGACCTTCAGTCCCACTATCCCCTATCTCTTATGATATTGTGTCAGTCGCTGCCATGTCATTCATGCCCTTTATGCTCTAACAAGGGAAGTCATCCATTCGCTACTCAGTCCTTTCCATTTCACCATCATCATTAGTGTCAGTCTGTCCGTCACTCTACTATTTTCTCTCGTGCCTTAGTTGAGGATTTCTCATTGCCTCACTTATGGCGGACCTCCTTCTATCGACATCAGACCATTCCTTCCAGAAGCCAGGTATAGAGGGTGGTGTACCTTGGTTCTAGCTTCCACTCTTGTTCGGTGCCTCGGATCAGGAAAAGGGACCTCTTGTTTCCCTTTGACTTGATTGTTTCTCCAGCTCCTTTCAGCATGATCGAGATCCGTATACTTGATGGTCCAGTGATCCAGCAGCAGCTCTTGATGATTCCCGGGTGTGTGTGAGATGTCTCAACCCTCATGCGGGGGTGGCCCTGCAGGTAGCCCCCCACATGCCCAGATGACCTATTCCTTGCAGCCTTCGATGCAGCTCCCGATATTTGATGATGTTGGTCGTAGCCACTTGCAGCGCCTCTTCGACTTGCATGTATCAGTCAGATTTTGTGAGCCCTTCCCCATTTACAGGGGGCATTTGGGTTGTATTTGTATCTCATGTACTCAGATATTATTGTACAAGTCCTGGCTGTTATCCCAGGCACATCATGTATGTGGGATTCCTCATTGTATTTTTATCTGGCTCATGATTATGCCAGCTGTATTTTATGGTTCGGTCCCTTGTTTACTAGACACACTATTCTTTTGTACTTTGTCTCGGCGGGCATAGGTATGCCTCCCCCGTCGCCTTCAGCACAGGTACCCTCTCATAAAAAGAGACTTGTTGCACCTGCGAGTCTCGTCTCCTCAAGGTCTAGTCCTTCAGCACACTATCTACCTCACATTTCTCTCTCTGACACCCCTTTTGTTGTCTAGTGATTGTGTTCTTACAACGTACTTCGGTCATACAATTTGCTCCTGACACTCGCACGCTGGGGGGAAATCTGTTACACCATTTTTTGGTCATCTAACTTATTATCATTAGATGGACCCAAGTACACCATGTAAGACTAGTTTTACCCTAAGTAAAACCGCTTTCACTATGTTAAAACAGGAAACCCTAAAAGGAAATATTAAACAAACCCATATTTGTTTGATTTTCCTCATGGAATAATTAATTAAACCATAATTTAATTATTATTCCCAGTCATGTTTAACCCAAAATCAAAGAAATTAATTAGATAAACCTTTATTTATCTTATTATTTTCTAGGAATAATTATTTAAATCTTATTTCGATAATATTCCTTGTTAAATATGACCAAATCACCCACAAATAATTAAATAAATCATTATTTATTTAATTATCTTTCAACCACTTCCTTAAATAATTAAATAAATCATTATTTATTTAATTATCTTTCAACCATTTCCTTAAAAAGATAAATAAATCATTTATTTATTTAATTATCTTTCAACCACTTCCTTAAATAGTTAAATAAATCATTATTTATTTAATTATATTCCCACCATCTCCCTAAAATAATAAATAAATCATTTATTTATTTATTGTTTATAAATAAAGGAGTTGACCCAAGTCAAAAGACCTTTTCCCTCCAACAAATATAATAAAATATTCCTAAAGGGTGATTCTAGATTTGGTTAACATCATGCACCAAGATCTAGAATGACCCAATAATTTGTTATAAATAGGAGGGTTCTTCCCATCATTCCTCACCTCTTGTTGCCTATTAGATCACTCTGGATCTACACACTTGGTCACCATTTTCCTCGCCATTTGCTCCAAGTTGGTTCCGATCTTCTACTCTTTGCATTGGGTTTTCTACATCAACTAGAGAGAGAAATCTTAGATCTGAAGTGCCGAGGACTTCCAAGAACCCATCCCACTGAGGGGAATCAGATACTTCTTCTGGTTTTCCTCCCAGGTGCCTTATTAATACAAAAATTCTTTCAAAAATTGTTCTTGTCTTGTCTATTGGTATATGGAGCAAACCCTTATTTTTACTGCTTAATGTCTTTCCATGCATAGATCTGGTATTTTGTAGCTCTTTTCTTGTATAACTAACCGCAGATCTGAAGATATTGGCAGCCACTTTTGTTGTTAGGGCTATTAGTTATGCGTAGCTAAAGTGGTCCTTTTTCGTACACTTCGACAAAGGATTCATACTAACAGTTATGGTTAGGCTAAGGTTAAGGTTAAGGTTAACCTAAGGTTAGGGTTAGGTTAAGGTTAAGGTTAAGGTTAGGGTTAAGTTATAGTCATTAGGGGAATTTTGAGGTCTAAAATAGGCCTCCTAAGGAAACAATAAAGTAATATCTAAACCAATAAAATAACATTTATGAATTTGATTATTAGTTTTTGCACCAAAATCCATGTAACCATAGTTAAATTCAATTCAAAAGTTGTACCAAAATAAAATTAACAATTTTTTTTTATTGACGTCACTATAAAAAAGAATGAGTTTCTCAACAAAAAGTCATTATTATTGAACAACTAATGCATTTGTCATTTTTAATTAAATAACTTAAAATAAAATATAAATATAAATTTATAAATTCTTAATTATATTATATGCTATTAATTAAAATTTATATTATTTAAATTGTATAATAACATGTAATTAATATACTATATAAAAATAATATAATATAATGTAATATAATAAATGTATGGGGATATGCATTTTTTCTTTCAAGAAATATGAAATGAAAATAATATATTTTTATTCAAAAAGTGTGAAATGACATTTATTATGAGTACTTTACTTTGACTTTAAACGTACTTATAGCACTACCATGATTAACCATGAGTGAATGTGACAAGTAAGTACCTTTAACTCAAGCAATGCCACCTCAACCATTAGCAATGATGTCATCCCCTAAAATGTGATTGGTTCACATAAAGTGAATTTTGATTGTACATTTTCCTTAGGAGGCCTATTTTAGACCTCAAAATTCCCCTAATGTAAGCACAAGTTTAAGGGTATGGTTAAGGTAAGGTTAAGGGTAAGGTTAAGGTTAAGGTTAGGTTAAGGTTATGGTTAAGGTAAGGTTAAGAGAGAATTTAAGGTTAGGTTATAGTTAAGATTAAGGTTAAGGTTAAGGGTTTGATCAAGGTTGGGGTTACGTTATAGTTAAGGTTAAGGTAAAGGTTAAGGTTCAGGGTTCGGTCAAGGTTAGGGTTATACTATAGTTAAGGTTAGGTTAAGGTTAAGTTAAGGGTAAAGTTAAGGTTAAGGGGTTAAGGAAAGTCAAGGTCAAGGTTAGGGTTAGGTTAAGGTAAAGTCAAGGTTAAGGTTAAGATAAGTTTAAGGTTAATTTTAAGGTTAAGCATAAGGTTAAGGTTAAGGTTAAGGTTAGGGTAGATTTAAAGCTAAGGTTAAGTCAAGGTTAGGTTAAGGTTAAGGTTAAGGTCAATGTTAGGGTTAGGTTGAGTTAAGGTTAAGGTTAAGGTTCAGGTTCAGGTTAAGGGTAAGGTTATGGTTAGGTTAAGGTTAGGTTAAGGTTAAGATAAGGTTAAGGTTAGGTTAAGGTCTAGGTTAAGGTTAGGGTTAAGGTTAAGGTTTTGCTCAAGGTTAACTGAACCTCAATGTTAGGGTTAGGTTATGTGTAACGTTAAGGTTAGGTTAGGGTAAAGTCAAGGTTAACGTTAAGGTTGAGTTTAAGGTTATAGTTAAGGTTAAGGTTAAGGGAAAAGTTAAGGTTAAGGTGAAGGTTAAGGGTAAAGTGAAATTTAAGGTCAAGGTTAGGGTTATGTTATAGTTAAGGTCAAGGTTAAGTTTAAGGTTAAGGTCAAGGGTAAAGTTAAGGTCAATGTTAGGGTTAGGTTATAGTTAAGGTTAAGGTAAGGTTAAAGGTAAAGTAAAGGTTAAGGTTAAGGTTACTGGTTTAGTAAGGTTAAGGTTAAGGTTAGGTTAAGGTTAAGGGTGAGGATTAAGGATACAGGTCTTCACCTTAACCTTACCCTTAACCTTCACCCTTAACATTAACCTTAATCTTAACCTTAACCTTCACCATAACCTATCCTTAACCTTGACCTTAACTATAACCTAACCTTAACTTTACCGTAAGCTTAACCTTAACCTTAACCTTAACTTCAGTCTTAACCTTACCCTTAACCTTCACCTTAAATTTAACCTTGAATTTACCCTTAACGTAACATTAACCTTACCCTTAACCTAATCTTAACCTTAACCTTGACTTTACCCTTAACGTAACCTTAACCTTGACCTTATCCTTAACCTTAACCTTAACTTTACCCTTAACGTTACCCTCAAATCTTAACCTAACCATAACCTTAACCTTAACCTTGAATTTACCCTTAACATAACCTTAACCTTACCCTTAACCTAATCTTAAACTTAACCTTGACTTTACCCTTAACATAACCTTAACCTTGACCTTATCCTTAACCTTAACCTTAACTTTACCCTTAACATTACCCTCAACCCTTAACCTAACCATAACCTTAACCTTAACCTAACGTTAACCTTAAGGTTAAGTTAAGGTTAAGGTTATGGTTAGGTTAAGGGTTGAGGGTAACGTTAACGGTAAAGTTAAGGTTAAGGTTAATGCTAAGTTTAAGGTTAAGGTTACGTTAAGGTAAATTAAAGGTTAAGGTTAAGATTAAGTTAAGGTTAAGGTTAAGGTCACATTAAGGGTAAAGTCAAGGTTAATTTTAAGATGAAGGTCAAGGGTAAGGTTAAGACTAACGTTAAGGGTAAAGTTAAGGTTAGGTTACAGTTAAGGTCAAGGTTAATGTTAGGTTATGGTGAAGATTAAGGTTAATGTTAAGGGTCAAGGTTAAGGTTAAGGTTAAGCCTAAGACCCGTATCCTTAACCTTCACCCTTAACCTTAACCTAACATTAACCTTAACATTACCCTTAGGTTATCCTAACCTTAACCTAAGGGTAAGGTCAAGGTTAAGGTTAAGGGTAAGGTTAACCTTAACTTAACCTTAACCTTAAACTTGACCTTAACTATAACCTTAACTTTAACATGACTAAACTTGTAACCTTAACCTTACCCTTACCATAACTTTGACCTTAAGGTTAAGATTAAGGTTAAGTTAAGGTGAAGGCTAAGGGTAAGGTTAAGGTTAAGGTTACGTTAAGGTTAAAGTCAAGGTCAAGGTTAAGGTTAAGGTTAAGGTTAGGGGAAGGTTAAGGTTAAAGTGAAGGTTAAGCGTAAAGTCAAGGTTAAGGTTATGTTAAGGTTAAGGTTAAGGGTTATGTCAAGGTTAGGGTTAAGTTAATGTTAAGGTTAAGGTTAGGTTAAGGTTAAAGGTTAAGGTTAAGTTTAAGGTTAAGGTTAGGTTAAAGTTAAGTTAAAGTTAATTTAACGGTAGAGTTAAGGTTAAGGTTAAGGTTAAGGGTTAAGGTTAACCTTAACCTGACCTTAACCTTAACTTTATACTTAACCTAACCTTAAACTTAACCTAACCTTAAATTTAACCTTGACTTTAACCTTAACCTTCCCTTAAACTTAACCCTAACCTTAACCTTAAACTTAACCTTCCCATAACCATAACCTTAACCTTGACTTTACCCTTAACCTAACCTTAAGGGCTTTTCAAGGTTATGGTTAAGGTTAAGGTTACCAGTTTAGTCAGGTTAAGGTTATAGTTAAGGTCAAGGTTAAGGTTAAGGTTAGGTTAAGGTTAACCTTACCCTTACTTTAACCTTACCCTTACCCTTAACCTTGACCTTGACCTTAACCTTACCCTTAACTTTATCTTAACCTAACCTTAACCTTAACTTTATCCTTAACCATAACCTTAACCTAACCTTAACCTTAACCTTACCCTTTACCTTATCTTAACCTTACCTTAACCATAACTTTAATCTTGACCTTAACTATAACCTAACCCTAACCTTGAACAAATCCTTAACCTTAACGTTGACCTTAACTTTACCCTTAACCTTAACTATAACCTAACCCTAACCTTAACCGTAACCTTAACCTTAACCTGAACCTTAACTTAACCTTAACCTTAACCAGACTAAACCCTTAACCTTAACCATAACCTTAACATTAAGTTTAACCTTAACCTTCCCCTAACCTTAACCCTAACCTAAAACTTAACCTGAACCTCTACCTAACCTTAACCATAACCTTAACCTTAACCTTACCCTTAACCTAACCTTAACCTTACCCTAACCATCCTAAACCCGTAACCTTAACCTTAGCTTTACCCTTAACCTTTACTTTACCCTTAACCTAACCTTACCCTTAACCTTAACCTTAACTTGACTAAACCCGCAACCTTAACCTTACCTTGACCTTCACTATAACCTAACCCTAACCTTTACCAAACCCTTAATGTTAACCTTAACTTGAACCTTTACCCTAACCTTAACCTCAACCTTAACCTAACCTTAAACTTAACTTTACCTTAACCTTGACTTTACCCTTAACCTAAACTTAACCTTAACCTTAACCTTATCTTAAACTTAACCTTAACCTAACCTTAACCTTAACATTAACCTAACCCTAACCTTAACTTTACACTTAGCCTAACCTTAACCATAACCTTAACCTTAACCTTATCTTAACCTTAACCTAACCTTAACCTTATCTTTAACCTAACCTTAACCTTATCTTTAACCTTAACCTAACCCTAACCTTGACTAAACCCGTAGCCTTAACATTAACCTTTAACATTACCCTAACCTTAACCATAACCTTAACCTTAACCTTAACTTTACCCTTAACCTACCCTAACTATAACATAACCTTAAACTTAATTTTACCCTTAACTTAACCTTAACCTTAAATTTAACCTTAACTTAAGCTTAACCTTGACCAAACCCTTAACATTAACCTTAACCTTGACCTTAAACTTAACCTTAACCTTAACCTTACCCTTAACCTTAAACTTAACTTTGACCTCAACTATAACCTAACCCTAATCTTAGGTTAAGGTCCAGGTTAGGTTAAGGGTAAAGTTAAGGTTAAATTTAAGGTTAAATTTAAGTTTAAGTTTAAGGTTAGGTTATAGTGAAGGTTATGGGAACGTTAAAGTTAAGGTTAAGGTTAAGGTTTGGTCAAGGTTAGGGTTAGGTTATAGTTAAGGTCAAGGTTAAGGTTAGGTTAAGGTTAAGGTTACGGGTTTAGTCAGGTTAAGGTTAAGGTTAGGTTAAGGGTAAAGTCAAGGTTAAGGTTATGATTATGGGAAGGTTAAGGTTAAGGTTAAGGGGTTAAGGTTAGGTTAAGTTAAAGTCAAGGTTAATATTAGGTTAAGGTTAAGTTTAAGGTTATGGTTATGGGAAGGTTAAGGTTATAGTTAAGTTCAAGGTTAAGGTTAAGTTTATGCTTAAGGTTAAGGTTAATGTTAAGGGTACGTTGTAGTGAAGGTTAAGGTTAAGACCTGTAACCTTAAACCTTAACCTTAACCTAACATTAAACTTAACCTTATCTTAACCTTAACCTTAACCTAACTATAACCTTACCTTAACCTCTTAAGCTTAACCTTAACTTTTGGTTAAGGTTAAGGTTAAGGTTAGGGTAAGGTTAGGGTAATGGTTCAGGTTAAGGTTAAGGTTAAAGGTTTGGTCAAGGTTAGGGTTAGGTTATAGTTAACGTCAGGTTAAGGTTAAGATTAGGTTATGGTTAAGCTTAGGTTATGGTTAAGATTAAGGTTAAGGTTAAGGGTAAAGATAAGGTTATGGTTAAGGTTAAGGTTAGGGTTAGGTTATAGTTAAGGTTAAGGTTAATGTTACGTTAAGTGTAAAGTTAAGGTTAAGATTAAGGTTTGTGTTATAGCATCATTTTTCACCCTCATGTGATTCATGATTTTCTTTATGGCTTTGGGCACCCATTCCTACAGAATTGAACAAAATTCACTAAAGAACAGTGTTAAAATTCCCATACGCGATTATGCCCAAACTTTTCCGAGTGTATACGCGAGTCCACATGTAATTTTCCGCGTATGCCATTAAAATCATTAAAATATATATAAAAATTCCCTATTTTCGATCTAGGTTGATGGTTACTCCAGTAGTTCAACCACCCCAGCACGTGGCCAACTGTTTCCAACTGATTGAAACTACTTTGAGGGAGTATAAAAGCCCCTCATGTGCATGGCCTAAGGGAGAGATAAATTTTATAGATATTATACTCTGTTGGAATCCCAATTCAAGTCTGATTCCCCGTGCCTTGTGCACTTTCCCAGATTTATACAGGAAACCCTTGTTTCCTGGAGATGTTCATCTGTTTATACGCCATCTCGAGTGCACAAGTCTTGAAAGTATCTTAGTGAGGCAAGGGCGGGACGGATCCGGACGATGGTCTGCTCGAAGATCGTGGAAGGATTCAGGTGATCTCTCCACTCTTTACTTCTGTACATGATGTTCGTAATAATGAAGAACCATCTTGTTCCTGAACTTCTGTGTTAGTATCTATTTTTATATGTGAAAAGATTGATTATTAAGCATTTATTATTGTTTATATCATATTTCACATGAATTAGACTAACGTTTAGGAGAAGTATATGTTGTACAACTAGGTTTCTGTGCACGTTCTTTCTTGTTTTCTAGGTTAAAGGAGGAAGAAGGGTTGCTGGGGGTTTGGATCCCGCGGGATCTACATCGAACGTAGGACTACGGGTGAGTTCTGTTATCATTGTTATCTAGTTTTTTGCATTCAAGTATGGTTGTGTGTGAGTCCTTCTGAATAACATGCCCTGATCTGTGGAGGTTTTGACCCAAAAAACCTCTAGGGTGATTTTCCCCGGAACAGAACTGGCGACTCCACTGGGGACCACATTTTTGTGATTCTCCTGTTGGGTGGTTTCAGCTGTTTGATAGGTTTCCAATAGTTTTAACTTTTATTTCCAGTCAAGTTAACTCTTTCTCAGTCAGACTGAAGTCCTGGTTCCTTATCCAGGCTTGATCTTTTTTATTTTTTATTATTTACCTTTGCATATGTGGGTTTGTCTGCACACATACGTGTATACACGCAGTTTTTATTAAAGGGAGTCGCATATATGCGTGTTTCCTTTAACACAGTCGCGTATGCACGCTTGTTTCAAAACTGTAAAGTCGCGTATATCTGGGTCAATTTTGAAATTTTAGGTTTCTTGGGTTTTTAGTCTTGTCTACCTATGGAGGCCTATTTCTACAGTGTCTTTGTATCCTATGGATTGTGTTGAAAGTGGTCTTGCATCCTTTCTCTCTCTTGTTTGGTTGAAAACTAGCTTATCTGGAAAATCTTGTTTCTTATGCTGGCATTTCTGGTTCGAGTACCAAGACCTCTTCCTGGGGATTCTTGGCTGTTCTGCTTCATCAGAACAGAGAGCTTCTGCTCATTTACTCTTTCCTACCTTTGTGTCTTGCCTTGTGCTTCAATTTTTTCCTATTTCTTGGTTGGTTTTCTTGAGTTCAATTGACTAGGTCTTGTTGCAATTTTTGAAGAGTCTTTCTTGGTTCTTTGAAGTTTTTGTTTGTTGCAAGGTTGTACTATTATTCTAGGCTGAGTGATTGAGTTTCTTGTCTTCTTGTGCTCATATAAATCTTGATACTAGCTAGCCCTATAAGATTTGGAGCATTTTTGAAGTTTTTGCTTGAAATTCAGAGTTGTTTGGCTTGGGATTTGATAGTTTTTCTTGGTTTTTTCGAACTCTTCTTTTTATAAAATTCAAAAGCTCAAAAAAAATTTTGTTTTATTTTTTTCTTTTGTTTTGCATTTTTTTTTTCGTTTCATTGCATCTTTTGAAGCTTTGTTGAGATTTCTTGCCTTTGGTTTTTGACTTGATTTTGGGAAAGGAATTGTCATTGGTTTCTTCCTCTTGTTTCAAGCGTTTTTGGTGTTTTTATATTAAGAGTTTCTGATTTTGGGAAATAGCTTTCTCGACAACCAAAAAGAGATAGAACTGAAGGATCTTTGGGAAATTTCTCTCTGCTTTAGTACATTTTGCATCTTAGAATTTGCATGTTCTTAGTGATTTGCATCAGGTGCACTTAAGCATTTAGTCATTTTCATAGTTTTTGTGAGTTTGAAGTTTGTTATCTGAAAAGAAAAAAAAAGAAAAAAATTAGTCTCGTAGAACCTGTGTAGAAGTTTCTTTTCATCGAAAGACAATTACTGCATTTACATATAGTTTGGTTTTTATTAATTTCTTTTCTACGTCAAAACACCACAAGTTTCATTTCCGTATCCCTTTGAATTAACGTAACAGCCAATTAAAATAAGAGATATAATTTAAAAGCAACTAGAAAGTTTTTATTAAGTGTCATACACCAACTAGCTAGGTTGTAGGGCCTTGGATTAGGTCAGTGGAGAGTTAACTCTCCAAGGCCGCTCAAACAAAACATAAAAGTTGATTAATTGAGCGAAATCCAACTCCGTTAGGTGGACCAAGAAAGCTCTCCTCCAGAGAGTCAAGCGCGAGGGGAAGTGAAGGTTGAGAAGAGAGATACACCCTCTTTGATTTGCTGAATCTAAACTCAAGACCATTCCACCCAGCTTCTGACACAGATTGGTGCCCATAGTTGCCACTCCTAGGTTCCACATAGGTGACTGCGGGGGGGAATACCCATGGTACCTGAGGCAGACATCGTATCACTTTCAGCAGTACTTCTGGGGGGTGCCCTTGTGAAGCTTGGGTACTTGTGCCAACAAAGGTTGTTGTTAGGAGGTCGGTGTAACTGTTTCTGTTACCTTCGCTAGTAGGCTTGGGCCGTAATTATCCCAGACTACTATCGGGAGGTCCTATATTTCGCTTTCCTGTATTTTGGTGTCCGGTCCTAATCACCCGGAGCGGAAATACTTGAAGGTTGTTTGCTTGATTGTATCTCAGGGATTTTTCTTGTAGTGAGTGCTCTTTGCTCCTAGCTTGCTTAACTTTATATTTTTTGAGTCTAATTAAATTTTTTTAAAGTGGCTGATCAAGTGCCTCGTCAATCGAGGAGAATCCGGGGGTTATCTCCCGAGAGTTCAGAGCCTTCTTCAAGAAGGCGTAGGAGTGATTTAGCAGATGGGTATCACCCTGTGACGTGTGACGCAGTGGAGAGAGATCCTCCACAAGGGTCTGAAGGTTTCGTAGTTGATTCTGGTGTTGGTTCCGAGAGGAGCGCTCCGCTCACCTCGCGAGTTTTATTTCCGCAGGAAGAAGAAGTTCAAATAGAGGAAGTACCTGAACCCTCTGTGTCACTTCCATCTCCTCTTCCTCCTGATTATCTATTTTTTTCTGAATACATCAGACCTGAGTCAGAGAGACTGGAAGATCCTCCATATTATACATACCTTTCGATGGCCACGACTGGGAACGCGGCTTCTGCTATGAGTGCTGTAGGCATTCAGACTCTTGCTTCTGTTGAAGGAGGGGGCACTATTGCTATATCTTCGATTGCTTCTAGTACTACTGTGTTTGGCTCTGGTTTCACCCAAGCACATGCTTCCCAATATGGTCCCTTCTGTTTTGGAATGCCCACTAGTGGGATTCCTTCTTTTTCCTTTTCCACTGCTGTAGCTGCATCTACACCCATGTCTTCCATGGCTAGTGGATCAGCTTCTTTTCAAGGGTTCCCCTTCGGAACTGGACATATTCCTAGTTCGAATCCTTCTTTAGGGTCCTTTCTGTTTACTTCTCAGACCCAGAGTTTCAACCCTTGGTCTGGAGGTCAGAATTCGACTACTTTTATAGGTTGGAACCCTGTATTCACCACAGCAGGGGCAGGGAATCAGTTTTACGCTGGTCACCAAGGGAATGCTTCTTTCCCTTCATCGAGTGCTTATCAGACCTTTTCCCCTCTTTCTAATGCCTGGAACCCCTATCAGGGGCTTTCCTCTTCATTTCATACTTCAGTGGGGGGAACTGATCCAGTCTTTGGTAACTCTGCGTTGGGAGGAGGTTCTTCTCCTTTTTCTACGATTTCTTTCTGGCAACCTGGTGTCTCATCAAATCCAAGGTATTCTTTTCAGAATGTTGGGAATTCATTCTATCAAGGATGGAATCCTCAGGCTCCGCCTCGTTTACCTTTTCTGGCAACGTTAAACTTGCCAGATCTATCGAAATTGACTAATGATATGATCCGTTATAGTCCGGGGTGGCCTCTGGTTCCCACCAAACTTCCTTCAGACATTCCAAAGTTTGAAGGAAAGAATGGAGAGGATCTGGTTGATCACATCACCATGTTCCATTTATGGTGTTCTTCTAACTCCCTGATCGATGATTCGATTAGGTTGAGATTGTTTCAACGCACCCTAACTGGAAATGCTGCCAAATGGTATATTGAGCTAACTGGGGGAAGTTTTGCCACATTTGGAGAACTGGCTGTTACATTTCTAAACCATTTCCAGTTTCCTATCCGATATGATGACGGGACTGAACTCCTAGCTAATTTTAAGCAGGACGACGCAACCCACATTTCTGACCACATTCAGGAATGGTAGAGAAGGAAGAGGCTTATTAAAGCTCATATTCCAGGAGAATTCCTTTTGGAATGGTTTCTGAAATCTCTGCAGTCAGATATTTTGAAAGATGTATCCCTCTCTGAGGTATTTTCTGAGGAGCAGGCCATTTTTAGGGCCCAGCAGTTGGAAATGATATATTCTCAGTCTGGGGTCCTCCATAAATATTTGCCCAATGCTCCTCGCTCCAAATTAGATTTATCCAAAACTAAGCCTGGTCCTCATGGTGATGGACTTATTGGGTTGATCAATAGTGGTGCAGCCAGCCTGCTTACTCAATTGCAGTAGTTGTCTTTGCAATCTGCTCCTTCTGGTTAGGCTGTGCCTGCTGAGTCATCACCTTCCCAATCTTTGTCGATAAATGCTTTCCAAACTTCCAATCCCAAGGGAAATAAAAAATCCAAAGGGAAGAAGAAGGGACGAAATAATAATAAAAAGGGCAAGAATGGGAAGAGTAATACGAATAAAACCAACGAGCATGTTGGTGAGGGTCAAAAGGATAAAAATAAAGTGAATTTTCCCTGCAAGCTGTGTGCTGGAGACCATCTTACGCACCTTTTCCCTAAAATTCAGGATGCGCAGCGCTTGTTAGCTCAACAGGGTTCTTCCAGTTCCCAGGCTGTGTTAACAAACCCTTTTCCCCAAGGGCAACAACTAGTTGTTAGCGCGAATCAAAATCCCAGGGCTTCCTCTGGGGGTACCCAGGAAGGGGAAATTCCATCAAACATATTCATGATGAGTGCTCACGTGGATGTCGCTACGAGATCCCGTGATTATGGCAGAGAAGAGTCTTCGAAAGCTAAGGATACTCCTAATGCTACTGAGCTGCTTCACATTACAAGGCCTACTATTGAGCCTATGCCTCGGATGCCCAAAGCATCCACTAAGCGTTCGACGATTAATCCAAATGCTAGGGCTGCCCAGAACTACTCTATTGTGGAAGATCTGGCGTAGAGCCCTTGTGCCATGTCAGCTTTAGAGGTGCTCCAGTCCTGTCCGGCTCAGCGCAGTGCTTTGCTCACTGCCATTGGGGCTATTGATTCGACAAATTATCTTCTGATTACATTTGATATGACTAATTTTAGGAAGAGACTCCCCCTTCATATGGATTTTCATATTAAATCATCGTATCGAAAGTGCAATATCTTTCGGACGGTTGTTGATGAGGGTGCTTCCACATGCGTGATGTCTCTCACATGTTGGAAGACGATTGGATCTCCCAAAGTTGTTCCATCTACCACTCTTCTGACGGCGTTTGATGGTCATTCTCACAGACCGCATGGTATTGTCCCAGCTTTGCCTATCTGTGTTGGGGGAAAAACTGTGAATATAGAGGTTGAGGTAGTTGATGCAAGCTTGGACTACAACCTTCTGTTGGGGAGAAACTGGATTTATGAGATGGATGCCACTGTGTCCTCATTATTTCAGATTATTTTTTTCCTTCACGAAGGGAGGATTGTTACAGAGGACCAACTGGACTGTCCTCCTGTAGACCTGAATGTATCTACTGACTCATCTGTTCCAAAGTTGGATAATACTAAGGCACCTGTTGAGAATTTGGGGGTTGGAATGTATTCTTCCTTGATGGGTACTTTTGATATTCCTCCTCCTACGGTTCATATTAATGCAATTTCATCCTCCAAGGCTCCTCTTCGAAGAGAGTTCTTCAGAACTCATTATTTTTCAAACCCGTTGACCTTACCTTCCCCTGTTGCCACATTAGCAGAAGGTCAAGTGGGTGGAATGGCATTTCCTATGTCTGCAGCTGAGATTGCTTATCAGTCTATTGTTGACTCTACACAATCCATCCCAGCTCCTCTCTCACCGGAAGAGTTGGATGGAGATGTGGCTCCAGCTTGGGCACTTAGTTCTTCTTCTGCCGAGGATTGCCTTGATACCACTCTTCCATCTGAAGAGGCCATCCTCGAAGCTATGACTGGTATAGATAGATCGTGGATGATTTGCATCATCGGTCTTACTTTTTACCTGATTTGAGCGAAGTTGAAATGAGTTTTCCAAGTCCTCTGTCTCCTGGTCCTGTTCGCCTAGTCCTGAACCCTTTAGCACCAACACAGGTTTATGCTGAAGGGAACATGGTTGTGATTTCTCCTATTATCCCGGTGAACATTTCTAGGGATCCCAATATTATTGAGAATGTCTTCATTGGAGCTGAATGTTCCCGTGAAGAGATTCAGATTTACACCGAGCTCTTTAAAGAGTATAGGGATGTATTCACTTGGTCTTATGAGGAAATGCCTAGTATAGATCCATCTATTGTCCAGCATGAGATCAAGACTTACGAAAACGCTAAGCCTGTGAGGCAAAAACTTCGTCTGGTCAATCCTAGGAAGGCAACAGCTATCAAAGTTGTTTGTGCTCAACCTAGTCTCCTAAATTGAGTTCATTTAATTGTCAACCAGGGTTGGTAAACTGTTGAAGTGAAGTGCACTGTATGTGCCTAGGTGTTTGTTTCCTAATGCGTTGTGTTTAGTGTTTTATGATGTTTTTGGTCTTTTGATGGTTTTTATGTTCACAAGGAAAATGACTAAAAAGCTAGTGGAAAGAAGCTACTTGTTAAAAACAGAGTGAAGCCTAATTGGTTGATGACAAATGACAAATGCAAATACTGAAACAGAATCAAACCTAAACTATGACTAAGCATAATACAAAGCTTGATAATGACTTCAAGAAAATGAATCAAAACATAAACTTAACTTGTCGAATTCTTTCATCAAAGGTATTTTGGGAGAGCTTGAGAAATGGTCAGCTAAGTATACAAATTCTCCTAACTAAACAATTAAACAATCAGCTTATAATGATACAACATTTTATCCATGATTAAAGATTTTTTGAAACATATTTAGAGAAAAATATTGTTAACATCATAAGATCTCTACTCTAAGACTAGCTCCTAATTCTATTCTGCAACTTAGTTTAACATCACTAAACCTTATTCAAAAGTTATGGATTTCTTTTTAAAGTAGTCTTTTGAGGAAAGGTTTTGTTTATGAAGAAGTTGCAAAAGTACTTCAGGCCTTGAGATGATACTATCTTCTGTTCAGATGGTTATGAGTCAATTATGGATTTGGAACAAAAGAGATTTTGTAAATAATGAAGGTCGTATTGTTTAAGTTTAACAACTAATGTAATCTAATATGCAATGGATGACAACTAAATGTGGAATGAAAATACAATGAGCTAAGCTAAAACTGAACTAATATGTCACTAGTCTAAAACAGTGCTGAACTAACAAGCCATTATCAAACTTAAAACAAAATAAAAGAGCATGAATTGAATGCAATTTGACTCCGGAGTACCCTAACTAAGTTATCATGCATTAATATATGGGATTCTACATCCTGTTTTGTCCATCATGAATGGTATTTTGGAAGAGCTTGCTAGAACAATCTTAGCTGTACAATTCAGTGCAAATGCAAACATAAAGACTGAAAGAAATTTAAAAACTAAGACATCACAGCTATCTCCTACCCATCATTATGATATTTTGGAAGAGCGTTTTAAGAGTAAGGTCAGCTATGCTACTTAGTACAAACAAACAATTGAAACATTCAGTATCACAGTCATGCCTTAGACATCATAAGGATTTTTTTGGAAGAGTTGGTTTAGTATAAGTTCAACTGTGATAATGAACAAAAGAAATTACAAATAAATCCTACAACACTACAGCCATTTCCCATTCATTTTCATGATCTTTTGGAAGAGTTTATTATTTTAGAAGAATTTATTAGAACAAGTATAGCTATAGTGGCTAATGAAATTAACTATGAACTCAAACTTCAAAAACGTGAAAACGACTAAGATACTTATCTAGATTACGAAAGTAAAGCCATGCAGGAGGCAAGAGCCCTCTACCACCAGACGAAATCTAACTCAAAATCAACTCAACGCGTTCAAAGAAATGTTGTATTCTTCATTAAAGGAGAATAACTTGAAACAGAGTAGTCTCGTTCTTCAGAAATATAGCAGTCAATACATGAAATCTAAGCAAAATCTAGAGCTTGTCTCTCGGTTTCCCGAGTGCTTTTATAACAAATCTACATAACAGAACTTGCAACAATACGAGGATCATTGTCTTTCCTTATCAAAATTGTACTAGTACTCTAAAGATGGTAGCATAAAGGGAAAAATGACATCTGGACTAGGACAGTCCTATTAGAAGTCTACCTCCTTGAATGAGTTCCCACGTACCAAAACCACGTCCAGAATTCGGTTCATTCATCATGGTGAGCAACGAACAATGAGGACATAATGTGGAATATACCCATGTGTGGATTTTCCTGAGAGGACACCTGGAACATGCTTGAACATGAAGACAGCTACGGAATGTCTGCATTCTGCAGCTAGTTTCGGTCAAAATGCATTACAATGACAAAATCACAAAACTTAGCAAGGTAGCCATGTTAGTCATTCTAAAAGTAATTTTAACTAATTTCATTGATCATTTGGGTCTGGGATAACAATGGAAAAAGGAAAATGAGGTAAAGTAAGATGAAAGAAAGCACAATCTTGGGGCTCAACATACCCCCACTGCTAACTTCTTGCATGTCCTCATGCAACTTATTCCATAAACTCAGAGACTTCTGCAAGAACATCTAACCCTCTCCTTCTTATTTTCCTGGAAATTAAAGGTCTTCTGGGTTTTCTGATGACTAGCTTGAACCTTAAGTTTATAAGTGCCCTTATTAGCTTCTTGTTCCTCTTTTTCAACTTTTCATTAGCCTTTTCCACTTTGTCCATTTGTAGAGATAAGGT
The DNA here is from genome assembly GCA_034641835.2 of Pinus albicaulis. Lineage (NCBI taxonomy): Eukaryota > Viridiplantae > Streptophyta > Pinopsida > Pinales > Pinaceae > Pinus > Pinus albicaulis. The sequence goes on from JAXQQM020072833.1 coordinate 916,628, forward strand.
TGAGTTCATACTGGTTTTGAGTTTGACTTGTTCCTTCAGAATATCATTCTCATTTTTGATATGTCTATTAATTATTTCCAGCTCATACCTATCCCTTCTTAACACATCTATTTCGGACAGTGGAGGACTAGGGGTTCTATCTCTACTCTCTGAAGCTTTCCTTTCCAATGTTTCAACATAGTCATAAACTTCTTGCTGAGCAGGGTCAATTTCAGAGGTTTCTTCATTAAAATCTTCTTCAATAGATGTTTCCTCATGTTCTATATTTATCACCCCTGTTTGTTTGATCTGTGTTTTCCTTAGTTTCCTCCTGAGTCTATGGCTTCTTCTTAGCTGGGATGATCCCTCTCCTTTTTCTGTGGCAGATTTTTTGATTACCCTCTCTTTCTTAAGTTGTCTCTTAATTTGAGTCAACTTCTCAGAGATTATTTCTTCACTACTTTTCTGTACTGTTTTGTCAATTTCCATTTTAGAGGCTCTCCATTTTCTGCTTCTCCTTGTAGGCTGATGTTCAGGTGAGGGCTCTTTTGGTTCCTCAAAGTGATTTCTTACCAAGAAATTATCCCAAGTGTCTTTTGTTTTGGCTAAATGGTGTTCAATTAAAATCTTAACCAAGCCATGATGGTATAGAGTTGTCTCTAGGAATTGGACTTTCCTTTGAACACCAGAAGCCATCTTTTTTAAAATTTGAAGCAAGAAATAGGGAAAATTTAACTCTTCCTCCAGAAAATGCATTATCAACCTAATATGGTAAACATAAAATGTGCCATATCTACCTTCACAAGTGATAAATTTTTGTAGAATAAGCAATATGTTTCTCCATTTATTTTTTAATGCAGAACTTGGAATTCCCTTTTTAAACACAGTGACATCCATACCTGGTGATTTTAGGATTTGCTTCCATGATTCATTATGAAATTATCTATTTTTAAACCATCTCTCTCCATGTCTAAGAAATCATGTTGCTTCTGCAATAAAAACCTCTGTGACAGTGAATTTAACGTCTCCAACTTCGACCTCGGCTCCTTAAAATGACCTTGCAAATGTTTTAGTGACTTCTTTGTGGAAGCCATTAAATTTCTCAAGAAATTGTAGCCATCCTACTTGTTGCAACATTTCTCTACTTTGAGGGTATCCTTCCAGGTATTTTTTTCCCACTGGTTCAGTTCTTACAATGAGGCCCATAATTCCTTTCTTCAATCTTCAGATTAGTACTCTTTCTGCTCACGGAAACAATAACTTCAACCTTCAAACTGATGTACCTCTGGTTCACGGTGATAGTGCTTCAATTTTCAAACTGATATATTTCTGCTTCTCGGTGACAATGGCTTCAAATTCCACACTAATATATCTCTGCTTCTCGGTGACAATGGCTTCAAATTCCACACTGATATACCTCTGCTTCACGGTGATAATGCTTCAATCTCTGCTTCTCGGTGATAATTCTTCAATCTCTGCTCACGGTGATAGTGGTTTGATATTTCAAACTAATATACCTCTGCTCACGGTGATAGAGATATCTCTGTTTTGCGGAATGAAATGATGAAGGGCTGGCTATGGAATGGAAAACAAATCAATGAGTGAAAAGACTGCGGGGATTTTTACAACGGATTCAAAAAATCATCATTAAATGATTTGGCTGGGTGACGTGAGAAAATAAAATACTTCAGCCTTTTTAACCGCTTAAATGATGTTCGGGTATAGAATTTGAAATGAAAGATTTTTATCCAAAGTTTTGCGGAGGGTATATTTGGTATGATCAATAAAAATAATCAAAACAACTTTTTAAAATGATTCATAACTAGACTATACTAAAGTTTTTATGAAATGCCATTATAACCAGAACTTTTTGCCTTTGCTTTTTGTGGTCTTTGTATACTTGTTCTTCTCTGGAAAAGTCTTCATAATCCTTCTTGATTTTACTTGTTCATGGATATACTGGATCATCTTGTTGCAATTCAAATGTTTTTTGATTAGTGCCTTCAGGATCTGTAGCTGCGGAATGACTTTCTGGCTGCGGAAAGTCTGATTAGTTGCAAAATATCTATTTAGCTGCAAAATGTACCTGTGGAGAATTTTTAATCATGGAATGGAGTGGTTTGGAATATACATAGAATATTTTATGGAATGAGTGAAGATAGGTGATGAAACATGGTATAATGGAATATGTATGAATTTAATGATGGAATGGGATGATGGAATGGGATGGATTCAATTCATGAAATGGAGTGGAAGAATATAGGAGATGGCCTGCAATCCATGACATGTGTTATTAATTTTGCAGAAAAACATCAAACTTTAAATTTTGATATGGAAATGAGGTGGATGAAGTATGGAATGAGATGAATGAAATATGGAATGAAGTGAAGTATGAATGAATGAATGAAATGGAGTATGGATGGACAAGTGAATGAAATGAAATGAAATGAGATGGATCATAAGTGCAATGGATCTGAAATTATGATTTTGTAACAGCTGCTTGCAAAAACAAAATGGAAAAGTTAGAGTGTCAGAAAGACTCTGATTTTCACCCTATCTTTTCTGTATAAACATGCCAATCAATGATTGGTTTTCATGTTTATACTTTATTTATTTATTTATTTTTTCAAAATAAATGCTTCAGAAAATTCAATCAAGTTGATGAAGAAGAAAGATTCTTCTTCATTAACTTCACATCACTGTTTTCCTGGAACTTCTTGACAAATTCTTCTCTTGAGAGTGGTTTGTGATACAACTTCAATCTATGACCATTCACAAGAAAAGTGACCTCTTCTTCATCTATTGTCCTGATTTTTACTGCTCCATTGTCAAAATTTCAACAATTTCATATGGCCCAAGCCAATGTGTTTGAAATTTACCTTGAAAATCCTTGAATTTTGAATCAAACAAGAGAGCCCAGTCACCTTCTTTGAATTTCTTCTCTTTGATGTACTTATCATGCCATCTAGTCCTTTACTGTTGGACTAGACTTTTTTTCTGAACTGCATCTTGTCTAATCTCGTCCAATTCATTAATCTTCTCCAGTCTATGCTTTTGTGCCTCCGTTAAATCAAGTCCTAGCTGAACTACCATTTTGAAAGTTTGAATCTGGAACTCTATGGGAAACAAAACTTTCTTTCCATAAACAAGTTCATAAGGAGTATGGCCTGTTTTGTTTCTCCATGTAGTTCTATAGGTCCACAAGGCTTCAGGAAGCCTATCTACCCAATCTCTTCTATGTAAATGAGCAGTCTTTGTTAGGATTCCTTCAATGACCTTATTAGTAGATTCCACTTGACCATTTTCTTGTGGATAATAAGGAGTAGATTTTCTATGCCTGATTTTGTACCTCTCCATCATTTGTTTCACTAGCCTTGATGTAAATTGAGTTCCTTGATCTGTAAAAATTTCCCTTGGGACACCAAAACGAGTAAAAATATCCTCAAAAAGAAAAGTAACTACAGATGCTTCATTAGCAAAAAGTAATGGCTTGGATTCTACACATTTGGTAACATAATCAGTGCAAACTAATATATATATCTATTTTGTATTGATGGAGGACTAATAGGTCCTACAAAATCCAAAGCCCATTTTTCAAAAGGTTCAATATGTACCTGAGCTTGTAATGGCATCTCACCTGAAGGAGAAGGTTTCCCTACCCTTTGGCAACTGTCACACCTTTTGACATACTCTTTAGCATCTTTAAAAAAGGATGGTCAATAATATCCTAAATTAAGGATCTTATAGGCTATCCTCTTATCAGCAAAGTGTCCACCACAAGGTTCATCATGACATGCTTTGAGAATTTCAGGCATCTCATCTTCCCGAACACATCTACTAATGATAAAATCTGGACCTGTCTTGTACAACTCATTAGCAACCCATGAATATTTTGCACTATCATAAATGATTTTTCTTTTATCTCTTGCATTCATTATTGAAGGAAATTTTCCTGAAACTAAATAATTAGCAATATCAGCAAACCAAGGAGTTTGAGTAGAAATTGCAAAAAGATATTCATCAGGAAATTGATCTTCAACTGGAGTGTCATCTTTGATGTTTTGGAGTCTAGATAGGAAATCAGCTATTGTATTTTGTTTTCCAGGCCTATCTAGAATGGTAATGTTGAATTCTTGTAAAAGCAATAACCATCTTATTGCAGAATGATCAGTGTGAACAAAAGTTTCATAGCCTGTTATATAGTGCCTAAATTTTTTTATGGCATGAACAACAGCTAAAAACGCTTTTTCAGTTACAGTATAGTTTAACTCTGCAGGAGTCAAATTTTTACTGGTATAGTATATGGCATAAGGAATCAGGTCTTTTTGTCTCAATACTGCTCCTAGAGTTGTATCAGAGGCATCTGTTGAGATATGAAAAGGTAACTTCCAGTTAGGTCCCCTTAAAATAGGTGCTTCAGAAATTTTGGTTTTCAGGGTCTCAAAGGCTAACTGGCAATCAGAATTCCTCTTGAATTCACAGTCTTTGGTAAGCAATTTGAAGAGTGGAGATGCTATCTTGGTGAAGTTTTCTATAAACCTCCGATAATATCCTGTAAATCCTAGAAAAATCCTAACATCTTTTTGACAACTTGGAATAGATAAGTTAGAGATGACTTCAACTTTTGACTCATCAACTCTAATCCCATCCCTTGAAATATGATGCCCCAAAACAATACCTTCAGTAAACATCATGAAACATTTCTCATGACTAAGTGAAATATTTGCTTCCTGACATCTCTTTAAAACTTTTTCCAAGTTTGCTAAAGCTTCTTCAAATGTGTTTCCATAAACTGTGAAATCATCCATGTATACCTCTACAAAATCATGTATTAGATCTGAAAAAATTCCTAATACTGCCCTTTGGAATGTTGCAGGTGCATTTCATAATCCAAATGGAAATACTCGGTAAGCATAGGTACCCCAAGGACAGGTAAATGTGGTTTTGTCTTGATCTTCAAGTGCTACTTGGATTTGATTGTAACCACTAAACCCATCTAGGAATGAGAAGTACTTTTTGCTAGCTAATGTATCTAACACTTGATCTATGAAAGGTAAGGGAAAATGGTCTTTAAGAGTAGCTTTGTTTAGTTCCCGGTAGTCAACACATACTCTCCATTTACCATTTTTCTTTGGCACAATTACCAAAGGAGAAACCCACTAACTATCTGAAATAGGATAGATGAAGTTGACATTTAACAATTTTTGCAATTCTTCTTTAACAATCTCCCTAAGATTTGGATTCATCCGTCTTTGAGGTTGTCTGATTAGTTTGCAATTTTCCTCTATATAGATGTGATGAGTGCAAGTCTTGGGGCTTATCCCTTTCATGTCAGTGTATTCCCATGCATATGCAGAAGAATGTCTCTGTAATACTTTGACTAACTCTTCTTGTTGAGATTTTTCTAGGTTCTTGTTTATATTCAAAGTTTTGCCTAGAAATATCTCACTTGTAGAGCTGCCAAATTTATCCATAGAATGAAGAGACATCTGCCTTGATGACAAAAACTCAATATTATATCCCTCTTGAAATGATTCATGTTTGTGTTCTGGAGAGGATTCAAAGTTTTCTAGAGTATTTAGAATTTGATTATCTTCACTAATTTCTGAAATTGTGAAGAGAGGTTGTAAATCTTCTTCATCCTCTATCCATTGAGTGTCATCTAGATCTATAATTGTCCTAGATGGAGGATATAAAGTGAATTTCTTAGTTGAAATACCATCAGAGATGTAGATATCACCGGATCTACAACTAATAAAAGCATCAGCTGTAGCCAACCAAGGTCTTCCTAATATAACAGGATGTCCTCCTAGATTATTCTTAGGAGTTAGGATCATGAAATCCACAGGGTACTCCCAAGAATCTAGGGACACTGGAATGTCTTCTATTACCCCATCTGGTTTGATCACAGATCTGTCTGCTAATTGTAATAATGTGGGTGTAAAGAGAAGATTAGGAAGTTTCAGTTTATCCATGATTTGTCTACTCATGATATTGATTTCTTCTCCTAAATCAATGAGTGTGTTTTGGATTTCAATTCCATTGATGTGAATTTTAACAACTGGATTTCCGGGGTCAAGATACTTTGGAATAGCAATCTTGCCCATCATAATGTCTGCTATTTTTCCTGCCAGTTGAATTTTCTTTGTTTCTCTTATTATTTTTCTTGTTTTCTTCATACTCAACTCCTTTATTGTTTTGGCTAAAATTGGAATTTCCTTGATGGCTTGTAATAATGGAATTTTAATGCAAACATTTCTCATATCATCTAGGAAATCATAATTAGGCACCATAATTTGTTTTTCTACACCTCTATCAATTTGTAATATTTCTGGAAAGGGATGTATAGAAGTAGATGTGGATGGTTGCTCTAATACAGGAGTTGAAATTATTGGATTTTTTTGCTTTAATTTTTCAGTGTTTGGGTCTTGAAAAGATGTGTCTTCCTCAAGACTTTTATTCACCCATGGAGAGTCTTCCTTAGAGTTATCTTGTTCTTGTATGATCACAGAAGGTTTTCTCTTTTCAAGTATTCTTCCAGACCTAAGTTGAACATCACTAAGGTCTAAAGGAGTAATTAAATAAGTTGGAAACTGTTGGCCTTCTATCATGTATGTGTTCTGAGGATTTTTATTATTGGGGTTTGGTATGGGTTGAGCAAGCAATTGATTTGATTTTTGAGGGAATGGTAATGGAAGTGGTTGATTTTGATGTGGTAGGTTCTGATGATGTTGTTGAGGATTTTGTTGAAAATTTTGTTGAGGATTTTGAGGATAAAAATGTGGGTATGGTGGATAGGATGGTGGATACTGATAGTACTGAGAGTATCTTCCAAAGGGATTTTGTGCTCCTTGTGCCCAAGCTTGAGATTGATTTTGAAATTGAGGCCAAGGTTGCTGCCAAGAATTCCAAGGTGGAGGTTGATTATACATTTGATCATAGAATCCTTGTGTTTGAGGTCCCTGCCAAGGTCTTCTAGAGACAAAATTAAGAGATTCTGTGGAATCTGTAGGATTTTCCTCTTGAAAGATAACTTTGAGACCAAGAAGAGAAGGACAATTCTTGGTATCATGTTTTTCATAACAAATGACACAGGTCTCTACAACTTTTACATCCAAAGGACACTCTCTCAAGGCATGTTTCTTTCTACATTTGGGACAAAAGATTGCCAAGGCATCAGATTCATCTTTTTGCTTGTTTTTTATCTTAAGGGTGTCTGTTTGTTCACTAAGACTCCCTAGGATGTCAGATTTAAAATCATCAAGCATATGTCCTATTTCTGATCTACTTACTATCCCAGAAGCAGACTTACTTGCCCTTGCAAGAGCAGGATCTCTTGGACCTTTTACAGTTTTAGATTTCCCTCTTGAAAGGTTGATACATAACTCAGATATTTCAGGTAATGTGAGCTGTGATATATCCCATTTTCCCATCATGTTAGGATATCCAACCATTCATCCCTAATTGTTTTCAACAAAAGAGCTTTTAAGGTGTCTTGATCCAGGTTTTCCATTTTTTCTCTTTTGATGTTGTAATGAAATCTCTCCAAAAAATCTTCCAAGTTTTCATCTTCTTTTTGTAACATCTTAAACACTTCTTCCTTATGATTGACCAGCATACAATAATCCAAATACCTCTCTAGAAATGCTTGTTTCATATCTTCCCATGTCCTAATAGAACTGTTGATCAAACTCATAAACCACTTCAATGCTGCTCCTTTCAATGTTGAAGGAAATAATTTAAGTTTTTGAGCATCTTGTAAGTAGTCATAAGTTCTACACAGGATTTCAAATTCAAATAGGAAGGTTTCAGGATCTTCAGTTTTAAGTCCATAGAAGTTTGGAAGGATAGAGGGTGAAATGTTTTTCATGGTTGTATTGGTTTCTTCATCAATTATAGGGAACCCAAAAGAGCTTCCCATTTCTCTTCTACCTATTCTTCCATCTTCACCTCTACCTCCTTCTCCTCTGCCTCTACCTCTACCTCCAAATAATGCGTGTTCTCCATTAAAGACTCCTCCTCCCCCTTCTTCTGCCATGGTTGACTCTCCTGTGGAAGTGGAAAAGTTTGTGTCCTTGACATGAGTCTTTAGATCTTCTTCTAAGGCAGGTTCAGTGGATGAAGTGGAAGGTTTTTCTAATGGAATATCTGATCTTAGGTCTTCTAGAAGTCCAGGATCAGTAAAGGATGGAATGTGGGTCTGAGTCGAAGGTGTACTAGCTCTTGGTCTAGGTGAAACAAGTGGTGTTCTAGGAATCAAATTTTTGTTTCTGCTGCTTATGAATCTACCCCTTGAGTCTCTCTCTCTACGCATATAATTGTTTTTGGGAATTAAGAAACAAAGGTTACCTAGTTTTTCACTTCCTCGGCAACGGCGCCAAAATGTTTGTGCTCAACCTAGTCTCCTAAATTCAGTTCATTTAATTGTCAACCAGGGTTGGTAAACTGCTGAAGTGAAGTGCACTGTATGTGCCTAGGTGTTTGTTTCCTAATGCGTTGTGTTTATTGTTTTATGATGTTTTTGGTCTTTTATGATGATTTATGATGTTTTTGGTCTTTTGATGGTTTTTATGTTCACAAGGAAAATTACTAAAAAGCTAGTGGAAAGAATCTACTTGTTAAAAATAGAGTGAAGCCTAATTGGTTGATGACAAATGACAAATGCAAATACTGAAATAGAATCAAACCTAAACTATGACTAAGCAGAATACAAAGCTTGATAATGAATACAATAAAATGAATCAAAACATAAACTTAACTTGTTGAATTCTTTCATCAAAGGTATTTTGGGAGAGCTTGAGAAATGGTCAGCTAAGTATACAAATTCTCCTAACTAAACAATTAAACAATCAGCTTATAATGATACAACATTTTATCCATGATTAAAGATTTGTTGAAACATATTTGGAGAAAAATATTGTTAACATCATAAGATCTCTACTCTAAGACTAGCTCTTAATTCTATTCTGCAACTTAGTTTAACATCACTAAACCTTATTCAAAAGTTATGGATTTCTTTTTAAAGTAGTCTTTTGAGGAAAGGTTTTTTTTATGAAGAAGTTGCAAAAGTACTTCAGGCCTTGAGATGATATTGTCTTCTGTTCTGATGGTTATGAGTCAATTATGGATTTGGAACAAAAGAGATTTTGTAAATAATGAAGGCCGTATTGTTTAAGTTTAACAACTAATGTAATCTAATATGCAATGGATGACAACTAAATGTGGAATGAAAATACAATGAGCTAAGCTAAAACTGAACTAAGATGTCACTAGTCTAAAACAATGCTGAACTAACAAGCCATTATCAAACTTAAAACAAAATAACAGAGCATGAATTGAATGCAATTTGACTTCGGAGTACCCTAACTAAGTTATCATGCATTAATCTATGGGATTCTACAGCCTGTTTTGTCCATCATGAATGGTATTTTGGAAGAGCTTGCTAGAACAATCTTGGCTGTACAATTCAGTGCAAATGCAAACATAAAGACTGAAAGCAATTTAAAAACTAAGACATCACAACTATCTCCTACCCATCATTATGATATTTTGGAAGAGCGTTTTAAGAGTAAGATCAACTATGCTACTTAGTGCAAACAAACAACTGAAACATTCAGTATCACAGTCATGCCTTAGACATCATAAGGATTTTTTGGAAGAGTTGGTTTAGTATAAGTTCAACTGTGATAATGAAAAAAAGAAATTACAAATAAATCCTACAACACTACAGCCATTTCCCATTCATTATCATGATCTTTTGGAAGAGTTTCTTCTTTTAGAAGAATTTCTTAGAACAAGTATAGCTATAGTGGCTAATGAAATTAACTATGAACTCAAACTTCAAAAACGTGAAAACGACTAAGATACTTATCTAGATTACGAAAGTAAAGCCGTGCAGGAGGCAGGGGCCCTCTACCACTAGACGGAATCTAACTCAAAATCAACTCAACGCATTCAAAGCAATGTTGTCTTCTTCATTAAAGGAGAATAACTTGAAACAGAGTAGTCTCGGTCTTTAGAAATATAGCAGTCAATACATGAAATCTAAGCAAAATATAGAGCTTGTCTCTCGGTTTCCCGAGTGCTTTTATAACAAATCTACATAACAGAACTTGCAAAAATACGGGGATCATTGTCTTTCCTTATCAAAAATGTACTAGGACTCTTAAGATGGCAGCATAAAGGGAAAAAGGACATCTGGACTATGACAGTCCTATTAGAAGTCTACCTCCTTGAATGAGTTCCCACGTACCAAAACCAGGTCCAGAATTCGTTTCATTCATCATGTTGAGCAACGAACAATGAGGACATAATGTCGAATATACCCATGTGTGGCTTTTCCTGAGAGGACACCTAGAACATGCTTGAACGTGAAGACAACTGCAGAATTGCCGGTTAGCTATGGAATGTCTGCATTCTGCAGCTAGTTTTGGTCAAAATGCATTACAATGAAAAAATCAAAAAACTTAGCAAGTTAGTCATGTTAATCATTCTAAAAGTAATTTTAACTAATTTCATTGATCATTTGGGTCTGGGATAACAATGGACAAAGGAAAATGAGGTAAAGTAAGATGAAAGAAAGCACAATCTTGGGGCTCAACAAAAGCTGAGGTGGAGAAGCTACTTAAGGTGGGATTCATTTTCCCTATTCCTTTGACTGAATGGGTTTCAAACCCTGTTCCCGTAGATAAAAAACAAGGAACAATTCGAGTTTGCATTGATTTCAGAGACCTAAATAAATCATGTCCTAAAGATAATTACTCCACACAATTTATCGATCAGATCATTGACGAGTGTGCCGGTAATGAGATTTTCTCCTTCATGGATGGTTTCTCCGGATATAATCATATTACTATCCATCCTGAAGATCAACATAAGACTGCCTTTATTTGTCCCTGGGGTACTTTTGCATACAAGAAGATGCCTTTTGGTCTTAAAAATGTTGGGGCTACTTTTCAGCGGGCCATGTCATATGCCTTCCACAACATCAAAAAGATTATCGAGGCGTATTTGGATGATTTAGCTGCTCATTCTCGAAAGAGGATGGATCATCCTGCTCACCTCCATCAAATATTTGAACGATGTCATTTCTATAATATTAGGTTGAATCCGAACAAGTGCGTTTTTTCGATTACATCCGGTCAGTTATTAGGATTCATTGTGTCTAGGGAAGGGATTAGGGTAGATCCCTTCAAGGTTGAGGCAATACTTCGGTTGCCTCCCCCGTCCTCTGTTCGTCAACTTCAAATTCTACAAGAAAAGTCTAATTTTCTTCGGAGATTTATCGTAAATTATGCTGAAGTTACCAAGGGGCTTATGAGACTTTTGAAGAAGGGAGTTCCATTTCTTTGGGATGACTTCGCTCAACACTCATTTGATGCTTTGAAAAAAGCATTGACCTCTGCTCCTTTATTGAGTCCACCTGATTATAGTAGGGATTTCCTTTTGTATCTGGCAGCAGCAGAATCTACTATTGGTATGGTTCTGGTTCAGAAAGATGATGCTCTTGCAAAGCATGTTATATACTATCTTAGTCGAGGATTGGTTGGACCTGAACTCCGGTACAGCGACTACAACATTAAATTATTCTACGAAAAAATTATGTTTTGGCAGCAGCCAATCCATTTCAATTTGTCCTCAGTAGGCGAGTGATTGGGGGCAAATACAATAGATGGATTGTGATTTTGCAGGAATTTGATCTTGAGTTTATGTCTGCCAATTCCAAGAAATCATTGGTTTTCGCAGAATTGATCTCCAAGTTGCCCTGTGAGGAAGAAATTATCTATGATGAATCCTTCCCAGATGAACATTTATTTCTTATCTCTCCATGGGGTCCTTGGTATGGGGATATAATTGTGTATCTCCAGACTGCAAAGTTTCCCTCTACTTTTTCAAAAGATGAGCGTCATAATTTGCATAACTTGGCTAAGAATTACTTGATTATTGGTGACGCTTTATACCGTATAGTGGTTGATTCAATCCTGAGACATTGCTTAAATCTCGAAGAAGCTGAGGCTGTACTGAATGATTGCCACAGTGGAGCTTGTGGTGGTCATTTATCTGGGCTTGCTACAGCCCAAAAGATCTTGCGTGTTGGGTAGTTTTGGCCTTCGATTTTCAAAGATTGTGTGGAGTCGATCAAAAAGTGTCATCCGTGTCAAGTTTATACTCGAAAAATGTGCGCTCATCCAGCTCCACTTTTTCCAGTCATTACTGTCGGTCCCTTTACAAAGTGGGGTATTGATTATACTACTTGTAACCCACCTTCGGCTAAAGGTCACAAGTACATTATTGTAGCAGTAGACTACTTTACAAAGTGGGTCGAGGCTATGCCTACTTTTGGGAATGATGGTGAGACTGTAGCTATTTTTCTTTTCAACCAAGTTATTGCTCATTTTGGTATTCCTAGAGAGATTGTCACTGATCATGGCAGTCATTTTCAGAATAGCATGATGGCTGAGTTGGCTCTAAAATTAGGTTTCTGGAAGGAGCATTCATCTTTGTATTATCCTCAAGCCAATGGGCAAGTGGAAGCCGTGAATAAATCCTTGAAGACAATTCTTCAAAGGACAATTGATAAGGCTAGATCCAACTGGCATATTATGCTATATCTTGCACTTTGGGCATACAGGATGTCAGTGAAAACTACAACTGGCTTTACTCCGTTTCAGCTAGTGCACGGGTTGGAATCCGTATTTCCCATTGAATGTGAGATTCCTTCTCTTAAGTTAGTTATTGAACTTCTTCCTAACACTTCTAGTCTTGAAGAACGTTTCCTTCATCTGGAAAATCTCGATGAGCAGTTTCGGGATGCCGCCATGATGAATGAAGCGCATAAAAACCGAGTTAAAGTTCAGTATGATAAGGCGGTCAAACCTAGAGTTTTTTCGTAAGGTGACCTTGTTTTGGTCTATGCCCAAGAAAAAGATGCCCTAGGGGTAGGAAAGTTTAATTCTATGTGGTATGGCCCCTTTATCGTTAAAAAATTTCTCAAGAAAGGAGCATATACCTTGGTTGATTTTGAAGCGACCGAGTTGTCGGAGCCCAGAAATGGGCTCTATTTGAAAAAGTATTATGCCTAGGCTTCGGCCTGGCATGTTGCTTTTGTATATAGTAGTTTTGATTTGTACATATCTGGTTTTTCAATCTTTGATGGGATGGTGATGTTTTTGATCTGCTTTGGCAGGTTGTGTCGGATGTCATGATTCATTTTGGTTTCGCCGATGGTGCTAGTAGACACACTCGGAACTTAGCTTCCATGGCTTGGGTGCTTCATTATCCATCCGGTCAGCTATTAGTATCAAGAGGGATCTGCATTGGTCCTGCTTCCAATAACATAGCAGAATACACTACAGTTGTTTATCTACTCTCGAAGGCAATATCTTTGGGTGTTGATTCGTTGGTAGTTTTCTTGGACTCTCAGCTGGTGGTGTCGTAGTTGAACAATACTTATCGGGTTCGAGATCCATTTTTACTCCGGTTGTTCTTGAGGGTACGTTTGTTACAAAGATCATTTCATTTTTTAAATTTCATTCATATTTCTCGAGCTGACAATTGGTTGGCAGACTCATTAGCTAATCAAGCAATTGATTGGCACATTAATCATTCCATAAAATAAAATTTAATCATCAAAAACATCATAAATTTTGATACATTAGTCACATCACATCAAACATCGTTGTATATATATCATCAGAGTGTTCAAAAAACTATACAAAATTTGGATCCATAAGTCATACAAAAAATTGGGCTTATGCCCCCGATCATTTTCAGTCTCAAAAAATATACAATCATCTGATACATCATATCTATATACTCCTAAGGTCCCTACCCAGAAGTTGTGTTCCTATAGAACACAATCGCGGTGGCAACTCGGCGGAATAACCGTACCCAGTCTCGGGGCACTCCTACCACCAGTCTCTGGATGGCTTCAAGCATATCTTCCACTACAGCCATAGTTACTTGGTGGGTTAACCCCTCCAAGTTCCTTTGGATAGCCTGGAGGGTCCTGTCTGAATCTACTGTATCCGCTTCGCCTCTGCGACGCTTGTGTCATGGGTATCCTTCAAGTCGCACTGGTCCAATATCTGTTTCATGATCATTTTTAAAATTGTAAGACATTTTCAATCCAATCAAAAACATGTTTGTTTTTCATTTTTCCATATATATTGAAAAAATCCAAAAAATTATATAACTCAAAAATTTCAAACTTACAGACTGTGCCCCATGCTACGCCTGGTGGAAGGACAAGATCTAGATCACCACGAAAGTCCATCCCGGCATAGGGATAGTCATCCATAGCGATGATTTGTTCTCTCCACCATTGGAATAACTCATCATCCCAAGTGGTCTGGGGAACTTCACTTCCCCCCAATCTCTTCATCATGTCTGCCCAGCGGGCAATTCTTGGGTCTCTCGGGCTGCTGATGGTAGAGATCACTCTCGGTCTCAGCGCTGGAATCTTCTCGAAGAAGAATTTCATCAAAATTGTACCGTATCCAAAATGTTTTGTCTTTGCTTTTCGGATAGAAGTCAATTTTTGCTTCATGTTCATCAGTAGAGACGTGCGCCAATCATATACATGAGTTAAGCATTCCACTGCTATACTCATTTGCGTCCCTGATGCTTGGTGTAGAGAAGTTGATCCTGCTACTCTCCCAATGGTAAAAAGGAGGATTTTTATGTGCAAGCCTCATAGATCTTTGATAGAAATTTGAGTTCCAAATTTCTTGGAACCCTCTACGTAGTACACGTGGACGTAATATTCCACGGTTAACCCTCCCAAAGGCTTACCGTGCAAGTCTACTGGCTCCCCCCTCCGGGAGAGTCCAGTAATAAAATATATATCTTCCACTTCGATGCGTATGGACATCTGATCTATAATGAAACAGTCTTCTTCTAGTTCCCAATAGTTCACAAGCATTTCGAGCAACTAGACATTACTCTTCATATTTGGCATTTTAAAAAACTTGAGCAATCCACAATTCCGAAGAATATTCAGTGATACTTGGTCCTGCATGACTTCATTGTCTATTACACTGTGTTCACGCTCTCTCCATGATATGGTCATCCTGCAAAATTTCAATAATTCCTTCATTAGCTATGCATTTTTCATTTGGGGCTGCGCATACACGACTTTATTTGTGCACAGTCGTGTGTATACGCGACTTGGTCATTACCAACCCGCATATGCGCAAACCCATGATTTTTAGCAAGAGATTCTACGGTGAAAATTCCTAAATTTTAATTTATGAACGGACAAAATGAATAGCAAGGATGGTTGATGAGCTTACCTGACAAATTCAGTGAAGATTGACGGTCGGTTGCTCCTGTTTTGATGAAAGAGGCTTTTTTCTCCAGAGCACTTTTTCCCAAATTAGCAATGTAATAATGAACCAAATATGAGGTAATTTGCCTATTTATGCCCAAAAATTTGAAAATTTTCGCATAAATTTGTTATGCTTATTTTTTTCAATCTATCCTAAGCTGCATAACTCGGATGCTTGGAAGTGCCCAGATTGGTATTTTTTCAGGTACATTTTGACGAATTTGAGATTTTTCCCGGTTTTTGATCCATGACTGCTGACCCGTCATGGCAGGTATATGATCTTCACTGGCATATAGGTTAGGGAATCCAATTTCTGTTGCATTTTTCATACTAGCCTCCATTCTGATTACTTTCCATAGGGTCGATCCCATCAGGTCATGAGTATTACACCCATTTCACTCGCCGATTATTTAATCATGACTTGGTGGTAGAGCCTTCCTTTACATGGGCTTCCTAGTTAGTTCCTCGCTATCACTTGTTGCCCATGTTGCGTTTTATGTAGGCTCGGGAGTCCTCTTTAGTCCCGCCATGACTTATGTGTTGAAGCTTCATTCTTCTTCTTCCTCACTATCATTTTTCTGGCTTTTACCCTACAGGCTCCCTGGTGTTGTTGAGTTGTATTACTGCATTGCATATTGGCTACTTGTTTATCCTGGCCTTTAGCCGGCTTCATTTGGACTCAATGTTTAAGCCAAATTTTGACCTTGACCATTTGTACAAGTTAACCATTGCATGCATTTAGCTATCGCGACTTGACACCCTTTTACCCATGGATGGAACATTCCTCTGAGTATCGCTTACCAGTTTTCGCCACCTTGCATTGAGCATAGGATCGTTCCAATCCCAGGAACTAGTGCATCTGTTTCTTGATACTCGTTCTATCCATTGTACCATAGCATTATTTTTTTCTTTTTCAGGCTTATTATATGAAAAAGACAAAAAAATCAAATATAACAAAAAGAGCGGGAACGAGACGTAACTTCGTTATTTTATGGCACTACAGTGTCAGTTTGTCGCCCTTGAACAACGCATATACACTTATATATATTTTTCCTACATTTGGGATGGTTTTAGTTTTGACCTAGGTTTAGCCTTTACCTTGTTTCACTTGTCAGTCCTCCCCCGGTTGGTTATCTCTTCCAATCATATGGAGATTTTGTTCTGCCTCTTGCATAACAGACTTATACAGTGTCACTTTTTACTGCCATGGTCATCACGAGTCATGCTTTTGTTCAAGGGAAGTCTAACCAGAGTCAGCCATTCTGCGGTGTCTCTTGACTCATTATTCAGTCGGCCTTCCCGGTCTTGTCAGTATCTTGCTCTATCACATCAAATGTTTTGGTCCATTGCTCATGCTGGTTTTAGAAGGTCTCCATTGACTTCTTGCTGGCGGGTTTGTCTCTTATCGACTACGACACATTGCTCTGAGAGCAAACCAGGAGCCGCACCCTGGCCCTATTTCCATCATTGATAGGTGACCTTATGCTCAGAATTTGATCATCATTATGGGTCTTTAACTGAGTGGTTTCCCCTGTGTTCGATGTCAGCATACATTATCACACTTGGGATTCGTGCAGTACCTTGATTTACATTTAACCCTATCGGTGGATATCTCGCCTCTATGTCAGCTTTCATTATTGGTTGGTTCAGAGGGTTTATTTCGTGCGCTAGCTTCATCTTGTGCATGTCGAAAACGTAGTTCGGTTTGGTTCCGTCACTCTACTTCGTCTGATTCCTTCCAAATCTTGTCCTGTGGGTTACACTCATGCTGGACTGATGTGGGATGCCTTAATGCCTTCCTTACAACAGATCTTTTCCCATCGACTCCGAATCATTGCTCTGGGAATAAGGTCTAGAGTATTTTTGTTAGTACCTTAGGGTTTGCAGTCATCAGTGGCAGACCCTTCGCTATCGACAGTGGGGATTCATCATTGCCTCCTGATTGGTAGATTCTTTCCAAGTGTTCGACTTCAACTCATTTATTCGCACTTGTTAGATTGTACTGGGGCACCTTGACGCTCATTTTCATTATTGGTGGGTTGTCTCGCGTTGGTTAACAGTATACATCATTGACCGCTAATCCAACGATTTCTCACATGGTCAACTTCAGCTCATTTATTCCCATTGTGTAGAATTGTGCCGTCGAGATCGGTGAAGACCTCGGGTTGCATCAGCATCTTTCGGTTTACTTTTGATAGTCCATTCAGTTTCTGCCAGTGATACCGTTCACCCTTATATGTTGCAGTTCAGCACAGCAACATCCTATATGTTGGCTCTCGAGTTGCGTGATTGTACCATGAGTTCCACCCCTTATGATTTGGTACTTGGAGATTTAGTTACTTATATGATCAGACATCCAGTTGCAGCATCATTGATCAGCTTTCTATATGTGATACTTGTACATTGATTCAGACTTATACTTCCGAGCCATGCTCAGATGATTCATTATGTACTTTCAGTTCAGCTATACTTGTATACATTTTGGATCTATTCTGTACTTTCCATATAATGTATTTTTTACTGAGGATGGGTATTCCCGCCTCAGCATGAGTTGACGCTCTATTTTCTTTCATTGGTTTTTGGCAGGCTGAAATCTGGTGAAGTCCTCTCTTGTCCTTGCGAAGTTCTTTCTATGTGCATAATACATTTCGGCCATCATGTACCCCTTCTAACCTCATATATTAGGGGGCATCTGTTATAGCATCATTTTTCACCCTCAGGTGATTCATGATTGTCTTTATGGCTTTGGGCACCCATTCCTACAGACTTGAACAAATTCACTAAAAAACAGTGTTAAAATTCCCATACGCGGGTATGCCCAGACTTTTCCGCATGTATACGCGAGTCCACATGTAATTTTCCGCGTATGCCATTAAAACCATTAAAAATATATATAAAAATTCCCTATTTTCGGGCTGGGTTGATGGTTACTCCAGTAGTTCAACCACCCCAGCACGTGGCCAACTGTTTCCAACTGATTGAAACTACTTTGAGGGAGTATAAAAGCCCCTCATGTGCATGGCCTAAGGGAGAGAGAAATTTTATAGACATTATACTCTGTTGGAATCCCAATTCAAGTTTGAATTCCCGTGCCTCCTGCACTTTCCCAGATTTATACAGGAAACCCTTGTTTCCTGGAGATGTTCATCCGTTTATATGCCATCTCGAGTGCACAAGTCTTGAAAGTATCTTAGTGAGGCAAGGGCGGGACGGATCCGGACGACGGTCTGCTCGAAGATCATGGAAGGATTCAGGTGATCTCTCCACTCTTTACTTCTGTACATGTTGTTCGTAATAATGAAGAACCATCTTGTTCCTGAACTTCTGTGTTAGTATCTATTTGTATATGTGAAAAGATTGATTATTAAGCATTTATTATCATTTATATCATATTTCACCTGAATTACACTAACGTTTAGGAGAAGAATATGCTGTAAAACTAGGTTTCCGTGCACATTCTTTCTTATTTTCCAGGTTAAAGGAGGAAGAAGGGTTGCTGGGGGTTTGGACCCCGCAGGATCTCTATCGAACGTAGGACTACGGGTGAGTTCTGCTATCATTGTTATCTAGTTTTTTGCATTCAAGTATGGTTGTGTGTGAGTCCTTCTGAATATCATGCCCTGATCTGTGGAGGTTTTGACCCAACAAACCTCTAGGGTGATTTTCCTCGAAACAGTTTGGTCAGGTTAAGGTTAAGGTGAAGGTTAAGGTTAAGGATAAGGGTAAGGTTAAGATTAAGGATAAGGGTAAGGTTAAGGTTAAGGTTAGGTTAAATTTAATTCTAAGGTTAAGGGTTTGAGAAGGTTAAGGTTATGGGTTAGGTTATAGTTAAGGTAAAGCGTAAGGTTAGGGTTAAGGTTAGGGTAAGGTCAAGATAAGGTTAAGTGTAAAGTTAAGGTTAGCCAAAACTTATATTAACCTTAACCTTAACTTGACTAAACCCATAACTTGAACCTTAACCTAACCTTAACCTTGACTTTACCCTTAACCTAACTTTAATCTTAACTTTAACCTTAACTTTACCCTTAACGTAACCATAACCTTAACCTTACCCTTAATCTTAACCTTAACATTAACCTGGACCTTTACCCTAACCTTACCCTAACCTTAACCTTAACCATAACCATAACCTTAACCTTGACCTTGACCTTGACCTTAACCTTAACCTTAACCTTAAGGGTAATGTTAAGGTTAAGGTTACAGGTTTAGTCAGGTTAAGGTTAAGGTTAAGGGTTTGGTCAAGGTTAGGGTTAGGTTAAGGTTAAGGTTAAGGTTAGGTTAAGGGTAAAGTCAAGTTTAAGGTTATGGTTAATATTAAGGGTAAGATAACATTAAGGTTAAGATTAAGGTTAAGGGGGTAAGGTTAAGGTTACAGTTAGGTGAAAGTGAAGGTTACGGTTAGGTCAAGGTGAAGGTTAAGTTATGGTAAAGGGTAATATAAGGTTAAGCTAAAGATTAGGTTAAGGGTAAAGTCAAACCTTAACCTTAACCTTCCCCTAACCTTAACCCTAACTTGAACCTTAACCTTAACCTAACCTTAACTATAACCTTAACCTTAACTTTACCCTTAAACTAACCTTAACCTTACCCTAACCATAACCTTAACTCTACCCTTAACCTAATCTTAAACTTAACCTAACCTTAACTTTGACTTTACCCTTAACCTAACCTTAACCTTACCTTAACCTTTACCTAACCTTGACCTTAACCTTAACCATAACCTTAACCTTAACCTTAACCTAACCTTTACCTTGACCTTAACTATAACCTAACCCTAACCTTGGCCAAGCCTTTAACCTTAACCTTAACCTGGATAAACCCGTAACCTTAGCTTTAAGCTTATCCTTAACCTTAACCTTAACCATAATATTAACCTTAGGTTAAGGTTAAGATTAAGGGTAAGGTTAGCATTAAGGGTAAATGTTAAGTTTAAGGTTACAGGTTTAGTCAGGTTAAGGTTAAAGTTAAGGGTTTGGTCAAGGTTAGGGTTAGGTTATAGTTAATTTCAAGGTTAAGGTTACGTTAAGGTTAAGGTTAAGGTTGAGGTTATGGTTATGGTTAAGGTTAGGTTAAGGTTAAGGTCAGGGTTAAGTTTAAGGTTATGGTTAGTCTAGGTTAGGTTTCAGGTCAAGGTTAAGGTTAAGTTTAGGTTATAGTGAAGGTTAAGGTTAAGAACCGTAACCTTATCCTTGACCTTACCCTTAATATTAACCTTAAACTTAACCTTAACCTTAACCTTACTAACCCCGTAACCTTAACCTTAACCTCAACCTTAACCCTAACTATAACCTAACCCTAACATTGACAAAACCCTAACCCTAACCCTAACTTTAACCTTTACTTTACCCTTAACCTAACCTTAACCTTAACTATACCCTTAACCTAATATTAACCTTAACCTAAGCTTAACCTTACCCTTCACCTTGACCATAACCTTAACTTAACCTAACCTTAACCTTAACCTTAACTATAACCTAACACTAACCTTGACCAAACCCTTAACCTTAACCTTATCCTAACCTTATCCTAACCTTAACCTTAACCTTAACCTAACTATAACCTTACCCTTACCCTTAACCTTGACCTTAATTATAACCTAACCCTTAACCTTAACCATAACCTAACTAAACCCGTAACCTTCACCTCAAGGGTAAGGTTAAGGGTAAGATTAAGGTTAAGGGTTTGGTCAGGGTTAGGGTTAGGTTCAAGTTATGGGTTTAGTCAGGTTAAGGTTAGGTTTAAGGTTAAGGTTAAGGTTAAGGGTAAAGTCAAGGTTAAGGTTAAGTTTAAGGTTAGGTTAAGGGTAAACTTAAGGTTAAGGTTAAGGTTAACTTTAGGTTAAGTTAAGGTTAAGGTTAAGGTTTGGTCAAGGTTAGGGTTAGGTTATAGTTAAGTTTAAGGTTAAGGTCAAGGTTAAGGGTAAGGTTAAGGTTAGGTAAAAGTTAATATTAGGTTAACGGTAAAGTTAAGGTTATGGTTAGGGTAATGTTAGGGTTAAGGTAAGGGGAGGTTAAGGTTAAGGTTAGATTAAGGGTAAAGTCAAGGTTAAGGTTAGGTTAAGGGTAAGGGTGTGGTCAAGGTTAAGGTTTGGTTATAGTTAAGGTTAGGTTCAGGTTAAGGTTAAGGATTTGGTCAAGGTTAGGGTTAGGTTATAGTTAAGTTTAAGGTTAAGGATAGGGAAAGTTTAAGCTTAAGGATAAGGTTAAGGGTTTGGTCAATGTTAGAGTTAGCTTATAGTAAAGGTTGAGGTTAAGGTTAGGGAAGGTTTAAGGTTAAGGTTAAGGTTAAGGGTTTGGTCATGGTTAGGGTTAGCTTATAGTTAAGGTTAAGGTTAAGGTTATGGGTTTAGTCAATTTAAGGTTAAGGTTAGGTAAAATTTAAGGTTAGTTGAAGTATAAGGTTAAGGTTAAGGTTAATGTTATGGTTAAGGTTAATATTAGGTTAAGGTTAAGGTTAAGGCTAGGTTAAGGTCAATGTTAAGGTTAAGTTAGGTTAAGGTTAGGTTAAGGGTATAGTCAAAGTTATGGTTAAAGTTAAGCTTAATGTTAAGGGTAAGGTCAAGGTTAAGGTTATGGGTCTTAACCTTAACCTTCACTATAACCTAACCTTAACTATAACCTAACCCTAACCTTAACAAAACCTTAACCTTAAACTTAAATTAACCGTAACCTTAACCTTAACCTTACCTTTAACCTTAACCTTAACCTAACCTTATCCTTGACCTTAACTATAACCTAACCCTAACCTTGACCAAACCTTAACCTTAATATTAACCTTAACCTTCCCATAACCATAACCTTAACCTTAAATTTACCATTAACCTTAACCTTAACCTTACCCTTACCTAACAATATCCTTACCCTTAACCTGAACCATGAGCTGAAATATAAGGTATCCCTAACCTTAACCTTAACCCTTACCTTAACCTTAACTTTACCCTTAACCTAATATTAACCTTACCCTAACCTTACCCTTAACCTTAACCTTAACCTAAGGTTAAGATTATGGTTAAGATTAAGGTTACGGTTAAGGTTAAGGTTAAGCGTTTGGTCAAGGTTAGGGTTAGGTTATATTTAAGGTCAAGGTTAAGGTTAAATTTATAGTTAAGGGAAAGGTTAAGGTTAAGGTTAAGGTTAGGAGTAAAGTTAAGGTTAAGGTTAAGGTTAAGGTTAAGGATAAGGTCAAGGTCAAGGTTAAGGTTAATTAAAGGTTAAGATAAGGTTAAGTGTAAGTTTAAGATAAGGTTAAGGATAAGGGTAAGGTTAAGGGTAAGGTTAAGGTTAAGGTTAAGGGTTTGGTCAAGGTTAGGGTTAGGTTACAGTGGAGTTTAAGGTTAATTTAAGGGTAAAGTCAAGGTTAGGGTTACGTTAAGGTTAATATTAGGTTAAGGGTAAAGTTGAGGTTAAAGTTACGTTAAGGTTAAGGTTATAGTAAAGGTTAATGTAAGATAAGGTTAAGTGTAAGGTTAAGGTTACATGTTTAGTCAGGTTAAGGTTAAGATTAGGCTAAGGGTAAGGTTAAGTTTACGATAAGGTTAAGGCTAAGGGTAAGGTTAGGGTTAGGTTATAGTTAATGTCAAGGTTAACGTTAGGGGAAACAAAACCCTTAACCTTAACCTTAACCTTAACCTTAACCTTTACCATAACCTTACCCTGACATTAACCTTAACTATAACCTAACCCTAACCTTTACCCTAACCTTACCCTAACCTTAACCCTAAATATAACCTAACCCTAACCTTGACCAAAACTTTAACCTTAACCTTAACCTAACTAAACTCGTAACCTTAAGCTTAACCTTACCTTTAACCTTCACCCTCAAACTTAACCTTAACCTTACCCCCTTAACCTTAACTGTAACTTTAACCTAACTAAATTGGTAACCTTAACCTTAACATTAGCCTCAATAAACTCATAACCTTAACCTTAACCTTAACTTTACCCTTAACCTAAACTTAACCATAACCTTAACCTTAACCTTAACCTTACCCTTACCTAACCTTAACCTTAACTTTACCCTTAACCTTAAAATTTATCTAAGCTTAACCTTAACCTTTGTTAGAGTCAGCCTTTGCAGCCTTCCTCCAGTGATCAAACATGCTCTTACAAAGTGATTTTAAAGTGTCAAGGTCAAATTTTGTCATTTCAATGAGTCTTCAAGCAAAATTTGGTCACTAGGCATTAGGTCTAGGGTTTGTTTTCATGCTTTTCAAAGTTGTCCAAATGTCGGTCCATGTCACTATTCAGTTGAGTGTACCATCATTCAGAGGGTTTTCATCATCATGTCAAGTTCCATTGAGTCATTTTACACCTTGTTCGTGTTTCAGTTGTGCCTTGGTAAGGTCCATTTCCCTCTCCTAGGGTTTTGGAGGTAATTTCTCTTGCATGGTCAAATCATCGGAAAAACTTGTATCCTGATGTTCACACACCTTCCCCTATCCTTAATATACCTTATTAAACACTTCCCATCACTGAGATCCCTCAAATTCCTCATTTTTACACAAACCCTAGTTTCTTGCCACAACTTGGCAATTTTCTAGGCTAGGCCTGTGTTTTGCCCTTTTGGACCCCTTCCCCTCACTCAATCTCTGTGATTCCACTTTCCCCTGCTTCCTAAAATTCCTCCCTACTTCCCAAAATTTCCCCAATAATTTATAAGCCCCTTATCCCCTTCATTTCGCTTCATTTTGACAAAATCCCTTGTTTCACACATCGGGATAAGTTTCACTCAAAAGATGTTTCAGAGTAACCAAAGATGAATTTGGGAAAACTGAGAGAGGTTTTTTTCCACAACATGCCAAGGAATAAAAATCTCCTCCACTTTTTACACAGGTATCATGGGTTTAGAGAAATGTCGAACATACCGTTGCCTCAGGAGAATTGAATGCACCTCTAAAGTGACCTTGGGAAAATCAATATTTCTCCTAGAATGGTTGGCTAAATGACTTGCTTGATGAGTCAAAGGATAACTAGACATAAAGACCTTTCCAATGAGCTATCATGAGCTCAATTTGGAGTTGAGGAAGACCTTCAAAAGTTGACTGCAACAGCGCTCTACCTTGAGGCAGCCTCATTCTGCTCATTGTGACTAGTGTTGGGAGATTTGATTTTTGACAGGGCAAATCAAATCCAAATTGCATAATTCCACTTGTGTTGGAAAGCATACTCCAAGAGATTTCCAACGAGCTATGACACGCTCAATTTGGACACCGGGAAGGCCTCCACAAGCTTCTTGCAAAATGCACTATGTGGCAAGAGGCATGCGACCCACTTGAAACGGGTGAGACCCACTTGAGGGGTGCGACCCACTTGAACGTTTCAGCCTGTGTAAAATTGAACGGGTGCGACCCACTTGAGGGGTGCGACCCACTTAAACCAGTATGCGACCCACTTAAATCAAAACCCAGAAAACTCATTTTTTGACCCAAATTCGATTCTAATCGACTCCAAAAGCTTCCAAACAGGTTTTAATCATTGTTCAATGGATTTTTAGCATGATTATGATATTATTGATGTTGGGAAAGAGGCCATGTTGGGAGAAGAATCTATAAACCCTATATTCATTTCAAAATTCGCTCCATAGGGTTTGAGAAGTGATGTTGGTCATTTGAAATTGGTGTCAAAACCTACATTTATCAAAACACTCTTATGCCATTGTTGTGTATGCTTTATCACTACTGTCATTATATTATTTCCCTCACTGCTGAGATCACTGTTATTATACCACAGTCCCATTTTTATGCCACTATTTCACATCCTTCATTTCCTTTGTTCCCATGTGGTAAAACCCTAAATCTATCACCTGTTATCCCTTCCCTCCATTGGCAAAATTTTGATGGCCACAATATTCAAATATTATGCCTTAGATTTCATTTACATTTTGTCATTTCACCTATTCCCATTCCCAAAAATCCTCACTATCACTATTTTCCCATATCACTTGCAAATTGACCATATCCCTAAACCCCTCAAATAGTGGTTGTCCCCACACTTGACAGTACTTTATCACTGTGGTTTTTCCCATAGCACTGTATTACATATGTGACACATTTGGGCATTGAAACAAAAACACCAAATTGCTCATTTTCTAAACAACCAAGCATGCAGTTGACAAACACATTTCAGCAACGCGAGTACTATCTCCACTGGATGTGGAAGGGGTCTCGCCTTCTTCATCAGTGTAGGTACATTCACAGGATCATGATAGAAACAAGGACATGCTTCGTCACATGAAAGGACATTATTGGGGCTCGCACGCATGTCTGCAAAGCAAAAATGAAGATTCTGAAAAGGAGGTTGAGCGAAGCACTAAAACGGCGGAAAAGGCCTGATCCACTTCGGATTTTGGCCGAGGTTTCGTTGGCTGGGCAAGATACATGATGGAGGGTCTTCACTCCGAATTTGAGAAAATTCGGAGAAATTTTTGTCATTTTGAAATTTTGGTCTCAAAAACAGGTTTTTCAGTTAAGCGGGTCTCGCACTCATATGCTCACTTTTTTTTGGGACACTTTCTGAAGGAAATATTTGCATTTTTGGATTTTTCATGATAATTTATGCATCCTCAGGCATTTCCAAAGCATTTCATCAGATTCTGGATGGTCAAAAAGCTAAAAAACACCATAAAAACCACCTTGCTGCCACCTTTTGCACCAGCAGGAAGTACTTCTGGGAGAAAGAAGTTTTGGAGGGTCAAATGAACTTCAAATTGGCAAAGTCCACTTGGGTTGGATAGCCAACATCCAGGGCTTTCCAACGAGATATCATGAGCTCAATTTGGATGCCGGGAAGTCCTTCAAAATCTGGCTGAAAGTCATGCGACCCACTTGTTTCAGGCATGCGACCCACTTAAATTTTTGGCTGAATTTTCAACTTCCAGCTCAGATTTTCGGCCAGTTTGGACCAGTTTTGCTTGTGGATGAAATTTTTGGGTTTTAATGATGTAAATTTATGTTTGGCATGTAAATTTGGCTTATTTTTATCTATTCTAGAAGGTTCACTGTCAAAAAAGTGAAAATCATGTAAATGAATCAGTTTCCACTCTTTTAGAGGCAAGTTGTTTAGATGCCTAGATTCTAGTTCCTTGTTTAGAATTTGTTGAAGCTGATCCCTGAAGAAGGAATTCGACCCCTAGAGGCATGGGAAGGGGTTAGAGTGATCTATATGATGTAATTTATCAATCATTTTCAGAGGTTGGAGAGGTTGGACTCTTGGGAGACTTTTGGCACCATTGTACATATTTTTTCATATTTTGGCTAAGGAAAGATCAGAGGTTTTGCGGCACCTGTTGGGATTCTTGTGGTGTTCTGTTCTTGATGGTTTTTTCTCTCTGTTTACTGTAAGTTTCTTCATGTTTAATGTATGCCATTTCTCACTGATGCTTCTTAAATTAAATGAATGAGTAGATGAGGTTGAATCCATTGTTCACAGTGCTCTGCCTTTGAATTCATTTAGTTTTTCATGTTTTCCACTGTTTGGAGAGGATCCAAGTTCTTCTTTGCCCTCTTCAGCTCCTTTTCATTCTAATCTGTCCACATATCCAATCTAAAGCATCAAGACATTCACCTACCTCGCCCCAACTCGAAATCTGCAAAGGTCTGACCTTATCCCCGGACCCAAAATTTGTTTTTCCCATTTCTCCAGCGAAAACCCAAAAATCAAAAATCAAACATACCTATCTCTTTACTAGCCTAAAATCAGTTTCCTTTTAAAGTCATCTCGCACCTTATTGTTCATTTTATCGAGATTGACGGAGAGAGCCCTCTCTTGTCCTCGTAGGGCTAGCTACGAGGCTGAGCGTGGTTTGATGTAGCCTTGAGTTTTACCTCATTTCAGCCTGAGGTAGATTTGAGCGCTAACATAGTGGCGACCATACTGGGGAAAAACTCAAAACGTTTGCTTGTTATAGACGGAGTCTGAAGTCACGCCAGGTAGCCTTCGAAACGCTGTTGCTATGCATCAGCGAAGTAGATAAACGCTGCTTCAGTCGATCTCCGGTTTAACTTGTAATCGTAGCATTTAACTTGTAAATTTCCCCAGTACATGTATCGAGTTCAGATCTGATGGTTGATGGTGGACAACGATCAGACATAAGAAGGATGAAATCATTCACCTGGTGACTCCAATTCAAAGTCTGGAGGACTGACTTTTTCTCTGAGAAAATGGAAGGATCTTACAAAAATTTCAGGTATCTAAAGTGGAATGGTATTCAGGATCTAATCTGCTTTCTTGTAAATTACTTCTTTGCTGGTCTTAAAGCTGTCCTGAAAGTTTTTCAAAATTTGTTGTATGAGAAAGGTGATCAAAATCTTCACTCAACCCATTCAAAAAGTGTAAATGCTGAGTTTCCCTTTGATCCTGGTCTCCTTATTTTTCCCACATGTTATGATGACTCTCTTCAGAGTGATGAGCCAGAAAATCAAGCTGATCCCGTAGCTCTTGCACATACCCCTACACCTTGTAAAATTCCAGATCGGTACAAACCTCTTGTTTTACCTTCTGTTCTTCATGCTTTTCCTGCAAATTATGATCTATATCTACCAAGATTTGACGGTGAATGTAACAATGTCAACGCTGAGCAACATGTGCAAAATGTTGAGACTTTTCTAGATCTTTTTGAAGTTGATGATGAAGATGTTAGTATTAGGCTTTTTGCTCTTTCTTTGCAAGGCCAAGTGAAGAGTTGGTTTAAAGCCCTGCCTGGTGAGAGCATTTCAGATTTCCAGCAGTTAGTCAAAGTTTTCCTTGACAGGTGGATGATCGAACAAAACTTTTTGTTGATTATAGAGGAGTATAACCAGCTGAAAAGATTGCCAGGAGAGACAGTACAACAATTTTCTGCTAGATTTAACCAAGTTTATTATTCGATGCCATTTGATATAAGACCTTCTCCTAGATTTGCTCTCTTGCACTACCCGGGTGCCTTTGATCCGGAAATGGAGTTTCAGCTGAGAGAAAAGAATATTGCAACACTTCACGAAATGCAGAACAAGGCAGTAAATGTAGAGGCTCATTTGCTGATCTTGAGGGCAAGGTTGAAGGAAGAAGAGATGAAAAACATAGATCCGGAGAAATCGACACCTTCAGAGGACAAGCTTGATCTTTTTGTAAACGCAGTAGAAGAGATGGTGCGGAAAATGAATACAAAAAATGAAAATGACATTCAAGAACAAGCGACTGATCCAAAACATTTTGTTTCTGATCCCAGTAATCATAGTGATTGTTTTATAGATCATTGTGAAGAAGAGAGAGCTGTTGATATGATGTGTATGTTTGATGATGAATTGCCTCAGTTTGATCAGTATGATGATGATTATGTTCTCCAAACAGAAGCTAATCTTGCAGAAAAATCAGTAGCTAGTTTGTGCGAGGAGGAAGTTCACTTTCAGCAACTCGAGTACAGTGATCAACCGATGCATATCAGCTGTGGAAATGATGAGGAAAGTGCAGAAAATTTTGATGTAAGTGAAGGATCTTTGCCTTTTTGTTTTGATTCGTTTCAGTTCATTAGAGATAACTTCCATGCAATCAGAAATCAAACGTCAACAAGTCTTGATCTGGATCGTCTTGAGGGAAACAAAAACTTCTCATATTCAGACTTGCAGCCCCCAAAAGTCATTGATTTTCAAGTTGTAGCTGAAGACTTGGAAGTGGGCACACATGATTTAATGATTCAAGGTGACTCCATACCATTTTGTTTTGAATCATTCCAATTTTTGAAAGATAAATTGCATAGTAAAGCTTCAGATGAGCAGCTTGTAGCATCAGATTTGCAGCCATCCAATGCAATTGAAGGTCAGATTACAAATGAAGGTGTGGAAGATGAAATACATGATTTGATGATGCAGGAAGATTCTATACCCTTTTGTTTCGAAGCATTTCAGTTTATAAGGCAGAATATTCGTAATATGTCTCAAGGAAAAGAGGAATAGCCAGTAGGATGTCATACAGTTTCAAGGGATATAGGGCAGCAATCTTCTCAAGTTTTTGATGATCCTATTGCTCGTGTGTTGGATGATGTTTGTTATAAAAATTCTGCTCCATTAGCTAACCATGTGCCCGAAAAGAATTTTGATGATAATCTTATTCAAAGATCACCTTCATTGTCTTGTTTAACAGATTTTTCATTGCATAGCACATGTCAAGATTTCCATTCATATGAGGAGATTGATGAAGGAGACTTTTGTTCTGTCTGGAATTAGCAACAGAGTTTTGTTTTTCATGACTTTCAGGATCCTTTTGATAGCTTGCTGCAATCACCAAAGAAAAGCACCGCAGATGTGAGGAAAAGTTTAAGATCAAGGTATGGATATTATCTGGACCAGAGCTATGTTTATGAAGATCCTTTCGCAGTTTTCTTGATGTCTTCCAGTCAATTTATGCTTTGCAAGTTTATCAGCAGTTCACTCGGTTCAAAGTTTCCATGGGAGTTTCCTTTCAGTAGTTATTTCTCGTTGTTCATAAGCAAGCATTTGGGAAGAAATCAAACAGCAGCCGGCATGCTTACATGGTTGCATTGGCTGTTCCATTACACTTGATCGGGTGGTGTAAAGCACAATTAGAGTAGGTTGTATTGAATAAGCTCTACTTTGAGCATATTTCTAGTTTGTCGGTTGTGTTTAAGTATCGAGTTAGTTTTTAGTTGAGTGAGATTCAATTCGTGTCATCAAGTCATCAGTTTTCTGTCATGCATTTCAGTTTGAGTTTTTGATTCCATTGCCCAATGGATAAGGCACTGGTCTGCTCTCCCAAAGATCTGCCGTTCTTGGCACCTCCAAGGAGCTACCATCCCCATTGGAGCCAATGTTAGAGTCAGCCTTTGCAGCCTTCCTCCAGTGATCAAACATGCTCTTACAAAGTGATTTTAAAGTGTCAAGGTCAAATTTTGTCATTTCAATGAGTCTTCAAGCAAAATTTGGTCACTAGGCATTAGGTCTAGGGTTTGTTTTCATGCTTTTCAAAGTTGTCCAAATGTCGGTCCATGTCACTATTCAGTTCAGTGTACCATCATTCAGAGGGTTTTCATCATCATTTCAAGTTCCATTGAGTCATTTTACACCTTGTTCGTGCTTCAGTTGTGCCTTGGTAAGGTCCATTTCCCTCTCCTAGGGTTTTGGAGGTAATTTCTCTTGGATGGTCAAATCATTGGAAAAACTGGTATCCTGATGTTCACACACCTTCCCCTATCCTTAATATACCTTATTAAACACTTCCCATCACTGAGATCCCTCAAATTCCTCATTTTTGCACAAACCCTAGTTTCTTGCCACAACTTGGCAATTTTCTAGGCTAGGCCTGTGTTTTGCCCTTTTGGACCCCTTCCCCTCACTCAATCTCTATGATTCCACTTTCCCCTGCTTCCTAACATCCCTCCCTACTTCCCAAAATTTCCCCAAGAATTTATAAGCCCCTTATCCCCTTCATTTCGCTTCATTTCGACAAAATCCCTTGTTTCACACATCGGGATAAGTTTCACTCAAAAGATTTTTCAGAGCAATAAAAGATGAATTTGGAAAAACTGAGAGAGGTTTTTGTCCAAAACATTCCACGGAATAAAAACC
Source organism: Pinus albicaulis (assembly GCA_034641835.2). NCBI lineage: Eukaryota > Viridiplantae > Streptophyta > Pinopsida > Pinales > Pinaceae > Pinus > Pinus albicaulis. The sequence goes on from JAXQQM020072833.1 coordinate 947,491, forward strand.
TCCTTCACTTTTTACACAGGTATCATGGTTTTATAGAAATGTCAAAAATACCGTTGCCTCAGGAGAATTGAATGCACCTCTGAAGTGACCTTGGGAAAATCAAGATTTCTCCTAGCATGGTTGGCTAAATGACTTGCTTGATGAGTCAAAGGATAACTAGACAGAAATACCTTTATAATGAGCTATCATGAGCTCAATTTGGAGTTGAGGAAGACCTTCAAAAGTTGACTGCAACAGAGCTCTGCCTTGAGGCAGCCTCATTCTGCTCATTTTGAATAGTGTTGGGAGATTTGAGTTTTGACAGGGAAAATCAAATCCAAATTGCATAATTCTAATTGTGTTGGAAATTAGACTCCAATAGCTTTCCAACGAGCTATCACATGCTCAATTTGGACACCAGGAAGGCCTCCAAAAGCTTCTTTCAAAATTCACTATGTGGCAAGGGGCATGCGACCCACTTGAAACGGGTGAGACCCACTTGAGGGGTGCGACCCACTTGAGCGTTTCAGCCTGTGTAAAATTGAACGGGTGCGACCCACTTGAGGGGTGCGACCCACTTAAACCAGTATGCGACCCACTTAAATCAGAACCCAGAAAATTCATTTTTTGCGCCCAAATTCGATTCTAATCGACTCCAAAAGCTTCCAAACAAGTTTTAATCATTGTTCAATGGATTTTTAGCATGATTATGATATTATTGATGTTGGGAAAGAGGCCATGTTGGGAGAAGAATCTATAAACCCTATATTCATTTCAAAATTCACTCCATAGGGTTTGAGAAGTGATGTTGGTCATTTGAAATTGGTGTCAAAACCTGCATTTATCAAAACACTCTTATGCCATTGTTGTGTATGCTTTTATCACTGCTGTCATTATATCATTTCCCTCACTGCTGAGATCACTGTTATTATACCATAGTCCCATTTTTATGCCACTGTTTCACATCCTTCATTTTCTTTGTTCCCATGTGGTAAAACCCTAAATCTATCACCTGTTATCCCTTCCCTCCATTGAAAAATTTTTGATTGCCACAATATTCAAATATTATGCCTTAGATTTCATTTACATTTTGTCATTTCACCTATTCCCATTCCCAAAAATCCTCATTATCATTATTTTCCCATATCACTTGCAAATTGACCATATCCCTAAACTCCTCAAATAGTGGCTGTCCCCACACTTGACAGTACTTTATCACTGTAGTTTTTCCCATAGCACTGTATTACATATGTGACACATTTGGGCATTGAAACAAAACACCAAATCGCTCATTTTCTAAACAACTACACAAGGGGCCGACAAACATACTAGCAAACAAGGACATTATCTCCACTGGATGTGGAAGGGGTATCACCTTCTTCTTCAGTGCAGGTACATTCATAGGTTCAGGACAGAGACAAAGACATGCTTCGTCACATGAAAGGACATTATTGGGGCTCGCACGCATGTCTGCAAAGCAAAAATGAAGATTCTGAAGAGGAGGTTGAGCGAAGCACTAAAACAGCGGAAAAGGCCTGATCCACTCCGGATTTTGGCCGATGCTTCTTTGGCTAGGAAAGATACATGATGGAGGGTCTTCACTCCGAATTTGAGCAAATTCGGAGAAATTTTTGTCATTTTGAAATTTTGGTCTCAAAAACAGGGTTTTCAATTAAGCGGGTCTCGCACTCATATGCTCACTTTTTTTTGGGACACTTGCTGAAGGAAATTTTTGCATTTTTGGATTTTTCATGATAAGTTATGCATCCTTAGGCATTACCGAAGCATTTCATCAGATGCTGGATGGTCAAAAAGCTCAAAAACACCATAAAAACCACCTTGCTGCCACCTTTTTCACCAGCAGGAAGTACTTCTGGGAGAATGAGGTTTTGGAGGGTCAAATGAACTTCAAATTGGAAAATTTTACTTGGGTTGGATAGCCAACATCCAGGGCTTTCCAACTAGCTATCATGAGCTCAATTTGGATGCCGGGAAGTCCTTCAAAATCGGGCTGAAAGTCATGTGACCCACTTGTTTCAAGCATGCGACCCACTTAAATTTTTGGCTGAATTTTCAACTTCCAGCTCAGATTTTCGGCCAGTTTGGACCAGTTTTACTTGTGGATGAAATTTTTGGGTTTTTATGATGTAAATTGATGGTTGGCATGTAACTTTGGCTTATTTTTACCTATTCTAGAAGATTCACTCTTAAAAAAGTGAAAATCATGTAAATGAATCAGTTTCCATTCTTTTAGAGGCAAGTTGTTAGCTGCCTAGATTTTAGTTCCTTGATTAGAATTTGGTTGAAACTGATCCCTGAAGAAGGAATTCGACCCCTAGAGGCATGGGAAGGGGTTAGGATGGTCTATATGATGTAATTTCTCAATCATTTTCAGAGGTTGGATAGGTTGGACTCTTGGGAAACTTTTGGCACCATTGTACATATTTTTTCATATTTTGGCTAAGGAAAGATCAGAGGTTTTGCGGCACCTGTTGGGATTCTTGTGGCGTTCTGTTCTTGATGGTGTTTTCTCTCTGTTTACTGTAATTTCTTCATGTTAAATGTATGCCATTCCTTTCATATGCTTCTTAAATTAAATGAATGAGTAGATGAGGTTGAAACCATTGTTTACAGTGCTCTGCCTTTGAATTCATTTAGTTTTACATGTTTTCGACTGTTTGGAGAGGATCCAAGTTCTTCTTTGCCCTCTTCAGCTCCTTATCGTTCTAATCCGTCCATATATCCAATCAAAAGCATCAAGACATTCACCTACCTCGCCCCAACTCGAATTCTGCATAGATCTGACCTTATCCCCGGACCCAAAATTTGTTTTTCCCATTTCTCCAACGAAAACCCAAAAATCAAAAATCAAACATACCTATCTCTTTACTAGCCTAAAATCAGTTCCCTTTTAAAGTCATCTCGCACCCTATTGTTCATTTTATCGAGATTGACGGAGAGAGCCCTCTCCTGTCCTCGTAGGGCTAGCTACGAGGCTGAGCGTGGTTTGATGTAGCCTTGAGTTTTACCTCATTTCAGCCTGAGGTAGATTTGAGCGCTAACAA